>CM073122.1:57367422-57372422 GCA_037039145.1 Fundulus diaphanus
GGTTGTTGCCGGTCTGAGGTGATTTGCAAGAAATCTAAAAGACCTACACCAATGAGGGTTACATTTCCTGAATCCAGACAGAAATACCTACGTGTTGATGTATAATTTGTGCACGTAGAGTGGAAATTGAGCAAGTAGGCTAAAGTTGTTCTGTGTTTTTTGGAGAATTTTGTCACCATGGTAACTGAAAATGGCGTGATGAGAAAACGATAAAAGATATCCACATTCCGTTTTTACTTCTGAATAGTTCAAAGATATATCTACAAACTGGAAGTTAAACGATGTTCGTAGGTGAAAGCATGACGACACAGTAGAGTGTTGAAAATGACCATTTTTCGGTGTTTTTTTGCGAATTTTGTTCCAACCGTAAGTCGAAATGGCGTCAAGTACAAAAAGCCCTGATCGCGGCGTCGAGACGAACGTTTCGATATATAGTATGTGGGGGTAGACCCTACGGTTCGGGCTGTATTAACGGTGACGGAAGATTAATAAACAATAATAATAATAAAGAAATCCTTATTAGGTGCATAACATAAGGCCTCCGCCATGCATTTTCAATGCATAGGCGGGCGCCTAACTAGAAACGTTCAACTTCTGAAGAAGTTGAAGAAGGCGCCCGCCTGGTGGTGCGTATAACTGAAGTAATTTAATTGTTACTTGTAAAAAAAAAAAAAAAATAATAAAAAATTTGGGGGCCCCCCATTGCTCCGGTGGGCCCAAGCGGCCCCTTAGTACGCCTATGGCTTTGACCGGCCCTGGCTGGCTGTCTGCAGGACGGAAAACAACTGCAGCTTACTCGCTCGACTTGGGGAGGGTTTGGGGTTGTTGCCGGTCTGAGGTGATTTGCGAAAAATCTATAAGACCTACACCAATGAGGGTTACATTTTCTGAATCCAGGCAGAAATACCTACGTTTTGATGTATAATTTGTGCACATAGAGTGAAAATTGAGCAAGTAGGCAAAAGTTGTTTGGTGTTTTTTGGAGAATTTTGTCACCATGGTAACTGAAAATGGCGTGATGAGAAAACGATAAAAGATATCCACATTCTGTTTGCACTTCTGAATAGTTCAAAGATATATCTACAAACTGGAAGTTAAACAATGTTCGTAGGTGAAAGCATGAGGACACAGTAGAGCGTTGAAAATTGCCATTTTTCTGTGTTTTTTTGCAAATGTTGTTCCAACCGTAACTGGAAATGACGTCAAGTGCAAAAAGCCTGCATCGCGTCGTCGAGACGAACGTTTCGATATATAGTAAGTGGGGGTACACCCTACGGTTCGGCCTGTAAAAATTTGGGCCCCCCCCCCATTGCACCGGTGGGCCCAAGCAGCCCCTTAGTATGCCTATGGCTTGACCGGCTCTGGATGGATGGCTGCAGCACAAAAAAACCCCAAACAACTCGCTGAATTTGGGGAAGGTTTGGGGTTGTTGCCGGTCTGAGGTGATTTGCGAAAATTCTATAAGTCCTACACCAATGAGGGTTACATTTCCTGAATCCAGACAAGAAGACCTACGTTTTGATGTATAATCTGTGCATGTAGAGTGAAAATTTAGCAAGTAGGCTAAAGTTGTTTGTTGGTTTCTGGATAATTTTGTCACCAGGGTAGGTGAAAATGTCGTGATGAAAAAAATCTATAAGTCCTACAGCAATGAGGGTTACATTTTCTGAATCCAGACAAAAAGACCTACGTTTTGATGTATAATTTGTCTACGTAGAGTGTAAATTGAGCGAGTAGGCTAAAGTTGTTTGGTGTTTTTCGCATAAGTTTCACTTTGGGGTTGTTGCCGGTCTGAGGTGATTTGCGAAAAATCTAAAACACCTACACCAATGAGGGTTACATTTCCTAAATCCAGGCAGAAATACCTACGTTTTGATGTATAATTTGTGCACGTAGAGTGAAAATTGAGCAAGTAGGCAAAAGTTGTTTGGTGTTTTTCGGAGAATTTTGTCACCATGGTAACTGAAAATGGCGTGATGAGAAAACGATAAAAGATATCCACATTCCGTTTGCACTTCTGAAAAGTTCAAAGATATATCTACAAACTGGAAGTTAAACAATGTTCGTAGGTGAAAGCATGACGACACAGTAGAGCGTTGAAAATTGCCATTTTTCTGTGTTTTTTTGCAAATGTTGTTCCAACCGTAACTGGAAATGACGTCAAGTGCAAAAAGCCTGCATCGCGTCGTCGAGATGAACGTTTCGATATATAGTAAGTGGGGGTACACCCTACGGTTCGGCCTGTAAAAATTTGGGGGGCCCCCCATTGCACCGGTGGGCCCAAGCAGCCCCTTAGTACGCCTATGGCTTTGACCGGCCCTGGATGGATGGCTGCAGCACAAAAAAAAACCAAACAACTCGCTGAATTTGGGGAAGGTTTGGGGTTGTTGCCGGTCTGAGGTGATTTGCGAAAATTCTATAAGTCCTACACCAATGAGGGTTACATTTCCTGAATCCAGACAAGAAGACCTACGTTTTGATGTATAATTTGTGCATGTAGAGTGAAAATTGAGTGAGTAGGCTCAAGTTGTTCGTTGTTTTTTGCATAATTTTGACTTTGGGGTTGCTGCCGATCTGAGGTGATTTGCGAAAAATCTATAAGACCTACACCAATAAGGGTTACATTTCCTGATTCCAGACAAAACTACCTACGTTTTGATGTATAATTTGTGCATGTAGAGTGAAAATTGAGCAAGTAGGCTAAAGTTGTTTGTTGGTTTCTGGATAATTTTGTCACCAGGGTAGGTGAAAATGGCGTGATGAAAAAAATCTATAAGTCCTACAGCAATGAGGGTTACATTTTCTGAATCCAGACAGAAATACCTACGTGTTGATGTATAATTTGTGCACGTAGAGTGAAAATTGAGCGAGTAGGCTAAAGTTGTTTGGTGTTTTTCGCATAAGTTTCACTTTGGGGTTGTTGCCGGTCTGAGGTGATGTGCAAGAAATCTAAAAGACCTACACCAATGAGGGTTACATTTCCTGAATCCAGACAGAAATACCTACGTGTTGATGTATAATTTGTGCACGTAGAGTGAAAATTGAGCAAGTAGGCAAAAGTTGTTCTGTGTTTTTTGGAGAATTTTGTCACCATGGTAACTGAAAATGGCGTGATGAGAAAACGATAAAAGATATCCACATTCCGTTTGCACTTCTGAAAAGTTCAAAGATATATCTACAAACTGGAAGTTAAACAATGTTCGTAGGTGAAAGCATGACGACACAGTAGAGCGTTGAAAATTGCCATTTTTCTGTGTTTTTTTGCAAATGTTGTTCCAACCGTAACTGGAAATGACGTCAAGTGCAAAAAGCCTGCATCGCGTCGTCGAGATGAACGTTTCGATATATAGTAAGTGGGGGTACACCCTACGGTTCGGCCTGTAAAAATTTGGGGGGCCCCCCATTGCACCGGTGGGCCCAAGCAGCCCCTTAGTACGCCTATGGCTTTGACCGGCCCTGGATGGATGGCTGCAGCACAAAAAAAAACCAAACAACTCGCTGAATTTGGGGAAGGTTTGGGGTTGTTGCCGGTCTGAGGTGATTTGCGAAAATTCTATAAGTCCTACACCAATGAGGGTTACATTTCCTGAATCCAGACAAGAAGACCTACGTTTTGATGTATAATTTGTGCATGTAGAGTGAAAATTGAGTGAGTAGGCTCAAGTTGTTCGTTGTTTTTTGCATAATTTTGACTTTGGGGTTGCTGCCGATCTGAGGTGATTTGCGAAAAATCTATAAGACCTACACCAATAAGGGTTACATTTCCTGATTCCAGACAAAACTACCTACGTTTTGATGTATAATTTGTGCATGTAGAGTGAAAATTGAGCAAGTAGGCTAAAGTTGTTTGTTGGTTTCTGGATAATTTTGTCACCAGGGTAGGTGAAAATGGCGTGATGAAAAAAATCTATAAGTCCTACAGCAATGAGGGTTACATTTTCTGAATCCAGACAGAAATACCTACGTGTTGATGTATAATTTGTGCACGTAGAGTGAAAATTGAGCGAGTAGGCTAAAGTTGTTTGGTGTTTTTCGCATAAGTTTCACTTTGGGGTTGTTGCCGGTCTGAGGTGATGTGCAAGAAATCTAAAAGACCTACACCAATGAGGGTTACATTTCCTGAATCCAGACAGAAATACCTACGTGTTGATGTATAATTTGTGCACGTAGAGTGAAAATTGAGCAAGTAGGCTAAAGTTGTTCTGTGTTTTTTGGAGAATTTTGTCACCATGGTAACTGAAAATGGCGTGATGAGAAAACGATAAAAGATATGCACATTCCGTTTTCACTTCTGAATAGTTCAAAGATATATCTACAAACTGGAAGTTAAACGATGTTCGTAGGTGAAAGCATGACGACACAGTAGAGTGTTGAAAATGACAATTTTTCGGTGGTTTTTTGCGAATTTTGTTCCAACCGTAAGTCGAAATGCCGTCAAGTACAAAAAGCCCTGATCGCGGCGTCGAGACGAACGTTTCGATATATAGTATGTGGGGGTAGACCCTACGGTTCGGGCTGTATTAACGGTGACGGAAGATTAATAAACAATAATAATTATAAAGAAATCCTTATTAGGTGCATAACATAAGGCCTCCGCCATGCATTTTCAATGCATAGGCGGGCGCCTAACTAGAATCGTTCAACTTCTGAAGAAGTTGAAGAAGGCGCCCGCCTGATGGTGGGCATGACCATCAAAGGCAAAGCTTCCGAGTTCCTTGGTCGTAGGCTCTCATCGCTTGGGGATTTTAAAATCAAACTTTCTGAGTGAAAAGGATTTGTCCTCATCAAAACCTGCCGACTGGGAAAACTTTGCGTCTGCAGAGCTGCAAACTGCGTATTTCGATCTGAGACGCAGCTAATGAGCTAATTGGCGACAGCCTACAGTCAACGTTTCCCATTCATTTGCTACGGTAGTCCTAAACCACTACTGACATAATACACTTTTTGGCCACAAGCGTCATTTTGGGGGCGTTGTTTCCACCTCTTCTCTTAGAGCCGTT
>CM073122.1:57377422-57704922 GCA_037039145.1 Fundulus diaphanus
CATGTGTCAGATCGGCCTCCTTTAGCAACTAAGCCTCACCAAAAAAAACAGCCGACAGGAGAAGGTCTGCATCCAAGCAGCATGGAAAATTGGTGTTATTAAAAAATGTACACACACATATATATATATATATATACATACACACACACACACACACACACTTATATATAATATGATATGAATAACATATAAAATATTTCAGCACATAATTTTCTAGAAGTTGATAGTGTTAGTACATCCACTGACTGTAAAATTACATGTGAAACGTTTTCACATAGCCAGAGAACTGCTTGTTGTTGCAACCAAATCCTATGGGATTCTGTGAGAGTAGGGAGTAGCAAGATGGCGACCAAATCCATTGGGATTCTGTGAGAGTAGGGAGTAGCAAGATGGCGGCCAGGGACTTCAGTTTTTCGGCAAAATCCGCACTCCAGTGTATAATCGAAATCAGTGAGACAGAACCAAGCAAACGGATTAACAAACGATCAAGCGCACAACTGGCGTTTAGCCTGGAAGGAGAGAAGGTTGCGCACGCGAGCAAACAGAGCCGAGCGCGAGGGTAGTGTTTGAGCACAGTTTGAAAGTTGAGCACGCATGTCATGTTTAAACGCTGAATACCTGTCTCGCTGCGCGCTCAGATTGGTTCCGACGCACTCAATTCAGAAGACTTCATATGCTACTATGCTAAACTGCAGTCTCCCCCCCTCCCAACCACCATATTATAAAGACCGCGGGGCGCCAGGCTTTTATTCCCCCCAAGACTCGGAGCAAAAGCAGTCCGGCTGTGAGCTACAGTGCACATGCGCTTGCGACCGACAGACACACACACACACACACAGCGGAGGAGAGATCGCTGAAGTGACTTAAGTTATACATTTGCCCCCTAGTAAATAGGGCAGGTGGTAATTATTCTATAAATATTAAAATATAAAAGCTTTCAGCACATGCTGGGGCAGAGGGATATCACATCACATGTGGTATCCCTCCGCCCCTCTGGTCGGTAAAATCCCTGCAAATTCTAATGTAAAAATTTAAAATTTAAAAATAACTTACCGAAAATCCTTGCTCTCATGTCATGTTCAAAACATTCTTCTTCGAAATGGTCACTGCATATGACGTGTTTTCTCTCTGGCAAGCTCTCTTCAAGATGGCAATCCAGCTACGAGCCCGGTTAGCTCATGGAAAGTTGAAATAAGCAATGTTTTTTCCAATTTTACCAGTTGTGTTGGAACATCCAATGGCCATGTACGTGGGCATTGTTGCTTCAGCAATAGCTCCTGCGAATGTCAATGGTGCAGTCCTCTGGAAATCCGAAAAAATTGTTGATGATCAGCTGTGTAAAATGTCTCCAACTCGGCTGGTCAGATCGACTCGGGCCCCGATGACGTCATCATAAGGCAAATCCATCCAAAACAAACTGCCCGCGGTCCCCATTTGTTACAAATCAAATTTATTTTGTTAATTTACGGTTATTTTCCAGTAACTTAATCAAGACATGAAAACTTTTAACATATTTTTGGAATGCTTCTGTGGTAGTCTGACAATTTAATCGGTAATGTTGCCGGATCAAAGTTACATCTTAAGAGAAATTCCTTCCTCCAATTTTTTTTTTAAAGTTGTGAAGGGAAAATAAACCATAAATTCTTTTAATTTTTAATAAAAGTCTGCAGCCATTTTAATTTAATCACGGCATTAATCACTTTAAAATCAATAACGTTTGTTCCTCCTTTTTCTACTGATATTACTATGTTGTTCTGATCACATGTTTTTTATTATTCCAGAAGAGATTGTGATGAATTTGATTATGTTTTATTGTAGTATTTGGTATATTTAAGATATATGCTGGATATATGCCAAAGGGAAATTAAATATTGGGTGAAAATGTAATTCTCTGAAATTGGCACAGCTTGGAGTCGAACCTACGATCTTCTGCTTTGCAGCCCGACACCTAACCCACTCCCCCATAACACCAGTGCCGTGCTCAGCCGCACATTTTTGAAAGGTCAACTGTGTTGAAGAAGTGGTTTTTGGTGAATTTTGTTCCAACCGTAAGCCGAAACGGCGTCAAGTACAAAAAGCCCTGATCGCGGCGTCGAGACCAACGTTTCGATATATGGTATGTGGGGGTAGACCCTACGGTTTGGGCTGTATTAACGGTACTATAATAATAATAATAAGAAGAAGAAGAAAGAAACCCTTATTAGGTGCATAGCATAAGGCCTCCGCCATGCATTTTCAATGCATAGGCGGGCGCCTAATAATAATAAAGAAATCCTTATTAGGTGCATAACATAAGGCCTCCGCCATGCATTTTCAATGCATAGGCGGGCGCCTAATAATAATAATAAAGAAATCCTTATTAGGTGCATAACATAAGGCCTCCGCCATGCATTTTCAATGCATAGGCGGGCGCCTAACTAGAAAATTTCTGAAGAAATTTAAGAAGGCGCCCGCCATCTGTATGTGCTGAAAAGGAAAATTTAAGCTCTTCAGAAAGAATGCTGCTCATTTCAAATATGTTTGCTCCCTTAAAAATCATCCTTGGTTGTAGGCTTTTTTTGCTTGGGGATTTTAAATCAAACGCTTTTAGAGGTTCTTCTTAAGCAGAGGTTTGATACAAGTGTTAAAAGATTTGTGTGCAGTTTGGCAACAGATTCAATATGTTTAAGGGTGACACTTGACAAAAAGGTGTGCATACAGTACAGACTATTGTATTTAGACATAGATGTGCATATATAGATTTTCAAGTATTATAAATCACTGAAAGAATGAACTGAACTAACTGCATATAACTTATAGATTAATCACTGTAAAGGTGGGCGGACAGAAATAACTTTTCCTTTGTTAATGATCAATGCTTTGAAGGTCAGTAGGTGCAACAAAGTAGCTTAACCCTACAGCATATGTAGCGGTCGATGAAATTTATGACCCAATCGCAACATGACGGATCTTTCATCTCGGGTGCATCCTTGATCCATATCACCGCATGTATATGAGGTGAACCCCTTGCCTGAAACTCCACACGATAAAAGTAATCCTCAACAGGTCCAAGAGGCTGCGCTGGGGAAAGAATGAGGTCTGTAAAGGGCGCGTCCACTCTCTTGTCAAACATGCACATGACAGTGACTGGATTGCTTCTAAGAATAAGAATATTGCACTTTGCATTCCAGTCAAGTTCTGAAAACTCTACCTGTTGTCCATGCTGAGCTTTGATGGCCTCAATGAACTCTGGCCATCTCATTTCAGCAGCGGAGAAGGTAACAAAGAAGGTAGGTTTTCCAAGCTGCCAAACCACGGCGTGCAAATCAATATATATATATATATATATATATATATATATATATATATATATATATATATTAGGGCTGTCAAACGATTCAAAATTTTAATCACGATTAATCGCATAATGTTGATAGTTAACTCGAGATTAATCGCATATTTTATCCTTTTATTTCTGAAAGTGTAATAGCCTGTTTGGGCATTTTAATATGCAATTTTGCAATAAATGACACTAATAAAATACATGCTTGTACAAAAAAATATTTTTATTTTGTTATTTTTGAAGCACTTTTCAGAATTGGAATGAAAACATCCTGGTGCCAAATGTTAAACTCTGGACTATAATGGCTAAATGACTAATCATGACGCCCTGATGTTTACACAGTGTGTAAACAAATGTGTAAATAAATACCTGTTTTCATGCCGATATATTTTTTTTGCCTCTTAAACAAAGATAGACATGGTATTATGCATAAACATATAAATTAATAAAAATTGTACATTTCAATAAAGTCATAAGTTTTGTTCATTTCTTCACTCTCTCTCTCACACATCTAATTCTGAGCTTTCACACCAACAACAATAATTTCTTTGAATATTTTTGCTTGCTGTTTCTATCCATATTCATAGAGTTTAAGCCTGGAAAAAGGTTTTAAATTTCCAGGTCATTCCAGTCTTACACTTTGCTTGCAACTGGGCCAGGAGCTTAATACCCTTGAAAGAGACTGTTTAGGAACTGATTAGTAACTCCAGGTACTTCGTTTGGCAACGTGATTCATCCTTGGTTTGTCAAATACAGAGACAACAAATTAATAAGCATTAAAGTACGGTTTATGGGTTGGGGTTTCTGTTATCAACGTGTAAAAACTCATCTTCAGAACCAATCTCTGCTTAAAATGGTGATCTGCACCATGTAATCTACTTTCAGCAGTTATCACCGGTTATTGCACCGTAAACTGCAGAAAATACGAGCAGAGTTGCTCTGTCTGCCTTTACTTCCTATGGCGGAGGGATATTTCAGCTGGATACACTCAAATGTAGTGCAGGCAGGTCTCATAATAACCCCTATTTCGTCACTTATTTTAGAGGCCAAATAAGCGATTTCACTTTCAGAAACCTGCCCAAAAAAAACGCGACCCGTGACTCATGAAATTTAGAAGCGCTTTTAGAAAAAAGAAGCCCAAAGTCGCATGAAATAAACAGTCTTTGGCAACAGCGAGCGCGGGTCTGTTTTGCTACAGTTCTCTAGTACTCTTGAAACTATGGAAAGCGCCGAGGGTAAAAGAAACAGTCCGGAGAGCACGGCGGGGGGAAAAACATTAGGGAACGGTGTGTGTGTTTTGACGCGCGATTAACGGGGACAAAAAAATTGTCGGCGTTAAAATGGGTTTACGTTAACACCGTTAATAACGTGTTTAACTGACAGCACTAATATATATATATACACAGGGTGCGATTTGCTGGGGGGGATGGGGGGGGATTTTCCCCCCCTCTGGTTGTGACGTCCCACCCTCTGGTCATTCGTGTTTTATCCCTGGGGGGGATACATTCCTCCCCCTTCTGATCTGAATAAGTAATATTATCAGGGGTTTAATTTTCTCCGTCGCTGTGAGGGACTTTCGTAATTTGGAAAATGAGCGCAAAATGTTCAGTGTAGACTTTTTATTCAAGATTTTAAACAGAAGCTGCGCTTAACCAATGAAATCTGGCAGAGGTAGGACATTAGCCAATCAGAAGGAGAATAGGGTGGGCCTTTGCAAAGCGGAAATCTACCAGTCTGAGGTTTATCGGTGTTCAATCATTTAACTTTTAAAAGAAAATCTCAAACTGACCACAGATGCATGAATGAAAGTAGCGGTAGTCAAAGGTTTTCTTTAGATTTATGTAAAGCAGCAGGTCAGAAAGTTCAGTGCATAAAACAGCTGACAACTTCCCTCGGTAAGTGTGTCTGTTGCTGTTATGTTTTATTTAAAACTGAAAGAGTAACGCTGTAGCTCGGCTAATTTAGCATGACGCGCTTTTTTTTTAAGAAGAAGGAGGGTCGGAATGTGAAACGATGTCCCGGTTTGACTGGGTCTGATTCGGAAAAAGTAAAAAAAAATCATAAATATTATTCCACCTGCGCTTTTCTGTAACAAAGAAGGTCGTGGAGGGGCTGTTGACCATCTCCAGTAGTCAATGAGCGAGAGGTGGGGACACAGAGTATATAGGATTGATTTATATTGAATGTTACAGTAGAGTTAATGTACAGGTGTGAAGAAGATGATGCAATGATGCAAGCTGCTGTCTTTTGAATTAGCTGCAGTTTATGGAGGGTTTTGAAATTGTAAAGTGGAAAGGTGAGTGGACTGTGGACCAGTTTGGCAAAAGTGCAAAGGAAGAACTTGCTTGATGCTGCAAATATGAAAGTTAACCAGATGATGTTATGGATGTGGAAAGTGAAGGAGATTATGCAGAGGGCTGTCCAGGATGATACCAAGGCTCTGAAGCTGGAAGGTGGGAGAGATACAGGAATTGTCAATTGAACTGTCAGATTTGGTTAAAGTGGACTTGTTACAATAAGCAAATGAGGTTACTAAGGTGGCATGACGTCCACGGCCCGGGAATATATGGGCTGACTAGAAAATGTTTTCAGTCAAATTGATTGTTTTTGCTTTAACCCCTGAATATGATGGATTTTTCAAAATTGATATTAATACATATCTTGTGTCCTTCACATTTGTAAATTAATTTTGTTGTTTGTATTTAAAGAGTATTATTACATTTTCTGCTCAAAGCGGTTAATGTAAATTAATACCCACTCCTGAGTCCCGACAGTAGATGGCGCAAGTTTAAAAACAAAAGTCTAACCTACTGGATCTAGCTAGCTACCTGAAAGAGCACCTGCTAGCTAACCATTATTAATAAAACTTTGATTCATTAATACAACTTTTGAAATTATCCCCCCCCTCTGTTTTTTTTGCAAATCGCACACTGTATATATATATTTATTTATTGGGGATGGAACGGTTTATGAAAACCGTCCAAACCGTTCGGTTCGACTGTCTTCGATTCGCGTGTGTTGCGTTCGGTTCATGCGCTGCTCCTTTTTCTCATAGGCGAAGCGTGTACACTCCAGAGCAGAAGGTGGCAGCACTGCGCCCAAAGCCAACCACCAGTAGTAAACAAGAAGAAGAAGCGAAGCAGCGTAGCCGGGTGTAGCAGAAAAAAATCAGTTGTTGTGGAAAATTGTATGGGTATGGCGAGTGGGAAAGAACAGGAGCTGGAAGATGCGCCAGCAGCACTTTATAGGTCTGCTGTATGGGACCACTTTGAATTTAGAGTGACCTACGATGCCGGCGGAAAGAAAGTTGTGGATAAAAGTGCAACAGTGTGCAAGCATTGTGCAACACGTGTTGTTTATGCTAACAGCAACACGACCAACATGTCAGCTCACCTGCGGAGACATCATCCCAGTGAGACAGTTGGCAGCGCAAGGAGGAGAGGGAAAGAGTCGACAGGACAACTTAAACTCCCCGCAGCTTTTAAACAGTCATACGGTGACGAGTCAGAAAGGGCGAAATGCCTAACTAAAGGAGTGGGATATTTCATCGCCAAAGATATGCAGCCTTATTCCGTAGTGGAGGGTGCGGGATTCCGTTCTATGATTAAAGCACTGGAGCCACGATATAAAATCCCCTCCCGCAAACACTTCAGCAACACGGTAATTCCCGCACTTTATGAAGAGACCCAACAAAGAGTTGTCTGAGACAGCCTCTGTAGCGGTAACTAGTGATGGATGGACCTCCAGGGCTACTGAAAGTTTCCTGGCTGTGACTGTCCATTACATTACCTCAGAATGGGAGATGAAAAGCTCCGTTTTACAGACACGCCCCCTTTATGAGAGCCATACTAGCGAGCATCTCTCTGAAGCACTGACAGAAGCAGTGACAGAATGGAAGTTGCACAGGGGCAGTAGCAAAATCCCTGTTACTACAGACAATGCAAAAAATATGGTGAATGCAGTAAATGCAACAACTGGACTGGGGCCACAAATTGGCTGCTTTGCACATACTGTTAATCTTGCAGCCAAGAATGCAGTCTCAAGAAGTCAGGTATCCCGGCTCCTGGGGAAGATGAGGAAAGTGGTGACATTTGTGACACTCACGCCCTTAAAACCAAACAGGAGATGCTGCAATTGCCACTTCACAAACTAATACATGATGTCCCAACCCGTTGGAACACAACATATGACATGCTGGAGCGTTATTTGGAGCAGCAGGCTTCCATCTATTCTGCTCTGATGGACAAGGATGTTAAGAAAAATGTCAAAGACATTGCTGTTTTTTGACTGACAGTGAGACAAGACTGGCAGAGGATCTAACCAAGATTTTCAAACCTCTGAAGAATGTAACAACGCTCATGAGCACAGAAACATCCCCTTCAGTGTCCATGATCATCCCTCTGCAGAAGATGATACTAAAATCCTTGACACACAGTAAAGAGGACAGCCCCACCATCAAAGATGCTAAGGCAGCCATCACTAAAAACTTGGAAGACAGATACAGGGACCCTGATCTTCAGGACTATCTGCACAGAAGCACAGCCCTGGATCCAAGATTTAAGTCCCTTCCATACTTGGAAGAAGACTGTATTCAGAAAATCTACAGTGCTGTCACCAGAGAGATCATGGAAATTGAAGAGCAGGTATTGTTTTTTTAAATTCCGTAATTAGTACTAAATTTAATATACACACACACACATACATACATACATACATACATACATACATACATACATATATATATATATGTATATATATATATATATATATATATATATATATATATATATATATATATATATGGGTTGGACAATGAAACTGAAACACCTCTCATTTTAGTGTGGGAGGTTTCATGGCTAAATTGGACCAGCCTGGTGGCCAATCTTCATTAATTGCACATTGAACCAATAAGAGCAGAGTGTGAAGGTCCAATTAGCAGGGTAAGAGCACAGTTTTGCTCAAAATATTGCAATGCACACAACATTGGCAACAGTGCTACCCACTGCGCCACTGTGCAGCCCTATATATATATATATATATATATATATATATATATATATATATATATATATATATATATATACAACCTAAGGATAGCAGTTTAACTTATGAATATGCAGCTTCATGCATGCTAAGTATGAGGGATTGCTGCAAAGCCATCAACAATGCAGACGTCTGTCCACTGTGGCTCTACGCTCTTTCAGGAGGAGTGAATGCTGCTTGGAGAGACTTGATGCAACCTGCTGGGTTTCCTTAGAGAGGAAACTTTCTGACCAACCTGTCTGGTCAGCACATATAACAATTGGCTGCAGTGTTTGAAATCAATAAAACTTTTAATGTGAAGTCCAAATATTTTTTAAACATCCTATTCTAATAAAATTGTAATATATATATATTTTGAAACTCCTCATATACTGTTCTTTTTTTTTTAAAGCGACACATCTTGTTTTCTTAATATGGTTCTTGGCTGAATTAAAATATCATTAGATCTGATCATTTTGGCAGTAACTTTATTCTGTGTTCATTTGATCACACTTGGAATCAGCTTTATATAATCCATTCATGCGGGTCTATCCACACAAAAAAACGAACAAGTAGACAGCTGTGATGGACTCAGGAAGGTGGGTTTTTAGTTTCAGCAGACAGACATGCAACAATCTAATGACATAAAGCTAATACTTTCGTGACACATCTGGAGATGACCACAGAGCTGTTTACTTTATCAGAACGTGTTATACTGAGTGATCAGTCTAGTTTTAACCGAAATAGCAATCCCTTACGATCGTACTAACAAGTGTTATGTTTTCAATTTTAACCCATTAACTGAACGATAATGTAAAGGCACTATTCCTATATTTCGCTAAGAGAAATAAAACATCTTGATATTCACGCCGAATTGGCTGGAAATGAGGCCAAGTTTACTGCGTTCAGCAAGCTGAATGCGCGCTCCCGACGCAGGGGATACAAATCCTGGCGGGGATACCTAGTTTGGCACGACAACTGTCGCCAGCTTACCTCAAGTTCTTTCTGTAAAACTGGCAGACCGTAGTAGTCATGTTTCCTCAGCCATGTCTTTCTCCAAATACGTCGTCGCCTTTTCTTTTTAGGGCTTTCTGCACACAAAATTGCACATATTGCCAAAGCAGCACGTTTCTCTCCGGTAATGTTTACAGTAGCCATCGTCACTTCCGTCTTCTCCTTCTTCTTCTCCATCTTCTTCTTCTTCTTCTTCTACAGTATGAGCACTCCGGTCGCGTCCGAGCGTTGCGCCGTACACAGATCGTGAGCGGTGAACTTTTAAACCCGCGGTTCCGTCGCACAGTTTGAGATGTATATAAGTACCACGACTGAAAAACTCGTACAGTGTATGCCCGGCTTAACACACTTACCATAACAGCTCCGCATCACCGTTTATGACAACAAACTTCCACTTCTTCTTCTGTTTTAAAAGTGATGCGCCCTTCTTCTTCTTCTTCGTGTTTTAATGGGTGCTGACCACATCCAAAAGGATCATTACCGCCCCTCTAGGTGTGCGCTCTGTTCCTCATCTTTATATTATCAGCAGCGCAACCAGCTACCGTAACACCTGTTAAATGTATCACTGTTGTAGCTCCGAAGGGCCAGAAACTCACGTGTGCTATTGCGCAGCAATGCGGTGCAGTTTTGGAAGAAAAAGTCCGGTGAAAAATAGATTAAAAAAAACTTCAGGAAAACTGTTGTTTTTTGATGTGAGACGGTGCAGAGCTGAAAAGTCCATATTGCGCCTGCTAATGAGCAGTAGTTCTTGCTGTTGCAATTTTTTTCATCATTCATTTATATCAGTTGTTCAAATTATTTATTTGTTACTTGTAAAAAAAAAAAATATATATATATATATATATATATATATATATATAGGGTACCCCCAGCGGGTTGCGAACCTGCGACCTGTGGTGCACCAGCCCAACACCTAAACCACTGTACCAAAAAAAAGTGTCATGCTGAGCTCTGCATTATGGAGAGGTCAACTGTGTCTAGTAAGTGGTTTTGAGAAGTGGTTTTTGGTTAATTTTGTCACCACGTTAACTTTAAATGGCGTCAAGTACAAAAAGCCCGCTTCACGGCGTTGAGACGAACGTTTTGATATATAGTTTGTGGGGGTAGACCCTACGGTTCGGCCTGTATTAACGGTGACGGATGAAAAATAAGGAATAAAGAACCCCTTATTAGGTGGATAGTATAAGGCCTCCACCATGCATTTTCAATGCATAGGCGGGCGCCTAATAAAGAAACCCTTATTAGGTGCATAACATAAGGCCTCCGCCATGCATTTTCAATGCATAGGCGGGCGCCTAATAAAGAAACCCTTATTAGGTGCATAAAATAAGGCCTCCGCCATGCATTTTCAATGCATAGGCGGGCGCCTAATAAGATTTTTTTTTACATCAAACTTTGCTTTCGTCAACGAATCCTCCATTTGCAGCAATTACAGCATTGCAGACCTTTGGCATTCTAGCTGTTAATTTGTTGAGGTAATCTGGAGAAATTGCACCCCACGCTTCCAGAAGCAGCTCCCACAAGTTGGATTGGTTGGATGGGCACTTCTTGCGTACCATACAGTCAAGCTGCTCCCACAACAGCTCAATGGGGTTCAGATCTGTTGACTGCGCTGGCCACTCCATTACCGATAGAATACCAGCTGCCTGCTTCTGCTCTAAATAGTTCTTGCACAATTTGGAGGTGTGTTTAGGGTCATTGTCCTGTTGTAGGATGAAATTGGCTCCAATCAAGCGCTGTCCACTGGGTATGGCATGGCGTTGCAAAATGGAGTGATAGCCTTCCTTATTCAGAATCCCTTTTACCCTGTACAAATCTCCCACCTTACCAGCACCAAAGCAACCCCAGACCATCACATTACCTCCACCATGCTTAACAATGGCGTCAGGCATTCTTCCAGCATCTTTTCATTTGTTCTGCATTTCACAAGCGTTCTTCTTTGTGATCCAAACATCTCGAACTTGGATTCATCCATCCACAACACTTTTTTCCAGTCTTCCTCTGTCCAATGTCTGTGTTCTTTTGCCCATCTTAATCTTTTTCTTTTATTGGCCAGTCTCAGATATGGCTTTTTTTTTGCCACTCTGCCGTGAAGCCCAGAATCCTGCAGCCGCCTCTTCACTGTAGATGTTGACACTGGTGTTTGCGGGTACTATTTAATGAAGATGCTAGTTGGGGACCTGTGAGCCGTCTGTTTCTCAAACTAGAGACTCTAATGTACTTATCTTCAGCTCAGTTGTGCAACGCGGCCTCCCACTTCTTTTTCTACTCTGGTTAGAGCCTGTTTGTGCTGTCCTCTGAAGGGAGTAGTACACACCGTTGTAGGAAATCTTCAATTTCTTAGCAATTTCTCGCATGGAATAGCCTTCATTTCTAAGAACAAGAATAGACTGTCGAGTTTCAGATGAAAGTTCTCTTTTTCTGGCCATTTTGAGCATTTAACAGACCCCACAAATGTGATGCTCCAGACACTCAATCTGCTCAAAGGAAGATCAGTTTTGTAGCTTCTGTAACGAGCTAAACTGTTTTCAGATGTGTGAACATGATTGCACAAGGGTTTTCTAATCATCAATTAGCCTTCTGAGCCAATGAGGAAACACATTGTACCATTAGAACACTGGAGTGATAGTTGTTGGAAATGGGCCTCTATACACCTATGTAGATATTGCACCAAACACCAGACATTTGCAGCTAGAATAGTAATTTACCACATTAGCAATGTATAGAGTGTATTTCTTTAAAGTTAAGACTAGTTTAAAGTTATCTTCATTGAAAAGTACAGTGCTTTTCCTTCAAAAATAAGGACATTTCAATGTGACCCCAAACTTTTGAACGGTAGTGTACATTAATACATTTTACATTTAGATAAAATCACAAGTTTTATTGTTGTTGTTTTTTTACTCTCGCTCATACACATATAATCCTGAGCGGCAGTGGCGGCTGGTGAAAAAAAATCTTGGTGGGGCTGGCCAATAGATTTCCCTGCCTAACCCAGTACATGCATTCAAATTAAAAGTCGGAAAATACTACAATTCCACAATAAGCATTTTATTAATAAAAAAAAACATTGTTCACAAAGGATTATTTTGGTGTTTTTGTTTTATTAATCCTTTTCACAGACTCATGCCAGAGGGTTTGCATACATTGTACATGTACGTATATTATTACGAAACAAACGTTTACGTCTTGACTTATATATCCTAATTTTTTATTTATATAATTATTTAAGTAGAACAATGACTAGTACAAAATTAAGTTGTATTTACCGGAGATGAAGTGTAGACTTCAAATTCTGTCATGGTATGATGGCTCCCACAGTTGATTTGGATTGTCTGCCTGCATCCTTTTCATTGAAATTATCCATTTATTTCAAGAAGTCGTAGGCATTGTTTAAATTCCAAAAATAAACTAAAAGTACGCTCCAATTCAAAAACAGTACTCAAACAGTACTGTTTTTGCCTACCAGAGTGACCCGGATGTAGTGCGGATGTAGCTCGTGACGTCACGCGTGAACTGGTCTATACACCTAACACTGTGTAGCAGGGGCAAAGATTCCAGTAGCCCCAAAGCCATTCATTTTGGCGATGCTGATTGGCCAAATATTTATAAATTTGCCCTAGCAACAGTATACGATTGGTTATTTCGCTACACTTGTGGGGTGCTTTAAATGATAGCCCCACAAGAGAAATGATACGTTCTGTCAGTGGAAATGCGCTGTTAAATGAGAGTCAATTGGTAGAGTCAGTTAGTGGAAGTGTTTTAATAATTCTTATTACATGTAGCCACGTACTATTAATAATACTTTTAAAATCTATATATATTTTAACTTTTCCCCTCCACATCTAGGGAGGGCAGCGCCCGAGCGCCCCCTATGGGCCAGCCGCCACTGCTGAGCGGTCCCTCAGTTTGTCAAATGCAGAGACAGAGGGTCTGCCCCTAGAGGGGTGGGCTGCGCACAAAGCAGCAGGCGGGATATACCAACTACCAGAGACCAATCCTCGGCTCTTTTCAGCGAGGTTGGCGCTGTAGGTGGAGTAACAGATGACGGGCATGGTTGGTGGGCGTTTCTAATAATGTGTTGTTCCTGGGGGTGTAATTCTCTGCCAAAAGTCCAGCAACTTTTCCCAACTTCTAACCTCTCTCTTACGCTTAACATACTGTTTTACTAAACATTTACCCAAAGCTCACCGTAATCCAACCGTTTTTCCTCCATGATGAACACTTTTACCTGTTCCTCAAGAGTAAACTCAACTTCACACAGTAACTTTCCACCGTAAATCTCTTACGCTCCAGCACTATTCTCAGCTCTCTCATACGCACAAATCTACACACACAGACTTACACACAAAGACACACTCGCACACACACATTCTCTTCAGAGCCGTGGATTCAAGCAGTATCTCCTTTACTCATTCACACACAATGAACCCATTTTAACCGACACAATATGTTGGACAAGATATGACAAAGACAATATATCAGACAGACAGCTTGCACGTGTCTTCTGCGACACCTTTTTTTTTGTCTACGGACTCTTTTCCCTTTTATTTTTTAACTATTATTTATCAAAATTTGTGTCTTATGAGTTACCAGAAAAACATCCTCGTATAGGACAGTCCTTAGCCAAATGGCCTTCTACCCCGCAGGTCCAACAACTATTTTTTTTTTTTTTTTTACAATTCTTTGCCTGATGCCCTTCCTTCTTGCAATGCCAACATCTATTTTGATTTCTTATAAATACCCCTGTTCCTGAAAAAACACCTCTGCCTGCAAAACTACTTCTGCCTGCAAAACCACGTCTTTGTCCTCTGCCCCGGTAACCACCACGTTTTCTGCTTCCTTGATAAAACACTTCCTCTGTCTTTTCTTGATAACATACACCAGTCAAAATTCCTTCTTTTTCCTCTTTCTCATTTTAATAAATTTGGTCCAGTCCTGTAACACATGGGGTGTTTAATAGGCTGGGATATTTACACGGTGGGGTAATAATAAAAATACCTGTTGTGGTAATTCTCACTTCAACTATTTCGAGTGGAGAATTCTTGCTTACAGCATCTACAAGTGGCTTGTTACTCACAATCCCACTGTTTTTAAATGAAAAGAAAATACCTAGTGGTATTTAATTTTCCAGTCACACACACAAGCACACACAATTTACACGGCCATTCCGGATGCTGCTTCCCGTCCTAATTACACAGACGTTTTATGGGCTCTACTTCCTGTACACAGACGTTATGGGCTCTGCTTCCTTTAAGTAGCTATCATTGCCTAGGATTATAGGGTTTGACGCGCAATGACCCTCAGTCACCCGCACACACTTTTAAACAAACTCCACTCAGCACTGTTGTCTATCATCCCTCGGAATTCCCGTCAACTCGTCAGATACCAGGAGGCAAGATGGACTAGGCCCTTGGAAAAGGATCTGAATGCAGTGGCCACTGACTTCCACCCGGTTCACCTCACCCAATGGAATCCTCCGGTATATTGGGATCTGGCTCAAAGGACCAATTAAATGTCAGGTTCAAACACCTAAAACATTCATTAAACAAACACAAAGAAGAGAGACAACAGGGAAGTCAGTTAATAAATCTTGCAAGGAGAGCGCACTGAGAAAAGTTTGATTACAATTCTCCTGCTTGCTCTGAAATGTTCACCATTGCCTCATTTGTTTTTTATTTCAACAGGGAATCCCTGGTTATATTGTCAAGCTAGGGAGTAGGGAGAAGCAAAACAACTCTGTGACCTTCAAGATAATACAAAGCAGTTCAGTTCTCAGAGAAAGGAGTTGCCACAGATGGTGAGGTGCAAAACAACTTTATATCATGAGATCTTTCTCTTCAAAAAACCTTACTCTGTCACATAGGAGAAAAAGATTAGTCATCTGAAAGACACTTTAATATCTGAACAAACTCAAACCTAAAAACCTTTTTAATAGTAATGAGTAAATACATGATAACTACGATGAATATGGGAAATAAAAAAACATATAAAGAATAGTAAAAATAATTCTAACACTAAGCACTTGTTGGCCCTTTTGCCGTCACTCTGCGGTCCAGCTCACCCCAAACCATCTCGATTGGGTTCAGTTCCGGTGATTGTGGAGGCCAGGTCATCTGGCGCAGCACCCTATCACTCTCCTTGTTGGTCAAATAGCCCTTACACAGCCTGAAGGTGTGTTTGGGGTCATTGTCCTGTTGAAAAATAAATGATGATCCAACTAAACGCAAACCGGATGGAATAGCATGCTGCTGCGAGATGCTGTGGTAGCCATGCTGGTTCAGTATGCCTTCAATTTTGAATAAGTCCCCAACAGTGTCACCAGCAAAGCACCCCCACACCATCACACCTCCTCCTCCATGCTTCACAGTGGGAACCAGGCATGTAGAGTTCATCCGTTCACCTTTTCTGCGTCGCACAAAGACACCCGCTATTACCATCTAATGTAGAACAGATTACTGGATCAATGTGTGCTTTTGTGCTTGTTTGTCTCTCTTGTTGTGTCTCTGCTCTGTCTTCTGTAACCCCCAGTCGGTCGAGGCAGATGACCGTTCATACTGAGCCCGGTTCTGCCGGAGGTTTTCCTTCCCGTTAATGAGGAGTTTTTCTTCCCACTGTCGCTTCATGCTTGCTCAGTATGAGGGATTGCAGCAAAGCCATGGAAAATGCAGACGACTCTCCCTGTAGCTCTACGCTTCCCCAGGAGTGAATGCTGCTTGTCGGGATTTTGATGCAATCAACTGGTTTTCTTATATAAGAACATTTTTGACCAATCTGTATAATCTGACCCAATCTGTATAATATGATTGAACTTGACTTTGTAAAGTGCCTCGAGATGACATGTTTCATGAATTGGCGCTATATAAATAAAATTGAATTGAATTGAAGGTGAATTGATGGTTGGAACCAAAGATCTCAAATTTGGACTCATCAGACCAAAGCACAGATTTCCACTGGTGTAATGTCCATTCCTTGTGTTCTTTAGCCCAAGCAAGTCTCTTCTGCTTGTTGCCTGTTCATTTTACCATGAAGGCCTGATTCTGATAGAACTGTGTGTGGCATTGACCTGGTATCTAATCTGAGCTGCTGTTAACCTGCGATTTCTGAGCCTGGTGACTCGGATGAACTTATCCTCCACAGCAGAGGTGACTCTTGGTTTTCCTTTCCTGGGGCGGTCCTCATGTGAGCCAGTTTATTTGTAGCGCTTGATGGTTTTTGCGACTGCATTTATGGACACTTTCAAAGTTTTCCCAATTTTTTGGACTGACTGACCTTCATTTCTTAAAGTAATGATGGCCACTCGTTTTCTTTACTTAGCCGCTTTTTTCCTACCATAATACAAATTCTAACAGTCTATTCAGTAGGACTATCAGCTGTAAATCCACCTGACTTCTGCACAACACAACTGATGGTCCCAACCCCATTTATAAGGCAAGAAATCCCACTTATTAAACCTGACAGGGGACACCTGTGAAGTGAAAACCATTTCAGGTGACTACCTCTTGAAGCTCATCAAGAGAATGCCAAGAGTGTGCGAAGCAGTAATCAAAGCAAAAGGTGGCTACTTTGAAGAACCTAGAATATAAGACATATTTTCAGTTGTTTCACACTTTTTTACTTTTTTAAGTATATAATTCCACATGTGTTAATTGATAGTTTTGATGCCTTCAGTGTGAATCTAAAATTTCCATAGTCATGAAAATAAAGAAAACTCTTTGAATGAGAAGGTGTGTCAAAACTTTTGTTCTGTACTGTATGTCGAAAACTTAAAATAAAAAACCAGCAGGTACAGAACGTATGAGGAGAGATTAATGGAAAGATCCCAAAGTATTCATCTCATGCAAAGACATTCTCAAAGTCAAACTAGAGCACAGATGTCCTTGTTACAAAATACTTTAGGGGCAGAGAAATATGTCCCTTATTCATTTGGTGATGTGCAATCCCTGGTGGATAAACTGCCCAGCTTTGCTGCTGGTGGTAGATTGTGGCTTGCTGAATTGGATAATTTGACCAAAGGTACAAGACTTGCCCTGGATGATTTTAGAGCCATTTTACAACATTATGTACCCGCTTCTGCTGCAAATGATATGCCAGACGAAACTCCATTGTCTTTAGTAATTTCTTATTTGGGAAATGCAGTTGGAGAGCATTTTCCCTTATCCACCCCTGCAACGGTTCCCGAGTTTGACTTAGACCCACAACAGCATCCGACGGAATACATAATTCAGGCAGCAGAAAGATCAAACACACAGGTGTGAATCCTAGGGAAGACAGGTCTAATCTGGGTGAATTATTTTGAGAAGTACTGTTAAAAGGTTTACCCTCTTCAGTATCTAAACTGATGAAACAAAATCCTGATATGCCTTGTTGTGAATATGCCTGCTGGGAAAAACACTTAGTACACCATTTGCATGTGGCTCAAGATGGGGAGAGGAAGAGAAAGCAAGAAATGGAGAAATTACAAGATCAGCTACTAAAATTGCAGTTACTGGAAGCAAAAAGAAAGTGAGTAAGAAAAAGCAAAAGAACGTGTGATGATATCAGCAGTTGGATCTTCTGGAGCTTCAACCCCGATGGTGACACCACAGTCTAATTCACTCCAAGGAGGAGGCTTATCTCCTTCCTCTCTCTATTTTCCATATAATTACAGGTCTTTTGGTCCTGGACGTGGAGGCAGATGGCAGTTTGGTGGTCAGTGTGGGCGTCGAGGATGGAACAGAGGACCGAGAGCGTCGAGGATGGAACAGAGGACCGAGAGCATTATTATGGGTTGATGTTTTGCCTCTTGCTCTGATGTCAATCAGGTTTTCAGTTAATTCCACCACAGGACACACCCCTTGGAGACTGGAAGACGTTCTCCTGGGACCCAACACCGAGATCCACAGGTGACTTTCAAAATTTGACAAATAAAGATTATTTTTCTCATTTACAGACTGTCTTGGAGGCATACACGAGAATACAAAGAAATCCCAAGGAAGGAGGAGGTGGTGCACCACCCCCAGACACCGACTAGGTGTGGCTAAAGGTCATTAACAGAAAGTTGTTGGAGCCCAGGTTCATGGAGCCCTACCAGGTAGTGGAAAGGACCTCACATTTGGTGAGGTTGATAGGAAAAGCTGATACGTGGTCCCATCGGAGTCAGTGCGCAGCAGCACCGGAACCCCAGTGGTCAGCAGATTGTCATCAGTCAGCAGCAAGCAGGGATATGCACGGGGGCGTAATACTCTGGTTCCTGACACAACAGACATTCCATACCCTGTATGTTTTGAAGACCTATCCGGAAGATTTATCGTGGTAGCACTAAGTGGGCTGTGTAAGCCACTACCTTTTATCAAGAGCGTCCGGAAGAAAGAAGAACAACCCGTGAATGAACTGAATGGATTCTAGTGTGAAAAGAAAATTGTAATCATTGAATTGGTTTTATAATATCACTAATCCTAAAACTTTGATTACAAGAAATGCCGGGATATTGGCTGAGTGTTGCATAATAATTTGGTCTTTATTTCTGTGGTATTCTGGCTTACTTTGATTGGAGTACTCCTAATAGGTTACACCCATCTGTGAAGGACATCCCTGTCAATCTGGTTTAAGACTCCTATAGTCATATGACTCGTGTTAACTAATAATTATATTGTGGATCATACATTCAAAAAGATATCCTTTAGGTTGGGGATGTAATTGAACCCCTCTTCAGGTAAGAAGTCTATAAGTCTCCTGGTAGCTGCACAGGTATAGTGGTGATGTATCAGTGATGTATCAGTGATGTATCACTGATACATCACTGATAAAGGTGCTTTCTTTTATTGATTCAGATATATCTATAGGATATAATAATTCGGTGGGTAATTTTCAATTTATAAGTTGGGATATCTTACTGTGAAATTAAGATGAAATTGATACTGTGTCAAACAGACTGGGCAGAATAAACAGAAACAGGTAATCCAAAACAGAATCAAGGTGCTGGGGCTCTTACCAAAACAGAGACTGCAAACGAGGAGGAACAGGAGCATGGGCGTGTGAGTGTGACGAACCAACAAATAACTGAGGAGGGAGTGAGGCTTAAATAAACAGGCAAACAGGTGAGCAGAGGGAACTAATTAACCATAGGCAGGTGGAAGCAATAACGACGCTGACAGAAGAATAAACCTAAGACTGAGGATAACACAAAGTACAGAACAAAAATAAGAACTAATACAAAGACGGGATAACTTAAAACAATACACAGACTAAACAGGAACCTAAAACAAGACAGAACCTACAAAAGAAATAAACCCAGACGCAGGAGAGAACTAACTTAACCAAACAATAAACCTAAACCAAAACAGAACGTTACACTGGGCTATTAATTAAAAGTTAGTTCCTGAAGTTGACACTTGAGGATCTGTTTTGCTTGTGGGAAGATAAGCACCTGAAGATTGTGTGTGCGTGGACGACAGCCCCCAGTTACTCCGTGAGGAGCCGACCGCCTATAATAAACATGCGATTGGGGGTTTGCGGACAGACAGATGCTTACAATGCCCGTGGAGGGGGACTTCGGTAATATACTAAATAAAGCTTTATGATAATGTTGTGTTTGTCTCCCTTTGAAATTCCAATTGTAATAAATATATGCATATTATAAGTGTTTTGTCTCTGATAATTGTTTTCTTCCTTTGCTGCCAAATCTCCAAACCGGGTGAGGCGGGCCTTACTGTATGAGATAGGAAGAACTAACAGGCCGTCTCGTTAGAAGTCTGAGCTGTAAAGAATGAAAAGGAATGGGGAGAGTACAGTCTCCAGTGGTGAACCTGTGTTGCTGACTACCTCATTACACAAACAACCAGTCTCACAAACTGTGGTCTGTTTGTCAGGAAGTCTCTGATCCAGATGATTGTTGAGGTCTCCACCTGGAGTTTCTGACAAAGCAAATCAGACTGAATTTGTGTTAAATGCACTAGGAAAATCAAAGAACATGATCTTCACAGTGCTATCTGCTTTGTCTAAATGACAGATGATTTGTTGAAGCAAATGTCATGATCTTCTTCTTCTTCTTCTTCTTGATTTTATTGGCGGTTGGCAACAAACTTTAAGCAGCATTACCGCCACCTACTGGTATGGAGTGTGGTTTGAAATGGACTATCAACTTATATAAGTATTTGTATCTTCCTACTCCTACCTTTAATATATAATTTAACTAAATTAATTTCCTATTTATATATACCTACATACACTCATCCATTTTTATATATATCTTTATAATCCACCCCCTAGATCATGCACCCATTCACACACACACCTATTTTAATCATATTCTTTGAAATAATTTAGTTTTCTTTAAATATTTAATAATTATTTGTATATTTTTACTCCCCGAATTCTTCCTCAAAATATCTATCAAATTAATCTTTTCCTTAATACATTCAAACTCTCCTTTCATACACCTTCTTTCTCTTTCATACTCATGGCATTCTAACATTACATGTTCTAACGTTTCATATCTGTGACAATAATCACATTTTCCATTATTATGCTTTTGTATTTTAAAAAGTGTATAATTAAGACCTGTATGCCCTAATCTTAATCTTGTTATCACCCTTCCCTCCTTTCTATTTCTTCTTTCATTTCTTTTCTCTCCTACTATCTTCTGTATTTTATAAAACCATCTTCCTGTTTTTTCTTCATCCCACCTTTTTTGCCATTTTTCCATCAGTTTTTCTTTAACCATACTCTTTCCCTCATATTTACTTGTTTTAACTTTAAAACTAATATTATTATGAATTGCCTTTTTGCCATATTATCTGCCCTCTCATTTCCTTCTACCCCTATATGCACTGGAATCCATACAAATACAACTACCAGCCCCATATTCTGTATTCTATACAATGTATAAAATATTTCTAATAATATATCCATCCTACTATCTGATTGAAAAATTTTTAAACTTAATAATGATGAACTTGAATCTGAACATATCACTGTTTTTAATGGTTTTATTTCTTCCACCCATTGCAAGGCTAACAATATTGCCAACATTTCTCCTGTGTATACTGATAACCCATCTGTGCTCCGTTTTCCTATTTTTACACCGAATTCTGGCACCACAAAAGCTACTCCTATCTTCCCATTTATCTTTGACGCATCTGTATAAATTTGAGTACATTTGTAATATTTGTTTATATGTATCTGTACTGAATATTTATCTACCGTGTATGATTTATCTTGTTTCTTTTCTATTATTGACATGTCTACATTTGCTTCTGGTAAAATCCATGGCGGTATTATTGACATTGGTGTTTGACTTATTTCTAAACTATCAATCTTGAATTCTTTTATTTTATTTCCAATATTCCATCCAAAACTCCTCATTTCTAAATGCCATGATCTCGGCACTAGTGCTGGTCTGATTACCACCTGACACACCTGTGAAGCTCCGCCCTGGTCTCGTCAATGCTCATTAGATCCACCTGCTCCGTCTACTATATTACCAGCACTCAGATCAGACACTAGTGGCAATGTTCCAGAATTTAATATTAAGAAATGCAAAAGAATTTCTGATGGAGTATCAGTTTATACAGGAGAGATGATGGGAATCATTGTAGCTTTAGAATGGATTGAGGAAGTTCGTCCTTTGAGAAGCATAATTTGTTCCGATTCAAGTTCATCATTATATTCAATAAAAAATAATCATTCTACTAGTAGATCAGACCTTTTATTAGAGATTCAGTTATTAAGGTATAGAATTCAGGCAATGGGCTTAGTAGTTATTTTTACATTGATACCATCCCATATAGGAATAAAAGGAAATGAATTAGCAGACAAATATGCAAAAAAAGCTACAAAAAATATAGTAACATACAGTAATAGTGGTAACATTTAGTAAGGAAGAAATTAAATCTATTATTAAACAAAAGGTTAAGGAAAGATGGCAGAAGCTGTGGGAAGAAGATAGAACCGGAAGATGGCTTTATAGTATTCAAAGGAAAGTTGGTGCAATGAGGATAACAGGAAGGAATAGAAAAGAGGAAACAATTATATCGAGATTACGTTTCGGACATACAGGGTTAAATGGAAATCTATTTAAAATGAGAAAACATCCAACAGGAGTTTGTGACTTTTGTTATCAAGAGGAGACGGTGGAGCATGTTTTGTTGGTTTGTTATAAATATTCTATGGAGAGAAGAGAATTATTACGTCAATTACAAGAAAATAAATTACAGTTAAATTTAAAAGATATTTTGGGAAAAATTTCTAATTCTGAGTATTTTGGTTATTTGATAAGCTACCTTAAGAAAACAAAATTGATAGAAAGGATATAAGTATATTTATGTAATTATTATTATCATTATATTTATATTTATTTATTTATCTAGTTATTTATTTTTTGTGGGAGAATATATATACATAGCATCCCGATTCACACTCCACTCTAGTAGATGGCGGTAATGCACATCATTAAGTTGCTTGCCAACCGCCATAAAACAAGAAGAAGAAGAAGAAGAAGACACTAGTGGCAAATTGAAATACAACAAATGCTTTACAGAATAAATATGATGGGGTTAGTAGTAAATTTTGTTTGGGTTCCGGCACATAACGAGATTAAAGGAAATGAAATGGCAGACAGGATGGCTAAGGAGAGTACCAATAAGGTAAGGGTAGATATTAATGTTAGTTTTGGTATAACAGAAATAAAGGGTATAATTAAACAAAAAGCCAAAGATAGGTGGCAAAAGTTTTGGGATGAAGAAAAGAAAGGAAGGTGGCTTTATAAAATACAAAGGAGAATTGGACAAATGAGAATAACAGAAAGGAACAGGAGAGAAGAGATAATTATTTCACGGCTTAGAATGGGACACACTGGATTGAATAGATCATTATTTTTGATAGGGAAACATCAGACAGGGAAATGTGACTGTGGCGAAGATGAGACTGGAACATGTCATTTTGAATTGTAATGAATATTGGATTCAGAGAAACAGGTTGACAAGTAAACTTAGTAACATGAAAATTAAACTTGATATTGTTGATTTATTGCAAAAAGAATCAGGAAGCAGAGGATACCAGGTCATATTTGAGTTTTTGAAACAGAGTAGGTTGTATAATAGGATATAGGTTGTTTTTTTTGTCATGCGGTCCACACTCCATACCAGTTGGTGGCGGTAATGCTCACCTAAACTTTTTTGCCAACCGCCAATAAAAATCAAGAAGAAGAAGAAGAAGACACTAGTGGCAGATTATTACGAGCCTTTGGTAAATTTAGTCCAGTGTTTTCCTGTATCCTGCCTCCCTGTTACTTGACCTGTTTTGACTTCGGATTCTCTGATTCTGCCTTGCTCTTGTCGGACCTGACTGCTTGCCTGTTGCCTGACCTGATCTACCTTCGGATTCTCTGAGCCTGCTTTATCCCTGTTCGGCCCTGATTTGCCCACTGGATTACCTGGTGTCCGTTCTTCGTACGTTGCTTCCAAGATCAAATGACACATCCAAGATGATTTCATCCGGCTAATCATGATCCGGCTAATTGGGTTCTTCGAACACACCTGTTGTTTAGGATTAGTATCGCTGGATTGAGTTATCTGAGATAACTGCGCGTTCATGCGTTTGTTTAAAAGGGGAAATGTATCGATAGTAGAAACATTGATCAGCAACGCTGCTATTGGCTGTTCAGCATGGCCAAAGAACGCCCACAGTTTTTCTCCCAAGCAGAACAAGAGCTGGAAGGTTATGCCGAATTTGAGTCATTAATTAAAACACCTCAAAATCTGTTAAAGCCAGGAGAGAGGGCTGGCAAAAAGCAGTGGACAAATTAATGCGTGAATACTGTCGATGGTAGATGTTTCTATCACTTTCTACAGTATGAATTTTTGCATTTTAATAATCTCATATTTACTTTGTTCTTTTATGTCAGAGCCTCCACGGGACCCACTAGAACATGGGGACAAGTAAAAGTGAAATACAAGAATATTCTACAAAATGGTAGCCTTTAATTATTATACTTTATTTTAAAAGGGCACTTGTTATGTCAAGAGATCCAGATTTCAGTGTCATTCCTTAGACACGGGAAGTAAAGGACATGTGCAAACTGGGAATTTTAACAAAAAAAATCTTTATCCATAAAAAATGAAAATTTTCCTTTTCCAAGTCATCCACAGTTTACACGGCAAAACTGTATTGCTCCGTGGCTAGATAATCCATCCATAGTTTTTTCTAATACAATATACGGCTAGACAGGAAGCAAGCCTTTCAAAGTAAACTAAACTTCACAATAAAATGGCCCGAACAAATCTTCTTACTGAATAGGATAAAAATAAAAAGCAAACCATCATACAAATAACTTAAATATTTTAGATTTATGGCTCCAACACCACTTTTTCCTCTTTAAAAGCCACTGTTAAATGATGTTTGTCTGTTTATAACAGCCACCAAGAAAATCTCTCTACAATTACACAATTACACAATTACAATAGACATCCTGTCTATTGCGCAATACGCGATTAATTCGAAAAACTCTGCAAATTATTCTTGCACCTTCCGCAACAGGTTGCAGTCGTAAAAATGGACATGGCTACGGCAGACTTCCCTATCTCCTCCGCTTATACAGCCGTGATCTAATCTTGTTAGCGACGTACGAAGAACGGACCCCTGATCTGATCCTGTGCCCTGACCCTGCCTTTGGATTCTATCTCGGATCATCATTGGACCTCAGATTACCTAGCTCTGACCCGGACGCTGCTCACAGACTCCGGACTCTGATTATCCCCTGGGATCTCCTGCCCCTGTCACCACGGTTCTGACCCTTTGCCTGCCTTCCGACTACCGCGCTCGGACAAGTCCCTGGAAGGACTCCCACAGAGTTGTCTCACCTAGGACCTCGTTTTATGAGAAGGTTAGTGACCCAGTTTATGGAGGACCAATCCTGCCATAATTAAAAATACACACAGAAATAAATGAAGGACTTAATAATATAAAATGGCTTGAAAAAGTAGCTAATAATATGAATTTGTGTGCCATTAAATGTAGCAAAATAACAAAAAGAAGATATTTCTTCAACAATTGATCAATTATTCATTAAAAAATATATAATTTAACTTACACTTTTATTTTTACTTTTCTTCTAGTTTTTATGCTGACTTATTTTTAACCCACTTGTTTTCTGTTATACGTTTTTATTGAAGTCTTTATTTTGTCTTTGTGTATTTATTTCAAGTGGGTTTTTTTGGTTCCGTATTTCCACTGCAACCTTTTTTATTGTTTGATATTTATTTACACCAACATTTTTAAAATATGTTTTTATTTTTGTTTCATTCTTATTTACAACACAACATTTTTAAAGCGTGTTTTTACTCCACCATATTATTTCCTTTCCTTTTATTTTAACATCCTTGTATTTCTGAAACAATGATTTATTTCTGCCTCTAACATTTCTAACTGTTCTTTTACCCAAAGGATTTTCGCCTAGCCTTTTATTTCCTTCTCCCCCTTTTCCACTTTGTCTATTTCTACTTTGTATTTTTAAAGCAACATTTTTAAAGCATGTTTTAACTCCACCATAAATATTTCTTTCTATTTTATTTTAACCTTCTATTTCTGAAACAATCATTTATTCCTGCCTCTAACATTTCTAACTGTTTTTTTACCCAACGTATTTTTGCCTGCCCTTTTTATTTCCGTCTGTATTTCCACTTCGTGTATTTCTACTTGGTCCGTCCGACTGGCCGCTTTCCCAGAATACACCGCGGCCGCAGCTTGATTCTGGACCACTGAGCTCTCAAAGTGGTAAGTTAAAAATTACCTTTTCTGCTGCTGTTGTTCTTTAAGAGTACGTTTTCAGATCGTTTGAGGCGATAACATTATACTTTTAAGCTTTCCTATATGGCCCGTTTACAGAGTTAGTGTGTAATAAAAAAAAAGTCCGACGTTGAGCGGACCAGTGATCCGCAGAACCTCTCAGCCTAGATTTTGTGAAGTACCGCTGGTTCAGATGGCGCTTTTGTTGTTTTTCTGACTGACTGTGTTTATCTGACTGACTTGTGTTGCTTTCCAAGCCTATCTGTGTCAACTGGTAGGCATTTTAAGATTGACAGCCATTTCCTACTTTTATCTTCAAGAAAAAAAAGCATTGAGCATGGTATTAAACAAGTGATAAGGTTGAAATTGTGACAATTTCTCTATAAATCATTAAAATGAAAACACAATTTTAACATATTAGTAGCAGTATGACAGTAGGGTTAAGCTAATTTGTTGTACCTACTGACCACAGCATTGATCATTAAGAAAGGAAAAGTAATTTTTATGTCTGCCCACCTTTACTGTCATTAATCTATAAATTGTGTGCAGTCAGTTCAGTTCATTCTCTTAGTGAAATGGCAAAAATAATGAATACATCTTACAATGAGAATCTTTACATTATAAAAACACTATAGTTAATACCAGAGTAGGGAAGCCATTTGTTACATTTACTATAATTGACAAGTTTTACAGGACTATACATTTTACTTTCTTGAGAACTATATTAATTTGCATGTTAACCAGGTATAGTTTTATGATGTAAAAAGGTGAGAAATTAAAAACCAATTATGGTAACATTTGGCATTTTTTATTTACAGGAAGAAACACCAACAAAATATGTGAGGATAAACACCTCTGTGCCAGTCCTGGTGCACAGAGCTGTAAACTCCCTGATGGACATCATTCTAAAAATTATTTTCTTCCCAAAAAGACAACATTTGGAGGGAGTGGGGGCTTGTTTCACCCGCCTTGTCGGGAACGAGGCCTTCAAAGTAGCAGTTGGTGCCATTGATGGGTGCCATGTGCAAATTGTTCCACCTGCAGAGCCACAAAAGAAATGTCATTTAAACAGAAATGACATTTCTTCCCCTCAATCATCCTGCAGGTTGTGTGTGACGCACGGGGAAAGATTTTGAATGTTTACATCAATAATATCGGCTCTGTCCATGACTCACCGGTACTGTGGCGCTCTCCGTTGTATAAAAATGCTTTATACCCACCTGAGGGCTTTTTTCTACTCTGCGATGGTGCGTCACCATGCCTCCAGTACCCGATCACCCTCCTGACGGCCTATTGCCAGCCTGTTGCCAGTAAGATCTCTTACCTTCTTGTCCTTAAATACACAGATTATATTAATTGAATAGAAGATTAAGACATCAGTATATTACCTAAATTACAAGTTATTTTATATTTGGTACAGTCCAAGTGGAGGCACGCTACAACAGGAACCACGCCAGGGCGAGAAACATCAATGAGCGTGCCTTTGGTGCTCTAAAGACGTGGTGGCGTTCCATCTTCTTAAGGGTGCTGGAGGTCCGCCCGACATTTGCCCCAAAAGTAATCAGTACCTGCTTCATCCTCCACAATATTAGTATAGAGGCAGGTGACCAGCTTGACCGTGGAGGAGGAGGAGGTCGACCCAGAAGAGGACAGCCATCCGGCAGCTAAAGACAGGGAGCTGTCTGGAAGCTGGCTCCGAGCCAGACTGGCAGCCCAGTAGAGGTGGCTGCATGTTTAAGTGAAAATAACTACATCTGACCTAACCTAGATCAGTTGTAGTCATGTACACTTGCTGCTTCATTTCATCTTTTTTCCACTACCTGTAAAAACACATTAAATAATCAGTAAATTAATTTCCATTCCTATTATTTATCAATTGTATGTTTGTGGGTGTTGTCTATTTGTCCAAGGTGTTTATAAAAGTTAATTCTTTGTTTTAAATCATATGTTAATAATTGTTTTGAACATGTTACATCTTGACTCTGTTTCAAAGATAATTCATTTGTATAAAATAAATGTCTTTTTATACACTGTTACAATTGTTTTCTTTCCCCTCTCAATTCTTCGTTTCCTCACTCAAAAGAAACTCACTTTGGTAGGGAAAAAAATGAATAGATTTTATTTATAACAAGTTTTTCAAAAGGGGACAATGATTTTTCGGTGGCCTCTCTGTCCCCTTACCACTGGTCTCAGCTTGACTTCAAGCTGAGTCCAGATCAAGTCAAATGGTTTGCCATTTTAGTTAATCTGTACAATATCCTTCAACCCTGAGCTTTCTCTGGTAATACCAGAAATGTGGTGTGAATAATACATAATGTGAGCTAATATTATGCAAGTGTGCCACTTCTTTTTGGCCTGCTTTTGTGTGACCTGCAGGCCAGAGGTTCTCACAAAATCACTAGTTGAATAGAAAAGAAGTTTATTGTCACAAGAGCTGGACATAAACATTTAGGTAAAAAATACTTACTGCCATTCGGTTTTGGAGGAGTTCCTCATGCCAGTAAATAGGCCCTCATTGGGAAAATGCCAGTTGATGAGGGCCTGGGTTCCTTCTGTGGCCCGTTTAAAATATAAATGTCAATTAAGGAATTACTTCATAATAAAAAACGAACAGACAATAGAACCCATGTTAAACCTAAAAGCAAGCCCATTTTACGACTGCTTCTGCTGTGTAATTAACATGACACTCGCAGACCGAACATATTTTGTAACCTATATAATAGCTGATAACTAACTGCTTCTTCTGCTTATTCGTTTTGTCCTGAATCCTGCTGTCGTCCCTGGGAGACATTTATAATTTATTCCAGCAAGAATTGAGTTAATAAAGCAACACAAATCAGTGAGATAAACACAAAACAAATGAACGTTTTGCACAAACAGATACTTCGATATATACACATTTTAGCTTTTTCCAGTGTCTAAACAGAATAACCATCTCATATCTATGAATCAATGCTACTCTTTTAATCCAAAACCGAAAATGCTGTACTGTCCCTTTAACACCGTCTCTGCCTCGCTTCACACAAGCAGAAAGTTCGCTAGTATTAGCATTAGTTAGCTTTTCATGAACATTTTCCCTTTTAACTCAATACTATTCACAAACTCAATACTGTAACTTCTTACTCGACCCTCAGTTTTGTCAGCTCTTACTGATATGTTAAATACCGCTTCTAAATACATTAATACTTACCTGGAGTATAGAACAGATGAGACACACAAGTTGTGCTCCTTTTAGCACCAACCGAAAGATTTAATCTTCTTCTGTGTGCTCGCTCCTGTTTATGCCACCAGGTTGACTATCGCCCCCAAGCGGTTGTATGTGTAATTGCACTCAATGACCGGGATAACACAAATAACTTATTAACCCGGAAAATTAGGGATACATATATATAAAAAAAGGTGCCTATTTTCATGCTTCTTGTTTCCATTTAATCATAACTTCTTTAGCCCCTCTACACACTAACTGTAAACGGGCCATATAGGAAAGCTTAAAAGTATAATGTTATCGACTCAAACGATCTGAAAACATACTCTTAAAGAACAACAGCAGCAGAAGAGGTAATTTTTAACTTACCACTTTGAGAGCTCAGTGGTCCAGAATCAAGCTGCGGCCGCGGCGTATTCTGGGAAAGTGGCCAGTCGTCTGCTCTGATGCAGGGTTGTTTCTGGGGAGCCAGCCCTTGGCCAATAGTTGTGAAGCTTTGCCGGTGACGCCGCCCCTTCCCTCCCCCTCCCTCCCCGGCATCGTTTTGACATTAACAGCTGCAGTCAGACGGACCAAGTAGAAATACACGAAGTGGAAATACACGAAGTGGAAATACAGACGGAAATAAAAAGGGCAGGCAAAAATACGTTGGGTAAAAAAAGCAGTTAGAAATGTTAGAGGCAGAAATAAATGATTGTTTCAGAAATAGAAGGTTAAAATAAAATAGAGGGAAATATTTATGGTGGAGTTAAAACATGCTTTAAAAATGTTGTTTTAAAAACACGAAGTAGAAATACACTAAGTGGAAATACAGAAGGAAATAAAAAGGGCAGGTAAAAATATGTTGGGTAAAAAAAACTGTTAGAAATGTTAGATGCAGAAATAAATGATTGTTTCAAAAATAGAAGGTTAAAATAAAATATAAAGAAATATTTATGGTGGAGTAAAAACATGCTTTAAAAATGTTGCTTTAAAAATACGAAGTAGAAATAGACAAAGTGGAAAAGGGGGAGAAGGAAATAAAAGGCTAGGCGAAAATCCTTTGGGTAAAAAAACAGTTAGAAATGTTAGAGGCAGAAATAAATCATTGTTTCAGAAATACAAGGATGTTAAAATAAAAGGAAAGGAAATATTTATGGTGGAGTAAAAACAGGCTTTAAAAATGTTGTGTTGTAAATAAGAATGAAACAAAAATAAAAACATATTTTAAAAATGTTGGTATAAATAAATATCAAACAATAAAAAGGTTGCAGTGGAAATACGGAATCAAAAAAACCCACTTGAAATAAATACAAAAAGACAAACTAAAGACTTCAATAAAAAAGTATAACAGAAAACAAGTGGGTTAAAAATAAGTCAGCATAAAAACAAGAAGAAAAGTAAAAATAAATGTAAGTGAAATTATATATTTTTTGATGAATAATTGATCAATTGTTGAAGAAATATCTTCTTTTTGTTATTTTGCCACATTTAATGGCACACAAATTCATATTATTAGCTACTTTTTCAAGCCATTTTATATTATTAAGTCCTTCATTTATTTCTGTGTGTATTTTTAATTATGGCAGGATTGGTCCTCCATACCAGTTATCATTGAACTGTTCCACTCACAAATACTGGTCACTAACCTGCCATCTCTGATTCCAGTGGCTCCAGCTCCCGACGCCGGCGAATTCTACGATTCGTAGCAGTGCTCATCTAATAAACTGTGTAAATCCGCCACTCTCTCTTATCTGTTCGATTTCTGGGTCTTTCAGTTCTAATCTTTAAAGCAAGTGTATGATGACATCTTCAACTCCAACTCCATGCCAATAAGCAAACTGCAGGGGGTCCTGATAGCTGCTCAGGTGGGCACACAGAATCTATCTAGGACCTTCATGATGTGGGATGTCAGAGCAACAGGTGAAAAGTCATTGAGGACTGATGGCTGAGTTTCTTCTGTACTAGAACATTGCAAGAGGTCTTCCACAACACTGGAGCCTTCTCCTGGCTCAGAGTAAGGTTGAAGACGTGCTGTAGAATCCCAGAGTGCTGCTCTGTAGAGTCCTTTAAGATTCTGTGCTAGACATCATTTGGACCTGCAGCTTTATGCTGCTTCAATCAGGATCAGCAGGATCCTGATTGAAGCAGCATATCCTGCAGGTCAGCATATCCTGCAGGCCAGGATCCTGGCTGTTAGGTCTCTGTATGACCGATGTCAGAGGTTGGTCCGCATTGCAAGCAGTAAGTCAGACACGTTTCCAGTGAGAGTTGGACTCTGCCAAGGTTGCCCTTTGTCACCGATTCTGTTCATAACTTTTATGGACAGAATTTATAGGCGCAGCCAAGGTGTTGAGAGGATCCATTTTGGTGGCCTTAGGATCGTGCCTCTATTTGCGGATGGTGTATTTCTATTGGCTTCATCAGGGCGTGATCTACAACTCTCACTGGAGCGGTTCACAGTTGAGTGTGAAGCGGCCAGGATGAGGATCAGTGCCTTCAAATCCAAGACCATGGTCTTGAGCCGGAAAAGGGTAGAGTGCCTTCTCCGCGTTGTGGAGGATGTACTGCCCCTAGTGGAGGAGTTTAAGTATCTTGGGGTCTTATTCACGAATGAGGGGAACATGGAGCGGAAGATCGACAGACGGATTGGTGCTGCGTCTGCTGCGCTGCACTGGTCCATTGTGGTAAAGAGAGAGCTGAGCCAAAAGGCAAAGCTCCGGATTTACCGGTCGATCTACGTTCCTACCCTTATCTATGGTCATGAGCTTTGGGTCATGACCAAAAGAACGAGATTGCAGATACAAGCAGCTGAAATAAGTTTTCTCCGTAGCGTGTCTGGGCTCTCCCTTAGAGATAGGGCGAGGAGCTCATTCATCCGGGGAGGACTCAGAGTAGAGCCACTGCTCCTCCATGTCGAGAGGAGCCAATTGAGGTGGCTTGGGCATCTGGTTAGGATGCCTCCTGGACGCCTCCCTGGGTAGGTGTTCTGGGCACGTCCCACTGGGAGGGAGACTCAGGACATGCTGGAGGGACTATGTTTCTCGGCTGCCCTGGGAATGCCTTGGGATTCAGGCAAACATTACTCACCCAATTTCCATCCCTAGTTGTAGTTCCTCCAGGTTTTGACCTCTTGTGATGTTTGTAGTTCAACAGCAGCTACAATGCCAGTTTTCATCTTGCCTCACTCCTTCACCACTGCTAAACTGTCGCAGACACAAAAGTATTATACTACAACTCTGTATTTGAGGACATAGGCCTCATGTATCAGCCTGAATAATCTATGTGTTTTATCGCATACAGAAAGCATTCTATCAGCTTTTTTTCTTTAAAAATATTCTAAAATATTTTATTCCGGTTTACAGACAGGTGGTAAAAGATCGATCTTTTCATCTTACATATTTACAAGTCTCCCTTTTGTGACCAGTTCCATGGATATGTGGTTCTCTGTAGTTAGATTATTCTGTATTACTAGCTCTGTATTCTCTCACAGAAAACACTTGCAAATAGCTCCAGAGAAGCTCACACACACATACACTGTTATGCCATTTATGACGTGACAGACTGCAGCTCCCAGCATGCAACATGGTCGCTCCGTCCATCCCATTGGAACCTTTGGAACCTCTCATTGCCTTGGAAATGACATAAAAGGCGAAGACTAACATTGCTGTGTCTTCTTTTCGGGTAACCGCTTTTGTTGAGAAGACATCTCAGCTGATCTCCATGCACAGATTTGCATGTGACACGTGATTTGACCCCCTCACTGGTCCGAGCTTCACCAAATCAACTTTTCCCCTCCATAAAACCAGGGAGGTCTAGACTTTAAAATTAATGTTAATTCCTTTTTGATCCCACTGGAACATGCTATCTTCCAGGGACCTACACAGACTTCGCTTGTTGTCTTGGCCAAACAATACGTCAGAGAGCGCCCAGAGAACTTGGTGTTTCTCTGCTCCTCACGGTGAAGTGATCCGAGCCTTCCTCCTGCTCCGGCTGATAGCATCAATCTCCTTACCGGAGCAACGCGAAGTAAAGGATTGCCTTTATTCGTTTTTGTTTTTCACCCATAAGGTGATATTTTGTCCCTGGGCAGAACCTATTAGGAAATAGTTTTAATGCTTAATTACTCCAAAAGGGAGTTTGTTTAACTGTGCTGAATATTTCTAATATTGTGTATGCATTAAGTGATTTTGCTGCATTTGGTTTTGTTGATGATAAACTGGCCGCGCCGTTCGGCTTAACTTAGATTTTCTTTTCTTTCTCTTCATCTCTTCCCTTTGCCTACATTTGGATTCCCGCATTCTTCTTTGAATTCTTTTGTTCTGAATTGAGACTGCCTTGTGATCAAAGTCCCGCTTCCAGTACTAGTCTAGTGTGTTAGATACGTCATCAGGACTACCTCCTTACGCACCATACGCAAGGGGACAGGTCATATGTCGTCATAGTCACCATTTTGGGAAAGGGCACTAAGTAGCTTGAGGCGGTTAGCCTAGGTTGTTGTGAAGTAACACAAGTTAGCTACCGTTAGCCCGGTGCCACCGGTACTAGGAGGAGTTAGAAGCTAACCGTGCATGGACATTGCTAGCAACTAGTTTGTGCAATAAGCATTCCCCATCTGGCTTCAGGTCTGTTTCGGTACTCCAGTTTGTTACCTCAAACCTATTTAGCCCATGCCTTTCAGTGCTGCTATGTCAAGGCGCTGACTTGTTGACTGTGATCTAGAATGTGATGTCAATCAGTCCTAAATAACTGTGAGTTGATTTATGCATTGCTACCTCTCATTTAATCCATTTTGACTTGTTTTATTCTCATTTATTTCCTTTTGCATGTTCTTTTGATTAGGGAGTAATGTTTCCTAGTGTTTTATTAAGTGGAATAATTGCTGTAACAGGGAATTATTAGTTTAATAAATAATAACTTGTGAAATCGTAGTTGTTTGTGGTCCAGAAATTGAATGGTCTCTAAGAGCTATCGAATTACCTCCCTTTGAGTTAATTAACTGAATAAATTGAGACATTTTCATTGGTTTGTGGTAAAGAAGTAAGGATTAAAACTCCAATTGCAATTATAATTTGAGTTATCAACGTTTGCGGGATAAGTCTAACCAGTCAAGAACTAGTTAATTAACACTTTTCCAGTATAAATAAGTTCATAATTGCTAATCAATAAACAAATTGTTAGTGTTAATCAGGCTCATAGCCCTTGGATCCCAACCATTTGAATTAAATTTGTTATAGCTACCATTTGAGTTTGAATGATATATTAAATATAGATATATAGTAAATATAGTAAATACCGCACTTGCAATTGAAAGAGCCCTCGGCCCGCACACACAGAAGTCTCGCTTTACGGCGAGAACTCCATGTGTTTTTGCCCTGCCATTCACTATATGCACGCGCGAAAGCAACAACAAAGAACCGCGTGTTAACGTCAAATAAACATGCAAGCATATCGAGTTTTATTATTATTATTATTATTATAATTATTATTATTATCGTTTTTTTTTATGTTGGCGAGACGGTGGCGGTAGCGTCTCGCCAACATAAAAAAAAAAAATAATAATAATAATAACACTGGCGAGGCGGCGGCAGCAGCGGCTTGGCGAGGCAGCGGCGGCCAAGATAGCGCTGCGGGATGCTTGATGTTCATACCTTCACTGTGTTAGTCATTGTTTGTACTGCCGTTTTTTCCACTTTTCGTTGCGTTCGCCTGTCTGCTAAGCTCAAAACAACCGCGCCTGGCTTGACGGAGAAACCAGAACAGCTGAGCATCTTTACGACAGTGCACTTTTACTTTCGCCCTCTGGGGGGAGCCTCGCTGGAAAATCAACCCCGGTTGCATAGTATACCTTTAATTGCATTCTTGATGATTAACATTTGTCTGGAACCAAAACAAATAAACTATTATCCCTGTCCTTGTTTACTCAACAACTGTATGAAATGTTTTATAGTTAAATTTAAATTAATTTATTTCCATTTCATCAGCCACTGACTGCTTTTTTAATTTTCTGTCCACTACATTTTCAAATATTGAATTCATTTTACTCAGGATACCAGAATTTGTGTACCTGGTTACAATCTCTGAGTTCTGCTGGAGGTTTTTCCTTCCCGCTAATGGGTGGTTTTTCTTTCCACTGTCGCTTTATGCTTGCTCAGTATGAGGGATTGCTGCAAATCCATGGACAATGCAGACGACTCTCCCTGTAGCTCTACGCTTCTCCAGGAGTGAATGCTGCTTGTCGGGACTTTGATGCAATCAACTGGTTCCCTTATATAGGAAATTTTTGACCAATCTGTATATGATTTTGACTTTGTAAAGTGCCTCGAGATGACATGTTTCATGAATTGGCGTTATATAAATAAAATTGAATTGAATCGAATTAAAGAAGTGTCCAATGCAAATTTACTGCCAGGAGAACCTTTTTCTCCACAGGAACCACAAGCAGTGAGACCAGGAGACTGAGTGTTAACTGGGCGATCCAAAGTTGGGAAGGACCATTCCAAGTGCTCCTGACCACGGCAACAGCTGTGAAGATCGCTGAAAGACCATCCTGGATTCACCTCAGCCACTGTAAGTTACAGAGAGTGTTAAATACCTAGGTTGGAACAGTGGGTAAGTCCGACTACAAAGGGGTTTGGTTTTTTAGGGCCACTCGTCTCAACTTCGGTGAAGAAATCAACTGATCCCTGTTCTTTAGAGACCTGGAAAAAAAAATTAGCATCTCTGTTAACCTAGCAAAAAATGGGGTTCCCGTGGAGATGGGGCTTCCTTTGCGTTGTGGCTGTTGCGTGCATTATCTGCTTGAGTCCAGACCTGCTGACTGAGAGAGGAAAGAGGTTCATCCACTCCACTGCCATGAAGATTTGGCTGGGAAATCTCCCAGACCATCACCCAGACAACTTGTGGCAGATGTATGTGACGATGTTGGCTGAAGAGAAGAACATGAATGGATCATATTGTGATGTGAAGTTATTTTTCACCTGCAACAACACCACCCGGATCTTCCCTTTCACCAAGAAAGTCTGAAACTACGTAGGAAGCCTGAAGGCCCAGGTGGATCGCGGTGATAAACATCCTGTGTGCATACAGTCACCTTTCAAACCTGGCTGCAAGAAACTGGGTCAGGTACAGGGGTGCCAGGCTAACCTTACTGATCTGTTTCCAAACTCCACGTTAACCCGGGACTACATAGCGTGGGCATCTATACCTACAGAAGGAGGATGGTTCCTGTGTGATGGAAACAACATTTACCCATCACTGCCCCTCAGCTGGTCAGGTACATGTGCACCTGTGTTTGTTTCTGACCACACTATCATCATCACAGCTCAGACTGTGAAGGACCATCACTCCTCTAATAGGAAGAGAAGAGAGATCAGCTCCAGCTCAGTGTTCCAACCCCATGATCCCATATGGGGTTCCAAACGTTCCCTCTGAACATAAGCACTGGAACTCAGCGAATAAAATAGGAATTTCACTTTTCCCGTGGATTGGAGTTGGTAAATCTATGCTGATGATTGAGACACTGGACTACAGAATAAAAACCCTGGTGAACATGATGATGGACATCAATAAGGACAAAACAAACAATTAAGTGAAATGCGTTTAATGGTACTGCAAAACAGAATGGTTTTGGACATGTTAACTGCTAGCCAAGGTGGCGTATGTGTAATGATTGGAATTTCCTGCTGTACGTACATTTCTGACGCAAATGAAACTCATATTACTGAAGCTATGTCTGCTTTAAAGAATCTGCAACAAGCAATGTCCCAGGATGCTGTTCCTCTAAGTATGGACTTCTCCTGATTCGTTTCAGGATCCTGGTGGCACCTCTTGCTGAAAATAATGACACCCATTATTATTATTATTATTATTTTATTTTTTTGTGTTTTTACTGCTTGTGTAATCCCATGCCTAAAATCTATGATCGCTAAAACTAGGGGAAATATAATGTTTCAATATCAAATGCTTTCACAAATCCCTCTTGAAGAAATACAACCCGTATTTTAAGTTTTCCCATGTTAAATGCTTAACAAAATGACAGTCTCATTAAAAATGCAAAATGCAAGAAATGAGTGCTCGAAGTAGGTTAAGTTAAGCTCCAATTGTAAATAAAATGATTAAAAGGAGGGATATGTTAAAAAAATGTGAATGTACAGGTAAAAGCCAGTAAATTAGAATATTTTGAAAAACTTGATTTATTTCAGTAATTGCATTCAAAAGGTGTAACTTGTACATTATATTTATTCATCGCACACAGACTGATGCATTCAAATGTTTATTTCATTTAATTTTGATGATTTGAAGTGGCAAAAAATGAAAATCCAAAATTCCGTGTGTCACAAAATTAGAATATTGTGTAAGGGTTAAATTTTGAAGACACCTGGTGCCACAAACCAATCAGCTGATTAACTCAAAACACCTGCAAAGGGCTTTAAATGGTCGCTCAGTCCAGTTCTGAAGCCTACACAAACATGGGGAAGACTTCAGATTTGACAGCTGTCCAAAAGGCGACCATCGACACATTGCACAAGGAGGGAAAGACACAAAAGGTTATTGCTGAAGAGGCTGGCTGTTCTCAGAGCTCTGTGTCCAAACACATTAATAGAGAGGCAAAGGGAAGGAAATACTGTGGTCAGAAAAAGTGTACAGGCGATAGGGATCACCGCGCCCTAGTCAAGATTGGGAAAAAAAAACCATTCAAAAATGTGGGGGAGATTCACAAGGAGTGGACAGCTGCTGGAGTCAGTGCTTCAAGATCCACCACCAAGAGACGCTTGAAAGACATGGGTTTCAACTGCCACATACCTCGTGTCAAGCCACTGTTGACCAAGAAACAGCGCGAAAAGCGTCTCACCTGGGCTAAGGAAAAAAAGAGCTGGACTGCTGCTGAGTGGTCCAAAGTCCTGTTTTCTGACGAAAGCAAATTTTGCATTTCCTTTGGAAATCGAGGTCCCAGAGTCTGGAGGAAGACAGGAGAGGCACAGGATACACGTTGCCTGAAGTCTAGTGTAAAGTTTCCACCATCAGTGATGGTTTGGGGTGCCATGTCATCTGCTGGTGTCGGTCCACTCTGTTTCCTGAGATCCAGGGTCAACGCAGCCGTCTACCAGCAAGTTTTAGAGCACTTCATGCTTCCTGCTGCTGACCTGCTCTATGGAGATGGAGATTTCAGGTTCCAACAGGACTTGGCGCCTGCACACAGCGCAAAATCTACCCGTGCCGGGTTTACGGACCATGGTATTTCTGTTCTAAATTGGCCAGCCAACTCCCCTGACCTTAGCCCCATAGAAAATCTGTGGGGTATTGTGAAAAGGAAGATGCAGAATGCCAGACCCAACAACGCAGAAGAGTTGAAGGCCACTATCAGAGCAACCTGGGCTCTCATAACACCTGAGCAGTGCCAGAAACTCATCGACTCCATGCCACGCCGCATTAATGCAGTAATTGAGGCAAAAGGAGCTCCAACCAAGTATTGAGTATTGTACATGCTCATATTTTTCATTTTCATACTTTTCAGTTGGCCAACATTTCTAAAAAATCCCTTTTTTGTATTAGCCTTAAGTAATATTCTAATTTTGTGACACACGGAATTTTGGATTTTCATTTGTTGCCACTTCAAATCATCAAGATTAAATGAAATAAACATTTGAATGCATCAGTCTGTGTGCAATGAATAAATATAATGTACAAGTTACACCTTTTGAATGCAACTACTGGAATAAATCAAGTTTTTCAAAATATTCTAATTTACTGGCTTTTACCTGTAATCATTTTCTTTTTATCAAGGAATGTTCTACTGTTTTAACTTCACACAGGAAGAAACATATATATATATATATATATATATATATATATATATATATATATATATATATATATATATATATATATATATATATATTAGGGCTGGGCAAGTTAACGCGTTAATTTCGCGTTAATTCATTAGACTATTAACGGAGATATTTATTTTATCGCGCATTAACGCATGTTGCTCACATGCTTTCAGTCAGTGTCAGTAAGCACGCGCGCTGACTGCAGCGATCTGTGTCACGGTAGCACTCTGCTGCTCCCCCTCCCCTCTCGTACATGACTCAGCAGCGCCAGCCAATCAGCACGCAGGCTCAGCCTGCCCTGCCCACTCAGCTCTCACACAAACTCAACACACAAACAATCGTGTTGCTGAGAGAGACCGCAGCAGCGGAAAAACATGAACAGGGGAAGTAGCACCGTTTGGCTTTATTTTAATACCGTAAATGAAATCAAGCTGTATGTTTTGTAAAAAGCCGGTTAATTTCAGTGGAAACACAAACAAATTTATCTAAGCACGTGAAAAAACATGAGCAAGAAAACGTCGAGCGACAGAAACGGAGAGAGGAGACAAAACTTCTGTCATTGCCCCGACAGACCCACAGACGTCTCTGACTGAGGCGTTTCAGTCCTCCAGGGAACATCCAGGTAGATCAGTGGTCATCTTCAGCAGCAGTTCATGTTAACTTTCAAAGTAGATATTATCTATCATATGTTACTGGAGCCCACACAGAAAATGTAATTAAGACCTTGAAAGAACCCAGTACATATATTAAAAAGTGTTATTTAAGATAAGATAACATTAGCTAATCCTTTTTTTATCCCACGACGGGGAAATTTATAGGATTAAAGCAACAGGCAGGTGCACACAACACAGACAAAATTACATAAGGATAGAAAGATATAAGAGGTGGATTAGCGAAAAAACACTAAACATAACATTATTGTTATTATTATTATTATTATTATTATTATTATTATTATTATTATTTAATTGTAATAATAAAATAAAAACCACAAAACCCAAAAGGTCAACAGTTTCATGATACATCAAGCTTTGGGACTGGCTAATATACAGCAGGTCAAAAAAGGCCGTATTTTGGCTGCAGTGCTTGCTGCTCTCTTATGAAGAAAAGATCAACTAGTGCACTAAATTCAATAGATGGGTTGAAAATATCCAGTATAAAATACAGAGATTCCCAGGACATGAAGTATACACTTAAGTTGACTTTTTTTGGTGTGTGTGTGTGTGTGTGTGTGTGTGTGTGTGTGTGTGTGTGTGTGTGTGTGTGTGTGTGTGTGTGTGTGTGTGTGTGTGTGTGTGTGTGTGTGTGTGTGTGTGGTGGCGGCAGGTGTAGAGGGGGGGCCCAAAAAGACTGCGTTGTCCCGGGCCCTAGCAAAGCTGTCAGCTGGCCTGGTTGTAACCACTGCCAAGTTAAACTTTCTTATCACCGGAGCACCTTGAGCTTAACATATCACTTAAATGCCAAACACACTGTAGACATAACCAAACAATTCAATGACTCAGAGAAGCTAACCAATGTAATGGCGAAGTGGATAGCTACTTTAGACCTTTTTTGTGCTTCACACTTTGGTATTGAACATAAAATGGTAATGCTGCTCCCTGCTATTACCTCAGAAATTGCCTGTTTTTGGTAGATTTTTTCCCCATAAAGAGAATTTCCTGTCAGTGGCAATAAGCTTTAATTTATTATTATTGCTATTTTTTGTTTTACATGTTTAAGTTGAGCTTTACACTAAATATGTATTACTGATAAGTGCTACAAATGTTACAACACTTTTGTTCATATGGCAGCAGAACATTAAAATAAAAGTGCTCTTTACACTACTTTTGAATTCATTCTTGGAGTTTGCGCATACAATGCGATTAATCATGATTAATCGGGCAAATTATGCGATTAATCGCGATTAAAGATTTTAATCGTTGCCCATCCCTAATATATATATATATATATTAGTTGTAATTTATACCTTTGTGTAATCTTATACTTTTCTGATAATACTAATGTTTTGAGGACTACATTTCAACCAACACGTTGTTTAGTTTAATCCATATTTCTTGTTTGAAAAGCAATGGTGTAGTTAGTAGTCACTTACTTAATGATGGATATAACTTTACATCCCAGTTGTGCATTTTATATTTTTCTAAAATGTATTTGTAGTATTTATTTATACACTTTATTTGCATTTGTATTTTATACTTTTAATTAACACAATGTCTTGATGTTTTATTTATAGTAATATTTATAGTATTATTTATTCTAGTTTTTTGAATTTGTATTTTATACTTGCACATTGTAAATGTTTGTTTGTCTTGATGCGTTTGTTTCAGTTTCTTCCATGTTTGTCTGTGATGCCTGTAGTGTTTGTGTGAGGGGTCGGGTTTGTGTGGTGGTGGTGTGTGTGGGTGGGGAGGGGCTGCTACTTTGTAATAGATGATTTGAGAAGTATATTAACACCATCTAGTGGTCAGGGTGTGAACATCATATCATCAATAGAAGCATTATAAAACATTTGCCAGAATTGTATTATTTTTTGGAAATTAACATATTGACGCCTTTGTTACATCATTGATTTTGTTATATTATCCTAATCAGTAATAGACTGTACATGTATGAGATGTTTTTCTCAAAGGTATTATGTATAATAATATTAGAAACTTGTTCTTAGTAACATTCTTCAACAGTTGTCAAAGTTGTACATTTTATGTACATGTTTAGAATATCCAGCATTATTGAAATCACAGATTCAGATAAGGAACAAATATTGTTGCTGAATATCTGAATATCCTATTTATTCTATAAGAGTAGCTTAATATTACATATTACAACAGAGCATAATTTGCCTGTTTTACAGCTTGTTATTGTAAAATATGAATGTTCCTTCTTCAGAGATTTTGTTATTCATTTTGTTTACATTGAAGGCAGTTACATTAGGACAAAATCCTAAATGAACACAAGGGCCCTGTTCGTGTTCTCTCCAAATACAAAGCATTAATACATGACAAGGAGGATCTATGTATTGACCGGAGGATTCAGGTTTTTCTGGCAGTGGCTCACTAGTTGTATTGAATGTAAAAAAAAAAAAAATCTTTTCCTGCTAGATGCATTGTCATTCTTGTTTTCCATATTTTAGCTCTATTGGAGTGGCCATATGATCTTTCTGGCCATCGGCCAGTGGTTGCAAAAACATTTCCCCAATAATGTCCTGACTGTTTTAGGCCGGTGCTGTCCAGGTACCAATCGTACCCTTTCCAGGAATCTCCGCTGTAGCCTCCTATCTTTATTTTGCTGATGTCTTGTACCAGAACTGCCTGAAATCTTGTACTGTTATAACAGAACTACAGATCTCCTGTTTTTCTATGTTCTGTTTTTAAACATGGGTTCGGGAAGGTTGTTGATAATTCGGGTGATTTGTCATAATAGTCTATTGTGGTTTCTACCAGACTGAAGAAAACGCACACAGTCAGCAGTAAAAGGGTATTCATCTTGCCTCTTTAGTGCAATACGGCTTAATGCGTCATTTAATCAATTTGGTCCAGTGTGTTAATACCTAGGGTATTCTAAACACTGGGGTTTGTTTTTCAGCAGGACAATACTAAAAAACTATTGTGGTAAATTCTGCTTCAATCTTTTCAGGTGAGAAATTCTTGCCTTTGCATCCACAAAAGTCGTATTGTACTTTTCCTGCTGTTTTAGTATGGAGCAAATACAACCTAGTGGTTATATTGTTCCCAATCACACTCTCAGTCACACTTTAAGGCCTATTTAATTGAGATGACAAATATCCTACATTTACCACAGACAGTTCCGGAGGCCTGCTCCCTTGGTAGGCGAACTAGTTCCACTTCTTTTATAGACGAAAAATATCCTACTTTTACCACAGACAGTTCCGGGGGCCTGCTCCCCTGGTAGGAGTTATTTAGCTTCTATATTATTGCCCGAGCAGAGTCTAGAATTCCTCAGGTCTTTTTCTTTTATAGACGTAAAATATCCTACTTTTACCCTTTAATGGGACTACAGACAGTTCCGGGGGCCTGCTCCCCTGGTAGGAACTTATTTTACTCTATTTTATCTTTTTCACTCAGGTTTTTTGTTTTTAATGAAAACCTAGCTCTATCTTGTTTCACTCTATTTTGTTTCCTTTTTCAATCAGGTTTTTGTTTCAATAAAAAACCTACTTACGAAATTTATAGGACTCCGTCGTCCTCCTTTGTGCCTTAATCCCTCGGATCACCGTCAACCTTCAGAATCCTAGGGGACAGGGGGTGGGGGGGAACCCAGTCCCGTTAAAGGGTCTGAAGGACTCTTCAGTACTGCTGTGGTCACAGTCTTTCTGGATTTCACCCGCGTCGACCAGTATCTTCAGGTATGTTGGTATCCGGCTCGAAGGACCAAGTTAATGTCAGGTCTAAGCACCTAGAACATCATAAAAACAGGGAAAGAAAGGCACAAAGACAATTAGTTTGGTTTCATTCTCGAAGAGAGTAGGGAGAGACCGCACAGTTACAATCTCCTACCCACTCTGTCGGTCTCAATGTTCTCCTCGATTTTATTAAGAAAGGGGTGTGTCCCTAGTTACAATGACTGAGGCTGTACTGAGGGGTGGGGAACAGATAGTTTACAGCCTCAGTTGTCAACAAAGATACACAGCTGAGTAATCACGTTCAGTCAGCACATAATCTTGTAGCTGAGTCTCCTTGTTTCAGGAAGGGAAGAAACAGAGTCTCTTCTGTTTCTTCACAGGGGACATGATTAAGCTATCATGTGAGTAATATGATTATATCAGGAGCTTACATTACTACATCATAACAAGATAAATCGATTAATGAAGTATAAACATTAATCTCAACAAGAACATAATGGTGAGAAGAATAAACGCAAAAACATCGTCATCCCATATGTTGCTGGAGTCTCTGAAAAACTCAAGAGGATTTTCTCCAAACACAAAATCCCAGTACATTTCAAACCAAACAGGACCCTCAGACAGAGGCTGGTGCATCCCAAGGACAAAACCCCCAAACCTAAGATGAGCGGAGTGGTTTCTTTATATTGGAGAAACCAAACAACCTCTCCACAGACGCATGGCTCAACACAAGAGAGCTACCTCCTCCGGACAAAATTCTGCTGTCCACCTACACCTCAAGGACAAAGGACACTCCTTTGAGGACCAAAATGTTCACATTTTGGACAAAGAAGACAGATGGTTTGAAAGGGGTGTGAAGGAAGCCATCTACGTTAAGAGAGAAAAACCAACCTTAAACAGAGGAGGAGGCCTTAGGTTCCAACTCTCGAAAATTTACAATCCAGCTGTAGGATTAATTCCGGCCAATCATCACCTCAATTCTCACCCTCATATGGGGGATCAAAACATCGTTCCTTTAAGCCAGGCCAATAACAACCCTAATGACTCCTCGTTACAGAGGAGTGGACCAGTTTCGGTTCAATCTGCTGGTTTAATGACTTTAACGACCGCCCATTACTAAGGGGTGGACCTGTTTCTGTTGAATTTGCATGTTATCTAAGCCATTACAAGGCCTTTGTTTGGCAGGAGTATAAAGCTTGGCACTCCACATTACTCCAGACTTTTTGAATTGAGAAAGCTTCCTGGAGAGGAAGCGAAACTGTCATGATTTGGGTTTTTGTTATGGTTTATGTTGGTCTTTTTAATTCAGTTCACCTGCCAGCTCACCTCCCTGTTTTCACCCAAACAGTTTGTCACTCCCCTGTCAGCAGTCACCAACCTATCAGTTTGGTTCTCTGTCAGTCACTTCCCTGCCTCTGATTAGTTCCACCTGTTTTCCTGTAATTAGTTTCTACTCAATTCACCTGCTCACTCCCCTATTTATACCTGCCTCTGTCTCCTGCACTCTGCCAGATCATTGTTTTCCATGCCTATTGGTGAGTCTTGTCCAGCATTCCCTGTACTCTGTTTGACCGTAGACCTGACCCAATTAGCCTTTGGAGTTCTGAGCCAGCCTGACCCCCGATTGTCCTGTTTTTTCTGACTGCCTGCCCCTTGCCTGGCTAGATTTGATTTTTGTATATTGGATCTTGCCTGTCTCCTGTTTTTGATTTAGTCTACCATTTATCAGTTTTGGACTATTTTGGTTTTTGAGCTATGTTGTTCTGTTTTTGGCTAGATGCCCATTTAAGTTCTGTCTGATCGTTTTTTCGTTAATAAATTTCCTTTAAATATCATCTGCTTGTCCGGCCTGAATACTGGGTCCTTCTGTCCCCGTTCGTGACAGAATGATCTGTCACGAAACGTCTTCAACTACGGAAAAGAAGTCCAGTTGCTTTGTTTTTTACCTTTTTTTGGATTGAGGAAGGCTGTTGAACAGAGGGCCAAGTTGCTGGCCAGCTGGCTGAAGGTGGCTGAGGAAAAGTTGGGGGAAGCTTCTGCTGTCTTTTACCGTGGTGGTATGAGTTTTGGTAGTGTTATTTGTATATTTGATTGATTTTTTTATTATGGGCATCCTACATATTACAGTACAGTTTTTGCAGATGATGTTTTTGAAAGGACTTTATTGTGGTCTTCATTAATATCCTTTTTTTTCGGATTTTCCATCCTTTTGTCTTTCTTTCGCTTATTTTTTTGTTCTTTCTCTCATAGACCTTGTTCACGACAACCGGAAGCTGCGTCTGAAAGGGCTGGGGCACTTCCTGTTTTACTCTGAAAAATGTCTCTCCTCCTCCGGTGCTTTTCGTCATCCTTACTTAATTTGCCAGCACTTTCTTTCACTGATGCGGAGGAAATAGCAGCGGCGAATTCCCCACCAACAAATCTGTGAAAGGATACAAGTTCTTCCACGAAGAATATATCCACAGCTATCAAGGTAAGAAAAGAACACTGATCTCTATTTACTCACTGGATTGCGCATTGGCCGTATATACGTATACGTCGCTGTGAAGGCACCAGCCGCCATATTGGTACTCCCTATTTTCCCCCAGTAACTAGGGAATACTTGCGCTACACCATCGAACAACGATGATTTTCTCATGTTCAGGGGGGGCTTAATTCAATTCAATTGAATTTTATTTATATAGCGCCAATTCATGAAACATGTCATCTCAAGGCACTTTACAAAGTCAAGTTCAATCATATTATACAGATTGGATCAGATTATACAGATTGGTCAAAAATGTCCTATATAAGGGAACCAGTTGATTGCATCAAAGTCCCGACAAGCAGCATTCACTCCTGGAGAAGCGTAGAGCCACAGGGAGAGTCATCTGCATTGTCCATGGCTTTGCAGTAATCCCTCATACTGAGCAAGCATGAAGCGACAGCGGAAAGAAAAACTCCCCATTAACGGGAAGGAAAAACCTCCAGCAGAACCGGGCTCAGTATGAACGGTCATCTGCCTCGACCGACTGGGGCTTACAGAAGACAGAGCAGAGACACAACAAGAGAGACAAACAAGCACAGAAGCACACATTGATCCAGTAATCTGTTCTACATTAGATGGTAATAGCGGGTGATCTGTCTTCCCTGGATGATGTCACAACTAACAGAACGCCAGACCAGGTGTACCTACTATGAAGATAAAAGAGAGAGAACAGAAAGTTAAAAGCTGAAATGACAACAGTCATTCCAATGCAATGCAATGCAAAACTGGAGAACAGTAAACTAGAGAACAGTAGAAATCAGTAGAGTGAGAAAAATAGGCCCTGATGTCCTCCAATAGCCTAAGCCTACAGCAGCATAACAATAGAGGTAGCTCAGGGTAACATGAGCCACTCTAACTATAAGCTTTGTCAAAAAGGAAAGTTTTAAGATTAGTCTTAAAAGTAGACAGGGTGTCTGCCTCATGGACCAAAACTGGGAGTTGGTTCCACAGGAGAGGAGCCTGATAGCTAAAGGATCTGCCTCCCATTCTACTTTTAGAGACTCTAGGAACCACCAGCAGACCTGCAGTCTGAGAGCGAAGTGCTCTGTTAGGAACATACGGGGTAATCAGAGCTCTGATATATGATGGTGCTTGATTATTAAGGGCTTTATACGTTAGAAGAAGAATTTTAAATTCTATTCTTGATTTAACAGGAAGCCAATGAAGGGATGCTAAAATTGGAGAAATATGATCCCTCTTGTTGATTTTCATCAGAACTCTTGCTGCAATATTTTGTATCAGCTGAAGACTTTGAACTGCATTTTGTGGACTTCCTGATAGTAAAGTATTACAATAGTCCAGCCTTGAAGTAACAAATGCATGGACTAGTTTTTCAGCATCACCCCTGGACAGAATGTTTCAAATTTTGGCAATATTCCCGAGGTGAAAAAAGGAAACTCTGGAAACCTGTTTAATATGGGATTTAAATGACATGTCTTGGTCAAAAATAACACCAAGATTTTTTACTTTATTACCAGAGGCCAAGCTAATGCCATCCAGATTAAGTCATTGATTAAGAAGTTTATTTCTTGAGGACTCTGGTCCAAAGATTACAACTTCTGTCTTGTCAGAATTTAAGTGCAGGAAATTTAAAGTCATCCAGCTTTTGGTGTCATCAAGTCATGCAGTGTCTGAAGACTTTTAAAATGCCAAATGCTATATACTTTTATGTTATGTACTAATACTATCAAGTACTGAGAAAGTGATGTGCTGAAATATTTTGCATGTTATTTATTTATATATATATATATATTTTAATAACATGCAAAATATTTCAGCACATAATTTCCTAGTACTTGATACTGTTAGTACATCCACTGACGGTAAAATTACCCGTGAAACGTTTTCACACAGCCAGAAAACTGCTTGTTTTTGCAACCAAATCGTATGGGGTTCTGTGAGAGTAGGGAGTAGCAAGATGGCGGCCAGTGGCTTCAGTTTTTCGGGCATATCAGCAATCCAGTGAATAAATAGAGATCAGTGGAAAAGACGTAGCTTACTGAGCTAACTGCTAGCTGCAAGATATGAACTACACAAACATCGTAATGAATGAATGTCAAAACAGAATTTTCAATACTGTTTTGACATTCTGAAATGTATTTGCCAATACAGTTTGTGATAAACAGCATGATAGTGCAAAGATTAGGAAATATCTGTGCAGAAGTTGGGAAAACATCTGAGGTCTGATTGTCCTTGGCAGCGAGGTAAAGGGAGTATAAGGCCAGAACATGAGCGGTACATGACATTGTCATGGTTTAGTTTTGACTCGGCTTTTGTTCACTATTAGTTTTCAGTTTTTCCTCTTTTTTTGGGTTTTTAGTTAGGGTTTGACTTTATTTATGGTTAACTTCTGTTGTCATCATCCATTCTTAGTCAGCCTTCACCTCACCTTCCTCTGCAGTCAGTCACACCTGGTAGCAATTTACTAATTAATCAGTCTGACCCTTGTTCCACCTGTTAGCTCCCTATTTAAACCCTCCTCTGTCTTCATTTCCTCACTGGGCCGTCTTCAGTCATCTACCTCTCCATGCCAGTCCTCAGTGTGCCTTGGGAATTATGTTTCTGCTTTCTCGTTTAAGGTTAGTCCTGCCAGCTTCTCTAAAGACTCTGATCTGTGCTCTGGTGTCTCCGAAGAGCTGCTAAGCTTACTAGCCGTCCCGAAGAAGCTCTGATCTGTACCCTGGTGTCTCCGAAGTACTGCTAAGCTGACTAGCCATCCTGGAGAAGCTCAGATCTGTGCCCTGGTGTTTCTGAAGAGCAGCTCAGAGCATTCCCGGCCACCTTGATAACTATGGACTCTCGCTCCGGGCCATCAGCTCCTGCCATCATCTGCACCTCTGACCCTCTGCAATCCTGATCCTCCGGCTTCATCACTCACCACCCAGCATACTTCCTTCAATAAAAACTCAAACTTTTAGTCCCATGTGTGCGTCCTGAGTTCATCAATAAACAAACCCTGGCAGATATTAACTCCTTTCCTGTGTTTCCCAAACAGCTGTCAACTATTAAGATAAAGTTATCTGTTTTTCAATGTTTGTGGAACTGTTCCCAGAAATAAGACCATGTCTGCCAAAAAGGCTGGAAGCACGTGGACACTATTAGGTTGCAACACACACCAATGGATACACACAGATTCTTACTGTAACGCACACACATCTGTGGGCTATAAAAAAGGCATGTCCAGTGTATGTAATCAGAACTTTTTGCTCACACCCGTTGGTACGTCTGAAATTTGAAATTATAGAGTTCTCCTTTGGCAAGCAGAGGGACCTCATCTCACTGAGTCTTCTTTCTTTTTTAAGGTTCAATAGTTAAATAATCTCCCACATAATTGGTGAACCCCGACGTGATGGAAAAAAGGGAGATACTCTTCCCGAGGTGGCGTAGGGCCCTCGGTGCGAGCTGGCCACTTTGCGCCGGGGCACACAGACACGGAGAAGGACAGAGGGTGAGTGTAAATGTTTTTTTTATACTTCTCTCTCTCTCTTTCTCTGCTTGTTAATGACAAAACTGCCGCCTGTGAGGTTTGATTCGGGAAGAGTGTTTTTTGATTGGCAATTGGGAGAGGTGGCTCCTCTGCTTGTCTTCTGTCATTATTTCCCACGTGAGGAAAGAGTTGTCTTAAACATACAAAAAGATGCGGAATGGTATAGAATTCCTACACAACTGACGACACGGGACAACTTAAAAGGAAGTGATTTGTTTACTCCCAGCCGCTTGAATCCCTGCACCGTTAAGCGCTAGTATGGCAGGTGGATATTGGATGGATCTGACCTTTGTGGTCTAGCTGAAGTTCGTCTAACATATCTAACTTTTTAGAATCAAAAAAATCATTGTGAGAGGTTGATTTTAGAAACGTCCGGCTGGTCGGAGTCTTTTAGGGCGTGGCCCTGTTAATGTAAGCGCTTGAATTAGAGAAATAAGGCTTTTCTTGGATCATCCGTGTGGGAATCAATGAAATAGGTGGCCTTAAAGAGTTAACTGGTTTTGTTGAGTACTCAGGTTTAGGTAAACGAGGTGAAAAAGCCTCCAATCAAATTTGAAATAGAAGGCCTTGTTCTGGAGCCCGTGCTGTATAAACGTTTACTTTTACCTTTTTTTTTTTTTTGCTACGGGTCCAATAAAATTATTTAAATTGTATGTGCGCACAGTAAAAATCCAGGAATATTGGGCATCTAGACCATTAGAAAAAACCCACTAAGTTCCCGGGAGAGTGAGAAAGTGGAAAGTGAGAAGTGAGATGAGAAGAATGATTCAGAAATGAGTAATTGAGAGAAAGAGTGATTGGGATGTGTTGTGTGACAGACGTCTACGTGTGAGTTTAAATGATGAGAGCTCTGTTGTTTGACTATAATGCATGTATGAAAATGAGTTTTGTTTGCTGTTGCTTTGTTTTTCTCTTCAAAGTCCCATTATCAAAAGTAAATGTAAAGGGTGTCTAATTTGATGAAGCAAAAGTGCATGGAAGCTTTTATTTTTGTGAGGAAATCTGCTGGACCAAGATGCACATACTTATTGAAGCTGCTGTGTTGAAAAGATGCGGGTGTAGAAACTTAAACTTTGTGTTTTAAGGTTGGACAATAATTGTGCAGTGGCTTCGCTGGTGCGAAAACTTTTGGCAGTTGCGTCTGCCTGTTCCTGACTGTGTGCTATTATTCCAAAAAAAAATAAAAATAAAAAAAACACACATACAAACTGTGTGCGAGTGTTGGCCAGTGCGAAAAATTTCGGGAGTAGGATCTGTGAGCTTGCCTGCTTTTTGCCTGTCAGTGGGAGAAAGGAAAAGCAAGCACCCTGGGTTATTTTTAGACTGTCAGTGACTCTTGCCAAAAAACATACACAGCTCTCCCCCGCCTAAAGGAGGAATCTTACACACAGTTCTCCCCTTCCCTCCCTCCCTTTGCTTCAGCTTAGAGTGAGAAAGCGCAGCCCCGCCCGGAGGAAAGCACACGAAGGAAAGCACACAAATCTCTGAAAGGAAACAGCTCAGCAGTCTGTAGGAACTTCTTTGATTCTGCGAGACAAGTTAACCCCGTGGTGACTCTTAATTTTGGTTTTCTTTATTTTGGTTTAACGAAACTAATACATAGCAAAATGGCAAACATTCCTATCATTATTATTGGGTTAAAATACCCTGAATATGCTTCAAAAATTCCAAAAATCTCTAAAAAGTGGACCAAAAGAACACAGAAGTTTAACTCGCCCTGGCCTGAAACAGGCGGTTTTGATGCGTCTCTTTGTGAGCAAATGGAAGTCAGAATCATGGATTACAAGGCAAATAATAATAATAAAAAGAGAAAGAAAAAATGTGAGCTTGAGCTAAAGATTCTAAACTTTTTCAAGGAGGAAGGTCAGGCTTATAGAATTGCATTAAAACAGAAACTTATGGAAATTAAACAGCAGTCTGCAAATGGTAAGGCAGAAAATTTAAAAGCTGCGGGACTCTATCCATCTCTATCTGGGACAGTTAACATTATGAGAGATTTCCAGTTCAAGTACAATAATAGTCTGATCATAGATGCAATAAATCAAGGAGATAGAACTGAAGGGGCTGGAAGCAAAAACGGTTCCACAGAACATAAAGAGATTATGACAAAGGCCTCGCATATCAGTATCACGAACGCAGGAGGGTCGCCTCACCAAAATGTACCTGCAACACAACAAAATTATCCCGCCTTAGTAAATATACACTACCGTTCAAAAGTTTGGGGTCACATTGAAATGTCCTTATTTTTGAAGGAAAAGCACTGTACTTTTCAATGAAGATAACTTGAAACTAGTCTTAACTTTAAAGAAATACACTCTATACATTGCTAATGTGGTAAATGACTATTCTAGCTGCAAATGTCTGGTTTTTGGTACAATATCTACATAGGTGTATAGAGGCCCATTTCCAGCAACTATCACTCCAGTGTTCTAATTGTACAATGTGTTTGCTCATTGGCTCAGAAGGCTAATTGATGATTAGAAAACCCTTGTGCAATCATGTTCACACATCTGAAAACAGTTTAGCTCGTTACAGAAGCTACAAAACTGACCTTCCTTTGAGCAGATTGAGTATCTGGAGCATCACATTTGTGGGGTCAATTAAACGCTCAAAATGGCCAGAAAAAGAGAACTTTCATCTGAAACTCGACAGTCTATTCTTGTTCTTAGAAATGAAGGCTATTCCATGCAAGAAATTGCTAAGAAATTGAAGATTTCCTACAACGGTGTGTACTACTCCCTTCAGAGGACAGCACAAACAGGCTCTAACCAGAGTAGAAAAAGAAGTGGGAGGCCGCGTTGCACAACTGAGCAAGAAGATAAGTACATTAGAGTCTCTAGTTTGAGAAACAGACACCTCACAGGTCCCCAACTGGCATATTCATTAAATAGTACCCGCAAAACACCAGTGTGAACATCTAGAGTGAAGAGGCGGCTGCGGGATTCTGGGCTTCACGGCAGAGTGGCAAAGAAAAAGCCATATCTGAGACTGGCCAATAAAAGAAAAAGATTAAGATGGGCAAAAGAACACAGACATTGGACAGAGGAAGACTGGAAAAAAGTGTTGTGGATGGATGAATCCAAGTTTGAGGTGTTTGGATCACAAAGAAGAAAGCTTGTGAAACGCAGAACAAATGAAAAGATGCTGGAAGAATGCCTGACGCCATCTGTTAAGCATGGTGGAGGTAATGTGATTGTCTGGGGTTGCTTTGGTGCTGGTAAGGTGGGAGATTTGTCGGGGTAAAAGGGATTCTGAATAAGGAAGGCTATCACTCCATTTTGCAACGCCATGCCATACCCAGTGGACAGCGCTTGATTGGAGCCAATTTCATCCTACAACAGGACAATGACCCTAAACACACCTCCAAATTGTGCAAGAACTATTTAGAGCAGAAGCAGGCAGCTGGTATTCTATCGGTAATGGAGTGCCCAGCGCAGTCACCAGATCTGAACCCCATTGACCTGTTGTGGGAGCAGCTTGACCGTATGGTACGCAAGAAGTGCCCGTCCAACCAATCCAACTTGTGGGAGCTGCTTCTGGAAGCGTGGGGTGCAATTTCTCCAGATTACCTCAACAAATTAACAGCTAGAATGCCAAAGGTCTGCAATGCTGTAATTGCTACAAATGGAGGATTCTTTGACGAAAGCAAAGTTTGATGTAAAAAAAATCTTATTTCAAATACAAATCATTATTTCTAACCTTGTCAATGTCTTTACTCTATTTTCTATTCATTTCACAACGTATGGTGGTGAATAAGTGTGACTTTTCATGGAAAACACAAAATTGTTTGGGTGACCCCAAACTTTTGAACGGTAGTGTATATTCGGCTATGCATAAGTCAGGATCTCCAGCTGCTTCAGTTGCAATACATCAGAATAATGCAGGCCCAATGAACTCAGATTCCCCTTTAATCGCAGAGAATCTGGCACCTAAGCATTGTAGTACCACAAAGAAAACATCTGGGAATCCGAGAAGGTCGTTGACTCTCAAGCCTATGGGTGGAGTGGATTGTTATGCAGACTACGCCGTGAGGCAAAAGGGTGATTCATTTTGGGTAAACCTAGATCACGAAGGGTTAGATTTGCAAAGAGAAATTGATCGCACCATAATTGAAGAGTTAGAACAGGAAATCGACGAGCAAGCCATAAGACAAAATATTGTACCAGAAAATGCCAGCGAGCTCTTAGTGACAAATCCATTTTTAGCAGAACAATAAGCACTAAAAGGCCCTAGAGGAGGAACACGAGCCACTACTGGCAGGAGAAGTGATTATGATTTGAGATACAGACCCAACATACATCCACCTGATAGGTACACTGACAACAAGCAGTTACCCATTCTTGTTAAAGGGAACGTCGCTGATTATGTTCCATGGACATCTCAAGACTTGGTCGGCTTGGTTGGCAGATTGCCAGAAATACACAAGGGTGCCAGCAAGTGGATAAAGGTGTTTGAAGAAGAATCTCTGGGGAAAATGTTAGCTCTTGGTGGTATAAAAGCTGTTTTTGCAAGGTGCCTGGGAACACCTGCTATGGAAAACGTCTTAAAGGAACGTTTTGCGTGGATGCTCCAACAGATAGCGGATGGAATCAGATTCAATTTATTTCGCACAGCACTGTGGGAAGCGCTGCAAAAAGAATACCTGACAAAGATTGATCCAAAGGCATTAAAGGCATACTATGCAACATTTTTCAGTTAATTAATGTGTTCCATACCGTTTTGGATGATTAAATGAGTCATTTCAGGTTGAACAAAGGTTTTCTTGGCCGCCCTGGTGGTCTGTGGGCGAAATACCGCACTTGTAACTGCAGGAGCCCTCGGCCCGCGCCCACAGGCTCAGAATCTCGTGCAAGATCGCGAGAGTCGGTCTTGCTTTACGGCGAGAACTGCTACACGCCCCCAGTGAAACGCATGCTCGGTGCTAGCGCAGTGGCGATATCTGTGCAGTTATCATGGCGGAACCAACGATAAAACAGCGAAAGCCCATGTCGGAGCAGGCAAGAAAGAGGAAAAGGTCATACATGGGTGAACATCGGGAAAGCTTTTTCCGAATGGCGAGAGCTAAAAGAGAAAGAAGGCTGCAAGGCTGACGCGGACCTCGCGTTTCTGCCAATGCGATTGTAAGTAACATTGGAATGGTTTCTCTCTCTCTCTCTGTGTGCATGTTCATACTTTCACTGTGTTAGCCGGGCATACACTGTACGAGTTTTTCAGTTGTGGTACTTATACACATCTCAAACTGTGTGACGGAACCGCGGGGTTTAAAAGTTCACCGCTCATCTGTGTGCTGATCTGTGTTCTCAAACCGCGACGCTCGGACGCGGCTCAGGAGGCACCGGGCGTCGGGGGGAACGGAGGGGAGAGAGGAAAGACGAGACGCCCCGGCGGCCGCGCGTCGCGCGGACCGTCTGTTTCCGTATGCCGCGGAAACAGACCCTCGCCCTCCCCACTCGCCCTCCCCACTCGCCCTCCCCACCCCCACCCCCCCACCCACCCCCCGCGAGTCGACGTGCGGGTCCCGGGCCGGGCGGAGGTCGCTTCGGGGACGCCGCTCCCCTCACTCCACTGGCGGGGACGGAAAGGAGGGGAGGGTGCCCCCTCGTAGCTCTGCTTGAACAGCAGGATGGTGATTCATTGCGTTCGCCTGTCTGCTAAGCTCAATACAACCGCGCCTGGCTTGACGGAGAAACTAAGAGAACAGCTGAGCATCTTTACGACAGTGCACTTTTACTTTGGCCCTCTGGGGGGAGCCTCGCTGGAAAATCAACCCCGGTTGCATAGTATACCTTTAAAAGGAAATCCAATCGATAATGCAGAAAATCCAGCGTCTTATATTGCAAAGCAGCTAAAAAGATGAAAACAGGAAGCAGAAGAGGAAGTTGATAAGAGCCCTGTGCTGACAACTCTGTTCCGGAACTCCATCATTGAAGCAATGCCTGGTCCAGTGAGAAGCAGGCTCGAGGATGTGGTGGCTCTGATGTCAATGCCTAACAGAGAGTTCCAGGACCATGTGATACATGCAGTGGAGAAGTACAGAAGAGAAGAAATGAAGATTGCAGAACAAGATAAAAACATACAAAGAAAACTGGCACAAATGCAGCTTGGAGAACTGCAAGGAAAAAACTAAGCCAAAACCCAAGCCACAATGATTAAAGTGACTGAAAATGTAACCCCACCTCAAGGGTTTTCAGAACCTGTACCTGATGTGACAAATCAAGCACAAAGGAGTTTTCCAGCTCCTCAACCCACCCAGCTGCAGCAACCGGTAGTTAACGTCTATCCTCAAGCATTTAACTCACAGCCATATGGGCCTCGTGGACGACAGCAAAGAGGTCCCGCCTGGACTAACAGAGGCAGGCCTGGTGCACCTGGAATAATGGGAGCATGTTGGACATGCACTGAACTTGGACATCGTGCCGAGCATTGCCCAAGAGGCAACAACTCCTACCGCAGGCAATCGCGTGGCCGGTTCCGTCCAGGTCCAACAAGACGTCCTGTGAACCCACCAAATTTTGGTTACTTGGGGGGCCCAGAGAACCTTACAGGGGAGAACCAGTGCCCGATCGTCAGCGAGGGTGCTGAAAATGAGCCTATGTTAAAAATTCTGATTGAAGATAAAGAAACACCGATGCTGGTCGATACAGGAGCAGCTTACACGTGTGTAAGTCCAAATTATGCAAAGCACCTCCCCATGTCTGATAAATTCATTTCAACAGTGGGGTTCTCAGGAATAAGACAGCTAATACAAATGACTGCTCCTGTACGACTGGCAACTGATGAGGATGAGATAAAAATACCAATTCTTGTCTCCGATCAAACACCAATTAACTTGTTGGGAAGAGATGCATTGTGCAGGTGACAGGATTTGTCTACGGATGGACCCAGAACCACAACACACAGGACTAAAATTTACAGTTGTTATTGAAGGGATGATGGGTGGTGGATGATGTGATCGAGGAGGCAGGACTTTACCGGAACAGGGGTGTAGGTGATGGCAGGAGCTGACGGCCCGGAGTGAGAGTACGTGGAGCCAGAGACAGGCAGCAGTGTCCACCGCTTCACAGAGGCAGGCAGCAGTGTCCACAGCTTCACAGAGACAGGCAGTAGTGTCCACAGCTTCACAGAGGCAGGCAGCGGTGTCCACAGCTTCACAGAGGCAGGCAGCGGTGTCCACAGCTTCACGGAGGCAGGGAGCAGTGTCCACAGCTTCACCAAGACAGGCAGCAGTGTCCACAGCTTCACAGAGGCAGGCAGCAGTGTTCTCAGCTTCTCAGAGACGGGGAGCTGTGTCCAATACTTTTCAGAGGCAGGTAGCAGGACTAACCTTAAACGAGAAACAGAAGAGGCAGGGTTCCAAAGGCACACAGGGAGACTGGCATGGAGAGAGTGTAGAATGATGACGGACCAGTGAGGAAATGAGAACGGAGGGAGGCTTAAATAGGAGAACTGACTGGTGAAAAGAGTCTGACTGATTGATTGGTAAATTACTAACAGGTGCGGCTGACTGCAAGAGGAGTGACGTGAAGGCTGAATGAGAAAAGGAGGATGAAGCTGAAAACTAACAATAAATAAGGTCAAAACATAACTAAAACCCAAACAAGGAAGGAAAATGAAAACTAATGGTAAACAGAAGCTAAACCCAAACTAAACCATGACAGCAGGATGAAATTAAAAATTTGGTGTTCACCTCAGGGTTTGTATGTTGACAAAACAGGTCTGGATTTTCAAATGTACATGCAAACACATGAAGCTAATGTTTATTGGCTAGGAGACATTTCGGGCCCAATTCAAGATGTAGTCACTAAATGGGGCCGGTACATTAAAGCTCAAATTCCAGAAGCCAGAAAACCTTTTTTAGATTACCACTCCACCATGTTCTATGACATTACAAAGAGCATGGAGTTTGAAGAAAAATGGGACAGTTCTACAAAAGACAGAACTGTTGATCTTGAAACACAATGCATTGTTATTGGAAACCATGGCGCAGCTTTAAATGTGAAACAAAATGATTTCATTTCAGAGTGGTACAATATTCCAGAATCAGTACCACACATAACATTGTTTGTAAATAAAGGATTTCATGCAAAAGATCTGGGACCAATGATGAAACTTGCAACCGAAGCAACATGGGAAGAAACAGATAACCCATTAATTTCACAATCAAGTGATGGAACAATGATCAAGATCCTATGTAATGCTACAATGATAGCAAAACCACAAATTGTGACAGTGCCTGTTGATCTAAAAGATCAGTCTGAGCAATATGGTTCCTCTTAGGATCAACCACTATTGCAGGACATGCTAAAAAATGTCTCTGAGCACTTATGGTCCAAACATGACACAGATGTGGGCTTAGTAAAATCTGCAGAACCAGTTTCAGTTCAAATGAAACCAAATGCACGGTTTCCTTTTCGCCAGCAATACCCCTTAAAACCAGAGGCAGAACAAGGCATTCAGAAAACCATTGACAGATTGATGCAAGCAGGTGTGCTGGTGGAAGTAGAAAGTCAATGCAACACTCCAATTTTTCCAGTTTTGAAAGCAGACAAAAACAAATACCGTCTTGTTCATGACCTAAGAGAAATAAACAAGATAATAGTAGACGCAGAATTGGATGTGTCAAATCCAAACACTCTTTTAAATTCAATACCATCTGGAGCACGTTTTTTCACCGTGATTGATCTCAGTTCTGCGTTTTTCAGCATTCTGCTAGCGGAAGAGTCGCAATGTTTATTCGCATTTACCTACAGAGGTAAAAAGCTCAGTTATACCCGATTGCCTCAAGGGTTTAAACTCAGCCCGCACATATTTAATCAGGTGCTAAGAAATGATTTGGAAGGACTCGATTTAACCGGAACTGTGTTACAGTATGTGGATGATTTGTTAATATGCGGAAACACACTAGATGACTGTCATCAAGACTCAATCAAAGTTCTACAAAGATTAGCAGAGGGAGGACACAAGGTCTCCAAACAAAAACTACAGTATCGTCAACCACAGGTAGATTACCTAGGAAGACAAATATCACAAGGAACAGTTTGCATTTCACCTTCTCAACTGGAAGGTGTCAGGAAAGCTCCAAGTCCACGGACAGTTGGCAAAATGATGACATTCTTGGGAATGACATTTTAATGCAGACTGGATTGAAAACTATGCGGAAAAAACAGCACCACTTAGAGAACTCATAAAAGAAACAGTAAACCAGTCGTTGAAAGCAGTGTTAAAATGGACGACTGAAGCTAAAATAGCTTTTGAAACACTAAAACAGGAAATGCAAGTGGCACCAACTTTGGCATTGCCAAATTACGACAAGCAATTTTACCTGTATGTAGCCAACAGGAAAAACATGTACGCGTCGGCTGTACTAAAACAAGAAACCTGTGTAGGACGACGAAAGCAAGCCATTGCTTATTACAGCACTAAACTAGACAATGTGGCCCAAGGCTGGCCACCATGTTATCAAGGTCTAGCAGCAGTCTGCTACACTTATGAAAAAGCGTCAACCATAACAATGGGTTATCCGGTAACAATACGGACCCACCACAAAATCACTGAACTGATAAATCAAGGAAAGGTTGTGGTGACTCAGGCAAGATGTTTACAGTACATGCCACTTTTAACATATCCCGATGTAACTGTACAAAGGTGTACAACAAACAACCCTGCTGACATGGTACCTCTGGACTGTGAAGGAGAACCACATGAGTGTCTTGCAGAAACAATGAAATACACAAGACTAAGACCCGATTTAGAGTCTTAACTCCGATAATGAACCCGGAAGTCACTTGGAGATCATCTTGGAAACCACACAGGTTGTGCTGTGGTAGAACAAGTAGGAGACAATTTTGTAACAGTCATAGCAGAAAACTGTGAGCAACCGTGCTCTGCCCAAAAGGCAGAACTAAAAGCATTGACAGAAGCGTGCAAACTAGCAAAAGAAAAAGTAGCAAACATATTCACAGACTCGGCTTATGCCCATGGGGTGTGTTATCTGTTTGCTACTGTTTGGAAAAAAAGAGGTTTCAAAAGAGCAGACAGCAGTCCAGTACTACATCAAGAACAGCTAAAAGAACTGATTGCATCGATGATGCTGCCATCAAGACTGGCAGTTACTAATGTAAGCCATCAATTATCAAGTCAAAATCAAGAAAACATTAATTGTAAAATGACTGTTTGGAATGCAGATTGCGGTTGGATTATTGAAGCAGATGTAATAGCTTTCCGGATTGATAAAACATACAAGTTGAAATTCGAGGACATCACCTCGAGTGGAAAAGTAGATTTAACTATACTATGGAACTTACCACGTAAAGAGGCGCTACCAGAAGAAGTAAATTGTTTTCCCCCAACAACTATGGCTACTAGAACTACAGTAGAAGTGAAGAAAATGACCATTCCTAGTGGAAATGTGATTTTACCTACTCAAGTCACCAAATCAGGACTAAATAAACCAATAACTTTAACAGAAAAGACATTAACGGTCACATTAGCGTCTAAAATTTTAAATAGCACAATACAATTTCAACAAATACTGGTAAAATTACAAAGGTAAATACAAGTAAAAAGGAAGTGCAACCTACAGAGGTTGCTAGCGACTTAGAAAATGCAAAACCTACGGTAATTCGACCTGAGAACATTATAACTGAACCTCCAACAACCGTTATAACTAAAGCAAATCCGCAGACAGTAGTTTCAAATACAATTAAAACCACAAAGGAAGTTTTAAATACTACTAAACCCTCGGTAATAAGATTAATTACATCAGTAATGCCTAATATGAGTAAACACCAGATTCCAAACTGTACTACAACAGCAACCCAGCCGGTTGAGGTAACATCAGACCAGGAACACAACCTAATATTAGAATTCACAAAACCAGATCCAAAACAGTATGGATGCTCTAAAAAGGAAGGATGTGAAGATTTCTCTGAAGGGTTAGATCAATTTTATGAAAAATGCCATCCAAAAGTAGCTAAGCCAAGAGCAATAAACAAATTGCAGGATATTAAATGGCATTGAATGAGACCAAGGGGTGATCCTTTATGGCAAAGAGCCATACGTAATACATGGTATAGCTGGTCATGGTATACAGCAAGAGAGTTAACTAAAAATGATTGCTTAATCTGTACTGTTGCTCCGGGAGCCGTCCCTATGGTCATTCCAGAAAAATACACATCAAAGGAATGTGCAGTTGTACGACGTGAAAAATGTAGGAATGGTGAGTTCACTTCAAGAGAAGATGCAGTGTCATTTTTTAAATTACCTATGTGTGGTCTGAGTTGCAGACTCTTATATGGCTCAAGGAATTCTCATCAATACTTAGAAAAATGGAATGGGTATAAATTAGAATCATTGTGTGCAGAATTTAACATCAGTACTATAGATAATGTTCCACCCACTGATTATGAAATGGATTATGATGCAGAGTGCAAATGTTTCGTAAGTGGAGGTTTTGAAGACAATGAAGGAATTAATGTAGGAAACACCACTGTAAAATGTAATTTAACATGGGTGTTATCTTGGTTTAAGCATGCAAATGTAACACCAGTGTTTGATACAAAGCCCGTATGGTTTGAAAACCCAGATTTTATAGAAGAGGATTGTCAAAATATAGCTATGACCATTCCCAAACTTTTCTTTTTAGGAGATCAAACGTATCCAGTGGCAGACAGTTACTGGATGTGTGGTGACGACATGCTAATGAACACCTTAACACTTAAGTGGGTAGGGCTCTGTGCATTAGTACAAATGAAAGTACCGATAACTCTAATGTATGAAGGGGTAAAAGAATTAGCTCAGATTGAAATAGGTAAAACTAGGTCTCGTCGGAGTCTAGACGATTGCGGCCTAAATGAAGGAGTTTATTTAAATCTTATTGGTCAGCCGAGAGGAATTCCAGATGAATTTAAAGCACAACATGAAATTAGAGCAGGTTTTGAGTCTATTTTACCTTGGGTTACAGTTAATAAAAATGTTGAATGGATAAATTACGTTTACTATAATCAACAAAGGACGATACATTTCACTGTTGAAGGATTTATGGCGATGGGAGATCAACTACATGAAACAAGTAGAATGGTAATGCAAAATAGACAAGTCTAAGATTGGCTTTTAGCAAGTAAGGGAGGAGTTTGTCACATGTTTCGTAATCAGTGCTGTACATATATTCCCATGAACACAGCTCCTAAAGGTTCGTTTAGGGCAGTAATGGTTAAACTCATGAAACTTAAGAAAGAAGTAAGAGAGAATGCTGGTAGAAACAACTGGTCGTGGAAAAGTCTGGAAGAAATTTTAGGAGAATGGGGAGCTCTAGCCGTTAAAACAGGACTGATTTTGGTGATAACACTGATTGTAATCTTTTTGTTTGTGTGTTGTGTTGTGCCTATTTTGAAAAGGTGGATTGTGGGAATGATGTATAGATGGATGACATCAGGCAGCAGCCATCCGAAGGGCTTACCCCCGGCCGCCTGGACACGTCCATGGACTCATGCGTGTACTACAGACTCATGCCATATGGAAAGGAGCCCCGTGATCGGGACGGACTCTTTTTGTTTTGCTACGTGTCCATGGAATCATTCATATCAAGCACACGAACTGAAGATGACTAACCCTATTAACCTTGTTTAAGTTACTCAATCCAAGAATAAATAAATAAAATATAATACAACAAAGCATTAGTAGATAAGGTAGCACAGGCAGCCGGTAGTCATAAAATTATATTTTAACATCCGTTTCTTTTTAACACTCCGTATCGGTATTATTAGCAAGATAATTTGCATATATATTTAATCCATGTATTGGATATGTTGTTTGTTGTTGTTTGTATATGTTACATTCTATTATGTTATGTTATATTGTATTATGTTTATGTACTCTTTTTGAATGAATGAAAGTGCTGGATTTCATTGCGAATAGCATGGCTGATTTCCAATTGATGCCGGTCGAACTGGCTGGCGGATGCTCGATGGAGAACCGAGATCCATGGGAGAGTTTTTTCCCCTGAGAACAGTACATGAATAAATGCCAACAACGGGGTTTTTCGCTGCCGTATCAGCTGGATTGATGCCAATGTGAAAGCAATGAATGTTTTGCATACTTATACTCTCTGTCTCTATCTCTCTCTCTTCCTCTTAGTCTCTCTCTCAGTCTCTCTCTCTGTTATTGGAAATGTATTACTGATTGTAATCTGCAATTATTACATGTCGGTTTTGATCAACGCTTATGTGGGCACCTTGATTACATTAGTATTTTATCCATTATTTGTGTAAGCATATAAATCTTTTACATTTTTATTATTACAGCTAAGCTTGATTAGTGTGGAGTCAGTATTTCTCTTTATACCATGTTTAGTCTATGTACTTTAGTATATAGAGGGTTCTTTAGGAATGTTACGTAAGTAACGTAACAAGGGAGGATATGCAGACATTAGGAAATATCTGTGCAGAAGTTGGGAAAAAATCTGAGGTCTGATTGTCCTTGGCAGCGAGGTAAAGGGAGTATAAGGCCAGAACATGACCGGGACATGACATTAACTCCTTTCCTGTGTTTCCCAAACAGCTGTCAACTATTAAGATAAAGTTATCTATTTTTCAACGTTTGTGGAACTGTTCCCAGAAATAGGACAATGTCTGCCAAAAAGGCTGGAAGCACGTGAACACTATTAGGTTGCAACACACACCAATGGATACACACAGATTCTTATTGTAACGCACACACATCTGTGGGCTATAAAAAAGGCATGTCCAGTGTATGTAATCAGAACGTTTTGCTCACACCCGTTTGTACGTGTGAACTTTGAAATTAAAGAGTTCTCCGTTGGCAAGCAGAGGGACCTGATCTCCCCGAGTCTTCTTTCTTTTTTAAGGTTCAATAGTTAAATAATCTCCCACAATAGAATGTTATGTTAGTTATGAGATACTAGATGATGCTTGATGTTGAAACTATGCTTTACTTCTGCATGCCTGTAGTGTCAAATCTTGTCGAGGGACAGGTAGTTGTCAGAGCTAGATGCTTCAGATCCATGAAGAAAAATGAGGAACCGCACAAGCTGCAGGTTTGAAACAGTCAGAAAGCCGGTTGGCTCTTGTTCGTTGGTTCGAGTTCCTGTTCATATTTGACAGCTGAAGAACTTTCATGTACGACTTCTGGACTACTCAGAGCTTATTCTAACATCTTCCTGGTCAGTGGTTGCTATTTGTTTTGTTTCTGTTGCGGTTGCAACATAGTCTGTGTTTTTCTCTGCTGTTGTTGAACCTTACCTTCAAACTATAATCTATTACGTGTTTAAAGCTAAACATGCTATATTTATTGATGTATAAATGTGTTGCTAAAACACTTGTCTGTTTTAGATATCTCTGGATGTTGGAAAAGAAAAGGCAGAATTGTTGGATTATTCCTGTAGCTGTGCAGCTGGTAAAGGTTTTTGCAATCATGTAGTTGCACTTCTTTACCAGACTGCACACTACTCCCAACTCCAGCTGCCAACTGTTCCTCCTGCACTGGCCTGCACAAGTGATTTACAAAGATGGCACAGACCAAGAACACAGGTAAGAAAAAGAGTGGAACACATTGTCCTATGGTATGTCATATCCTACAATATACTAAATATATTACATAAACTAAATTAAATATACTGATATATATATATATATATATATATATATGATCTTAAAATAAAAGTACTATAGTTATGTAAACAATTTATTCCTCCTTTGATTGTGTCGCGCAGCCATTTATGTTCCTTTCCCACCTGTATTTTATAAGTGCCATATAAAATTTGTTGTAATCTCAATATTACTTGTGTCAAATATAATTTCTGTCATAATTTTTTGGGAAAATTTCTTTTTTTTAGGCAGTGAAAAAAAACACAGGCTCAACTGGTATCATTTAGTTTTCATTTGCAAGTTGGGTAAAAATCTATACTGTGCCAAATCAGTTCCAAATATGTCCTAACAAATTGCTCACGCATCCCTTTGTTTGTTCTTTAATTTGAAATATCTTTCTGTGTATTTCTTGTAAGGGGATACATCCTGAACCTGTCAGCGACGTGGTGGTGCGGAAGCCCAAAACTATGGGGAAAAGATATCTGCACTCCACACTTTACAGAGCTTACACAGGTACAACTTTTGGTTTAGTTTTTTGTACCTATGTTTCCTTTGTCAAAACTTATTATGATTATTATTATTTTGTTTCTGATGTTTGTAGGACCACTTTCAGATCCCGACATTCTGACATCAGGAGAAAAACTACGCCAGCTGGCGTCTCAACCACTTATCGCTCTTGTCCTAGATGGGCTTTCAAATTTGGAGCTGGTTCCATCCAAATTTGGGCCTGTGCCACAGGGCTCCCCAATGTCTTATCAGTGCCCACCTGAGAAGTCCTCTGGTAGTATCATTCTACACCACATGGCTCCAGATTTCCCTTCTCTTCCTTTGATGCTGCATAGTCTTCCGAATATGTGTTTTGTGCCCACACTCGGTCAACTTGTGCATCTTCAGTCTCTGCAAGTGTCACTGGAAATGTCTTATGAAATAGAGGCCAGAACAAGAGAGTAGTCCAGATGTCCTGCAATGGGTACATCTTCGACAGCCAAGACTTACTGCTAGCCGTTTCCGTGACAAACTGCAGCCATGAAGCGTGGTCCGCAGATGGAGCCTGAGGTGCTGGCAAACTATGCTGAGATGTTGAGGGTCAATGTGCTCCCTGTAGGATTCATTGTTCGTCCCTGACACCTCATATCTTGGTGCAACTCCAGATGGCAAGGTGTATGATCCGTCAGAATCACCCCCGTTTGTACTGGTTGAGGTAAAAAGCAGTATGAAGAATGATGTGTGTTGTGCAATTATACACTGTTTAAAGTTATTTAATGTTTCATAAATAACTCTCTGTCTGTTAAGTATTGTCTGGTGATGATCACACACATAGAATAAAGGAGTGACAACTTCTTTTCAAGTTCAAGAATTTAATAACAGAAATAAAATGAACATCCAGAGAACATCACTATGTAATGCTGTTCACCTGAATTAACACAATATTTCGATTAATAAATCCTCTCTACTAGGCTAGTGAAACTTAACTAAACTACTAAGCAAAATGAAGATAAAAAGAAGCTAAGCTAACGGAACTATTTACGTGCAAAAACAAACAAAAGACAAACAAAAGTGGTTGATCATAATCAGATTAATTAAGTGAATCCCTGTTCACTACAGATCTGATTTCAAAAGCATGGAGTGGAGTTAAAAGGCATACTATGCAACATTTTTCAGTTAATTAATGTGTTCCATACCGTTATGGATGATTAAATGAGTCATTTCAGGTTGAACAAAGGTTTTCTTTGCCGCCCTGGTGGTCTGTGGGGGAAATACTGCACTTGCAACTGCAGGAGCCCTCGGCCTGCGCCCACAGGCTCAGAATCTCGTGCAAGATCGCGAGAGTCGGTCTTGCTTTACGGCGAGAACATGTTTGTTGCTAGCGCAGTGGCGATATCTGTGCAGTTATCATGGCGGAACCGGCGATAAAACAGCGAAAGCCCATGTTGGAGCAGGCAAGAAAGAGGAGAAGGGCTGTGGACAGAAAGAGGAGTCGTACACGGGTGAACATCGGGAAAGCTTTTTCCGAATGTCGAGAGCTAAAAGAAAGAGAAGGCTGCAAGGCTGACGCGGACCTCGCGTTTCTGCTGATGCGATTGTAAGTAACATTGTAGGGTTTCCCTCATGCTACCGCCTCCCAACATTCCAAAAAAAAAAAAAAAAAACTAACACGATATGGGCGCAGAGCTTGTCTCCCCCCGCTCCGTCGGTCCCGCAAAGCTTGTCTCCCCCCCCGCTCCGCTCCGCGGGTCATCGGCGCAAAGCTTGTCCCCCAAACCCCCCCCCCCCCTGCTCCCCGCTCCGCTGGACATTGGCGCAAAGCTTGTCTCCCCCCGCTCCGCCGGTCGCGCAAAGCTTGTCTCCGCTCCGCGGGTCATCGGCGCAAAGCTTGTCTTCCCCCCCCCCGCTCCGCTCCGCGGGTCATCGGCGTAAAGCTTGTCTCTCTCTCTCTCTCTCCCCCCGGCTCCGCTCCGCCGGTCGTCCGGTAAGCATATTCCTAGGGGAAACACTGCATTGGAATGGTTTCTCTCTCTCTGTGTGCATGTTCATAGTTTCACTGTTAGTCAATGTTTGTACTGCCGTTTTTTTTACTTTTGTATTCGTTGCGTTCGCCTGTCTGCTAAGCTCAAAACAACCGCGCCTGGCTTGACGGAGAAACCAGTAGAACAGCTGAGCATATTTACGACAGTGCACTTTTACTTTCGCCCTCTGGGGGGAGCCTCGCTGGAAAATCAATCCCGGTTGCATAGTATACCTTTAAAACATCTGCCATGTATTTCAATCCATTCACAATGCAAAGCCCAAGTTGAACAAAACATTATTTGGTAAAATAATATTCTGAGGACCGGTTTGTCCTGTAAAATCATTTAAACCCTTACGACCGAGTTTGTTAATGCGATTCTCCCTCCGGGCGTCTGGGGTCGCTGTGGCAACTCGGTGACTAAGAGGTTACAACATAAAGTTCCCAAAATTGCCTTGAAAACTGGCATTAATATACCATATTGATGCGGGAATAAGGCAGATAACACCATCGGTGGATGGCGGAGCAGAACAGTTACGCTTTATGCTTTAAAACGAACTCCTTTTCAAATGTCCGAAACCGGATGTTAGCAAGTCTAATAGCATGTTTGGCTAGCGTGACCTACCGGTTAGCCCTTTGTTCTAAACACCACGGTTTACAAACATTTCCCAATAAACCTTTTTCTTCACCCTCAGACCGCTGCCCAACCTGTTGATGCCTCATGTGTGAGTTCTGTCCACTTTGGCCGTTCCAGGAAGAAGCTTTGAAGGAGGAAATGGTTGGCTAGCGCTAGCAGGCTAGCGCTCGGTTCTTGGCAGGCTAGCGTTAGCCTTGCAGCAGCATGTGGCTAACGGCGTGGTCGGGTCGGAGGCCTGGTGTGAGCACGTTCTCTGAACCGGCTGCAGTCCGATTTGACCAGGGTTTTTCCTCAGAATTCCACAGCTTTCCGCCCAGTCTGGATTCGCTTTCCTGTATAGGCTGAGGAAAAATACACAGAGCTGTTTCGCATGCAGGATCTTTTGCCCCTGCATCTGATTGTGGTTAAGACAGCAACTTAGCTCTGTATTTGCCCGGACATGTTCGTCCGGATTCATTCAGGTCCTCTTCTGACGCAGGCAGTCGGGTCTAGCAGACCCTGGATCAAGCATGGTTGGTCCAGGCAATCTCCCTCAGCTGCTGGCTTGTGTGTGGGTGAGGGCCGACCAGGCCCTCATGGTCTGGCCTTCTGCTCTGAGAGAGTTCCGTAGAGCTGGGGTGGTCTGCAGAAGAATGCTGAAGAGATCTCTTTGTCTGTGCTGTGTCTTATCTGTTAGGAGGGCTCACAGCTGACCTCCTGCTGGGAAAAAAGGCCGTCCAAGCCTTGAGAGTCTCGTGTTACGGCCAGAGTGGAATTCCTTTGTTAAACTCTTCCACTGTCCAGAATCCAATCCGAGATCAATTATTTATCATGGCATGTTATTCAATTCAATTCAATTCAATTTTATTTATATAGCGCCAAATCATGAAACATGTCATCTCAAGGCACTTTACAAAATCAAGTTCAATCATATTATACAGAATTATGGCACAACATGTGTCTCAGGTTGCTCACCTCAAGGTTCAGGATGGCCATGCTATCTTGAGGCGTTCACACGCATATTACTGGCAGGTACAGGGTCAGCTGGCAATCACCAGATTGGAATGGTGTGACTTTGTCACAGACACGGCAACAACAATAACTGTTGAGCGGGTGTGATGTGATTAGTCTTTCATTGATCAAATTAAACCTAAACTGGACTTATTTTACTTCAACACCTTCATTGATGTGTTCATGTCAATGCAATAAGAATTATAAAATGTGTAACTTACCCTTTTGTTCCTTTGCATTTCAAATATTTAATCTCAAGCTGTGTGAATCACTGTAAATAGTTGGTACTCATGAAACATACACAGATGTGCAAATTTCTTCAAAAGGCAGTTGCATAATTTACGAAAATTAGTTGTCTTGTAACCTGTGTTTTAAAATTGCTTCTTCTTAAGGTCTTAAGTATTTGCAACTATTGTTGTTTAGATTTGATAAATATTAATTTGCAGCATAATTTAAATCAGTGTATGTGTACAATTATAAGATATGAAATAGTTAAGGGTTTTTTGTTTTTATTAGATATTGTAAATTGTACTTGATTTGTTTTCCTTGCAATTCCACTTAAACAAGAAAATACAAAAAAGAAGTACAGTATGCTGCTCAAGTGTGTTTTATTGAATATATTTTTTAGTCTAGTCATTTAATGAACTTTTTACATAGCACTACACCAATTAACATACAGAAATAATTTAGTCAGCAACACAAAATGTGCCTTGATAATTTGCCAAAACACAACAGTTGTGCCAGATTTGATTTGACAGTTCCTATTAAAGTGAGAAGCACCGGAGAATCCCAGATGTGGTAGCACTTTACTCTAGCGATTGCTCTGGGTCTCCTCTGTCTCTTTCTTGCTGAACTGGCCAGGATGCCTGAATGGTGAAATGATGAGTTTGGCTCCAACTTCATGAAGGAGGTCTTGAATGAGGAATTCTTTATCTGCCATGACTTCATCTTCTAGCTCAAGCAGAGGAAGGATTCCACTGACCTTCGTTATTTCTTTGTCTGAGATGCAGCCTGTGTACAATACTGAAATAAATGTCACCAACCCACAGGGAGCAACTCCGATCAGCCCTTTTAGAGTGGTGTGGTTCTTGTAGGCAGAGAACGTTTGACTGTAAGGTGAGGGACAATGGCGTCTCCAGAGCAACTTCTGTGCAGTCCAAGATGACACGGACATTTGGAGAGAACTTCAGAAATCTCTGAGGCATACTGGCTTTTACCTTCTCACGACTAATCCACAGGTTGATGGAAGAGAACACAGTGAAGAGGTAGTTGGCCCAAGTGATGGTCACTCGGCTGACAGTAGCTATGCTGACTTGAAACATGTCGGCAATGAGCTGCTGTCCACAGCTACCCTGAATGAGTAAATCATGAACTCATCAATCAGAGGCATGCACCGGGCAGGGCTGGCTTCAGCACATGCTTCCTCTCCAAGTTTCTGTGCTCTGGTCCAGTACACCAGGCGTGATGCAGAGGGTGCAATGGACTCCCAGAAGATCCGGAACACACATTCAGATGGAAATTTGGTGTAGAATTGGATCTGGTCATCAGAGCCACAGTAGCGGCTAAAAAGTGTGGCAGACAAATCCACTTTTTGAAGTCTGGTCTCCAACTCCTTGATGTAATCCAGAGCTTCATCAAGTGCAGCTGTAAAACCATAAAATAAAATAGCATAACATGCGGTTGGCAAGAAGTTTTAATTATATAGATGTAACTGTAATATTTTGAGTTCTTTGTCTTAGTTTTAGTCTTAGTTTGGGTTTCTAGTTTAGGTTGGGTCTATGTGGATATTTATGTTCTAGATTGGTTTAGTTTCTGTCCCCTTCCATTTATTTTCTGTCAGCTTGTTTCCTCCTTCAGCCACCTCCCTTCCCCTGATGACTTCCACCTGTTCTGGCTAATTAGCTCACTCTGCTCACGTTTGTTCTCCAGCCTATTTAAACCTGCCTCTGTCCCTTGCACTCTGCCAGAACGTCTTTATCCTCACGGTGTGTACTTCCAGCAATCCTTACTCTGCCTTCCTGTTTTCTAATGACCCTGTTTTCTGCTTCACATTACCGAGCCAGCCCGATCCCTGTCTGTTCCTGTTTTGCCTGCCTGGTTATTGGACTTGATCTGTTTATGGACCTTGGATTCTGCTTTGTTCTACCCTGGATTGTCTGCCCGTGAACCCGACCCAAGTCTGTCCGTAAGTTGTCGAGCCTGCTAACCCCTGTGCTTCTGAGTTACCAGTTTGCCTGACCTGGTGTGTACCTGAGTCTCTGAGTCCCTGGTCTGGACTGCCACTGGAGCTTTGCCTCCCTCCTGGATAATTGCCCTGATCTGTGTCTGCTCCCTGGAACTCCCCCCTGGACTTTCCCAAGGACTGTTTCTGTTTGTTCATTCATTTAATAAATCGCCTTATAATTTTCTATTGTGTCTGGCTGAATACCGGGTTCTGATTCATAATTTATTACAGTAACATTACTTATGTGAAGATCAATACATGTTGTAAGTCGGAGCATGTATGTATATACATAATCTCTCCACAAAATTGTGCTACATAGCTACCACATTGTTGTGGTAGTTATGTAGCACAAAATACATAACTACCACATAATCGATTAACAATTATTTCATTATAATGTGAACATAATAATAGAATTATTATAGCAATAGTTATATTTGACTGAAATGATCTTACATGCCAAATGTATACAATGTACTATCTTAATTTGATGTTTACCTGCGGGTGGATGTGTCATATAATAATGGTCCACAGTAGCATCTTCAGCCTGGCTAGCTTTCTGAGAGAGGACAAACTGCTGTTTCTTAGCCCTCTCGAAAGCAGACTCTCGTTGCTGGTGCAGTGAAGTTATTCCAGGCTAAAAGGGAAGGAACAGCTCCACTTCTAAGGCAGCTGGTGGTGGATTCGCTAACAAAATCCTCCGGTATGAAGTGGTGGCTACATACGAAAGTGCTCCCTGTCTTTATGCAAAAGTCAGGACCTTCATCTCTTCGGATCGTGTGGATGCCTACCTTCAGCACAGAGGACTTTGACACGCTTCTACAGAAAATAGCTGTTATGGAGCTGAAAATCCGCCGACTCAAAGTGAATTATGATGTAAACGGCGCGTATGGAAATGAAACAACGCTGCCTGTGATTCTGAATGGTGACCACCAGCCCAGCAACTCAGCGAACAAACAGTTCCCTGAGGAAAATGAGAATCCCTGGACCACTCTGGGTGCAAGACCAAAGGATCAATGAACCCCACACCTAGACAAAGAAAACTGCCCGAGACTACAGAGAGGTGTCCCAAGACAAGTGAAACAACAGGGTGTTCTCGCAACAAATGATAGGAGTAAAGCTGCTGGAAATGTTGAAATTGTGTTACTAAACAGATTCGCTCCGCTCCAAGATATGACCCAGAAGGATCATGACAACAATCAAAGGTATGTCAACAATCTTCACTCTAAGTTACCAGAGAAAAAACACGCCACAGGGCCAAGGACCCTGATATTATGCAATGGATCTGTAAGTGGGATTAAACATTTCTGTAACAAGAAAAACACAGAGGTGTTGATTTATAACCCTTTGAACTATGGCCTGGTGTCAAATGTATGAGACATCCTTCCAAAGATCATGAAAAAACGCCCGACCCTGGAAAAACTCATCATACAAGCTGAAGCCCTGGGCGATGCCACCCAGAGAAAATCAGAAGTATTGAAAGAGGATTACATTCGTCTGCTGAATTTAGTTGATGGCCTTAATGTCAAGGTATTTCTCAGCGGCCCTCACGTGCTCATTAAGTGTGGAGATGAGATTTTTTCCAGAGTTCTGATGCTAAACAAATGGCTGAAAAAAACATGCAAACAAACAACTGTAACCTTCAAAGACAACTTTACCATCTTTTGGGAGAGGAGACATCTGTTCAACAGAGATGGTTTCTCTCTAAATAGGTCAGGTGCAAAACGGCTGATTTCAAACATCTTCTATTCTGTGAACCATGCACCATCAGCTTTGTCCCAAAACAAAGCTCAGCCAGTGCCAAAACAAATGATAAGCCCAGTACAGCCCGAACAAGCCAAGATAAAGATAGCCAGAAAGATGACACAGAAAGAGGCTACGTCAGAATTACAGGAGGATTCCCAGATCTCAAAAGGAGGACAAAATGAGGACTCCCCTTTATCTTCCAAAGAGAACCAAAAACCTCCATCCCCATGAACAACGATCCAAACTGCACCCACCTCCCCCTCTTCTCCACAAAGCCCAGATGTTCCTTTTCTGGAATTTTCTCATAACATGAACAAGATTGGCCTACAGCTGACATCCTCTCCACATAGCCATTCTGACAACCGCAGCTCTGTGACTAAATTAGCATCTTCCAAAGGCTGCAGAGCCCCAGATCCTCCTCTACGTATCACGGAACATGCCTGTGCTCAGGACCTTCAGATAACTTCTCTGTGATACACACCGGCCCTGGCAGCACGTTTATCAGACATGACAGTTTCCAGCATCAGCCTGGGCCTCTAGTCGGAGAATATGGAATATCTGTGATGATACGTGGCAGGAATAAGAAAAGCAAAAGCGTAACAAACAGGACCAAACACTTAAAAGTCATAAACTGTCAAATGCAACCTGCCACAGAGACATCATCAACCACTAAGTCATATAAACTGGGTTTATTAAACATTAGATCTCTGTCAGGAAAATCCCTTTTAATTAATTACTTCATTATTGACAATAATTTTGATGTTATGTTTCTAACAGAAACATGGTTACATGAACTTAATGAAGCACATATTATGTTGGAGTCAGCTCCTCCAAACTACAATTTTCTTTGTGAGAGCAGACAGCAAAGGAAAGGTGGAGGAGTGGCAACATTGTTTAATGATTCACTAAAGTGTAAAAAGGTGTTTTTGGGAAAATTTGACTCTTTTGAATATTTGGCTCTCCAGGTAAAGAGCCCGATACGAACTATGTTTCTGGATGTTTACAGGCCTCCTAAGTCCACATCAAACTTTTTTAATGATCTTAGTGACCTCCTATCTGTAATAGTAGTAATATCATCTTTATTGTCATTGAAACATGCATTACAACAAAATTTGTTCTCTGCTTTTAACCCATCACCCTTGGGGAGCAGTGGGCTGCCATGTGCAGCGCCCGGGGAGCAATCTGGGGTTAAGGGTCAGGGACCCAGAGTGCAGGCGCTGGGGATTGAACCGGGTACTTGCATCCTTCTCTGAGTGCAAGCGCGCTGCTCTAACCACTAGGCCATCACTTCCCCACTGATATGCATTGACTATGACTGTTTAATTATTGTGGGAGACTTTAACTTTCACGTTGACAACCCTGAAGACAGAAGTGCAAAAGAACTGTGTGACACACTTTGGTTTAACTCAACATGTTAAACAACCAACGCACAAACAGGGCGTTGGTTGTTTAACTTTAGTGATGATTTAGACTTGATCATCACTAAAGGTCTAAAGATTTCAAAGGTCAATGTAACTGATGTTGCCCTATCTGATCACTTTTCTGTTACCTTTGAATGCATAATTTCCAGTGACTCTTTTAGCCAAAGGGACATCGTAAGAAAACGCACCTTTAAGGACAATGCCATGGAAACTTTTATTCAAGCTTACTCTGCTACTTAAACCTTGGGCTGCAACTCAGTAGATGAGCTAGTAGATAACTTTCATTCTGAAGTCTCAGACATCATTGACTGCATTGCTCCAGTTAAAGTGAAAGTTTTTTCCGGAAAGAAAAAATCTCCTTGGAGAAATGCTCCAGCAGTTAGAAGTGAAAAAAGGGAGTGTCGAAAAGCTGAACGCAGGTGGAGAAAGACGAGACTCCAGGTTCACTATGACATCTATAAAGAGAGACTTTACAGATATAACTTACAACTGAAAAATACAAGGGAATCTTTCTTCTCTGAGATCATCAACAAGAACATTAATAATGCTCGTGCGTTATTTGCCACAGTCGACAGGTTAACAAACCCTCCTGTGTCCGTGGCTTCTGAACTCCACTCCACCAGGGCCTGCAATGAATTTGCTAACTTCTTTACTGAGAAAATCCTAAAGATCAGAGGATCAGTTTGTACATACATATCAAGTTCAGTACCAAAGTTGTCTCCAACTAGAATTGATCTTGACCAAATGTCCCAATTCAGCCAAATAAAATTAGAGGAGATCATGCAGCAGCTAAGTTCCTCCTCCTGCTGCCTTGATGTTCTACCCACAGCTTTCTTTAAGAAAGTTTTGCCTGTCATAGCGTCTGATTTGACTCAGATAATAAGCACCTCCCTTCTGTCAGGTGTTTTCCTCCAGTCCCTAAAAACAGCAAATATCAAACCACTGCTGAAAAAGAACAATTTAGACAAACTACTACTCCAGAACTATAGGCTCATCTCAAACCTCCCCCTTATCAGTAAGAAACCACCCTTATCAAGGTGTTTAATGACATCCATATAAATACTGACAGTGGAAGAACCACAGTGCTGGTACTACTGGACCTCAGTGCAGCATTCGATACTGTCGATCGTTCCATTCTGTTAGAATGCCAGGTGAACTGGGTCGGCCTCTCTGGTACAGCTCTCAACTGGTTTAAATCCTACTTAAAGGACAGGGCATTTTTTGTATCAGTAAGTAACTTTACATCAGAGATGACAAAAATCACATGTGAGGTTCCCCAAGGGTCCATCCTGGGTCCCCTCCTCTTCAATATCTACATGCTCCCTCTTGCTCAGATAATGAAAAACAACATCAGCTACTATAACTATGCAGACGACACACAGCTCTACATCACCATGTCACCAGGTGACTATGGACCAGTTCAAGCACTGAGGAAATGCCTAGAAGAAATCAATACGTGGATGTGCCAAAATCTTCTTCAGTTGAATAAAAACAAAACAGAAGTAATAATTTTTGGACCAATAGAGGAGAGATCAAAAGTTAGAACACAGCTTCAGTCGCTTCAGCTAGCAACCACTGACCAGGCCCGAAATCTGGGTGTAGTGATGGACTCAGACCTGAACCTCCAAAAGCATTTAAAGACAGTTACAAGGTCGGCTTTCTATCACCTGAAGAACATTTCCAGGATTAAAGCACTAATGTCACAGCATGATCTGGAAAAACTAATCCATGCGTTTATTTTTAGTCGAATTGATTACTGCAACGGTGTTTTCACAGGTCTGCCTAAAAAGTGGATCAGACAGCTGCAGCTAATCCAGAACGCTGCTGCCCGTGTCCTCACTAAGACTAAGAAAGTAGACCACATCACCCCAGTTCTAAAGTCCTTACACTGGCTCCCTGTATCTCAGAGAATAGACTTTAAAATACTCATGTTAGTCTATAAATCCCTGAATGGTTTAGAACCTAAATACATCACAGACTTGTTATTGGTGTCAACCCTCCAGACCACTAAGGTCTTCTGGCTCCAGCCTTCTCTGCATACCTAGAACCAGAACCAAACACGGAGAAGTAGCATTTAGTTCCTATGCTCCACTTATCTGGAACAAACTTCCAGAAAACTGTAAAATTGCAGAAAGCCTGAGTTCCTTTAAATCAAGATTAAAAACACATCTGTTTAGGACTGCCTTCGACTGCTCTGGTTAAACAGTTCTACTGTCAGAGTAGAGCTGATATTGATATATCAAATATCAATATCAGCTCTACTCTGACAGCATGGTGGGAGTTTCTTAAACTGACGAAGTCATCACTTATCCCATGCAGTCGTACACCCATCTGGAACAACCCTGACATCCTACAAAATAATAACATGATAAACTTTACATACTGGAAGAATAAAGGTATTGAATATCTGGAACATTTACTTGATGGAAACGAGTTCATCAATTTTTCCAAACTAAATATGCAATATGGCATTAGTAAAAATAATTTTTTGGAATATGAACAACTTAAATCTATAATTAGAAATAAATTTAAGCATATTAAAGGTGGTTTACAAATTCCAACTAATATATTAGAGTTCCTAGATTTAAACCCCCCCAAACTACTGTCTAAATCATACAGGACACTGACTAAAATAGATGATTCAATATCTCTTCCTATTATGAAATGGGAAGAGGATTTATCAGTTAGCTTTGAACAAAACTTCTGGGCTCAGATATGTCTAAGAACTTTCAAATTGACTAGAAATACCAATTTACAACTAATACAATACAAAATCCTTCACAGAGTACACTACACAGGACAAAGATTATTCAAGATGGATTTGGCACAATCTAATATCTGTCCACACTGCATAGGCAATCATCCTGATAATTATATTCATGCGTTATGGTTATGGACACCAGTCCAGAGGTTCTGGACACAGATATGTACGGACTTATCAAAGTGCTTGAGTTGTAAAATTTCACCTTCCCCATCAGTTTGCTTGCTCGGTAATTTTGAGGAAAGCCCTCTGGGGAATAAAATAGTTTACATGGTTTTCACTGCATTATGTATCGCAAAGAAAACTATCCTCATGAATTGGAAAAGTAAGGAAAATCTCAGTATGAATCAGTATAGAGATCTTTTGTTGGATCATATTAATCTTGAGACAGCATCTGCATCCACATCTGATCGATCTCTTTGGGCTCCTTTGATTAGCACGATCACTTAGTGGAATGGGGGGCGGTGGGTTGCTTCCTGCAGGGCGCAGTGGCTGGGTGGAGGGGTTCCTGGGGCTCTGGGGGCACTCGGAGTGGGGCGCTTGGTGGGTCTGATTCCGGGGTCTGTTGCCCCCATCTGGGAGGGGCTTGAGAGCCTACGGGTGGCCTACAGCGCCGCTTGCGGCGCTCTTGGGGAGCTACGCGGTGATGGACGTGGGTTACTGACCTGGTAGCTGTGCTGTCGCTGGGTAAGTCCTGGGTGGGTCTGGGGGCCTGGGGTCCTTGGGGCGCGCCGGCATTGTGGTGGCTGGGGGATTTCCTCGGGTCATTTCTCCTCTTTCCTCGGGGGGGGGGGGGGGGGGTTGCAGATTTCTTGTAATGGCCCCTCTTGGGCGCACTGCTTTGGGGGCCCCTTTGGGAGTCTGGGGTTATGGGTCCCCTGACCCCTGTCTCTGTGTTCGGGGAAGGCGGGTCTTTGGTTCTCCACAACCACTATCGAGCTATTTCCTTTTGGATAATTTTCACCTAAACTAGTGCTCTCTCACAAACTCCCACAGGTGCAGGGTTCCAGGTATTAAGTGTTCACTTATATACAGAAAGCCTGTAATTTATTTATTTATTTTCTTTCACTTTCTTTTTTCAGGTTTCACATTACACATGTCAGCTTAAATAATAATACATATGATTTAGCAATGGCATCAAGGTGTTACTCGATTGTATCTGTTGCTTTATGTCTGTTGGTTGTGCTGTTCTTTTTGCGTCTCTTTCCAGGTGATGGAGCAGACAGAGGACGTTTTATCATTCTCTCCCTTTTATCTCTTCTTTCTTTCACCTCTTCTCTTTCTTTTTTTGTCTTTTTGTTCTTCCTTTACTCTCCTACTTTCCCATTGTAGTATCCATATAATTTGAAATTCTCCCTGCAGGAATCACAAAAAAGCTATTTACATGCACAAATCAAGCGGAACACTATGGCGAAAGCCGTTTGCTCCACTTGTGAAAGCAAAATCTGTCGAGCTCTATTTGGCATTAAGACATCAATTCTTATTGCCACATTGCTAGACAGGACACTGGGAAGAAAAAAAACAGTTCTACTGAAACATCACTAGTTCAACTTTTTTAGTCCAACTGTTTTTAATGTTCTATTTTGTTTCTACATTTTATTCCTACTTGCTTTTATTATGTTTTATTTTCTTATATCTTAATCATGTAAAGCTCTTTGCATTGTCTCTGTATTGAATTGTACTATACAAATAAGTTTGCCTTGCCTTACCTCTGCTGTCTGCACTTCCCCAGCCAGCCTGATTGAACACACCTCCTCTGCTCCAACTTTTTCCTCTAAGAAAGCTGCTGATGTGGTGCAGTGGGTAGCACTGTTGCCTTGCAGCAAGAAGGTTCTGCATGGTTCTGCATGGAGTTTGCATGTTCTCCCTGTGCATTTGTGGGTTCTCTCTGGGCACTCTGGCTTCCTCCCATAGTCCAAAAACATGACTGTTAGGTTAATTGTAAATCTAAATTGTCCTTAGGTGTGTGTGTGAATGGTTGTTTTTCCTGTTTCTCTCTGTGTTGCCCTGTGACAGACTGGCGACCTGTCCAGGGTGTACCCTGCCTCTTGCCCAGTGAACACTGGACACAGGCACCAGCAACCCCTGTGACCCCATGAGGGATTAAGCGGGTCAGAAGATGGATGGAAAGCTGCCGATGACCAAGTGAATGATCCTGACATTTACAGAGTACCTGAATGTTACCTCGATTTCCATGAAGTCTTCAACAAGTCTAAGGCCCCCACATCGCCCTTCAGATTGCACAATTAACCTTCTGCTTGGTACTTCACCACCCAAGGGTAGATTATATTATCTGCCCTGAGATGAAGGAGATGAAAGATTATGTGCACTCCTCTCTTGAAGCAAGCATCATTTGGCCTTCCTCATCACCTGCGGGCGCTGTTTTTTTCTTTGTGGAAAAGAGGGATAAGACACTTCACCCATGTATTGACTACTGGGGCCTAAATGATATCACAATAAAGAACAGATATCCACTTCCCCTTATCTCTACAGCCTTTGAACTGTTGCAGGGTGTTACAATTTTCACAAAGCTTACCATCTAGCGAGAATACAAGAATGGTATGACTGCTTTTAATACCCCCAGTGGCCATTATTTAGTTATGCCTTTTGGTTTGACCAACCTTGAGCCTCTGTATTTCAGGCTCAAGTAAACGAGGTTCTCTCCCAGGCAATTCGGGGTGAAGATTCCTTGGCTTCGCCAATTTTTATAGAAGGTTTATCTGCAACTTAAGCTCCATTGTAGCTCCTTTGCCTGCCTTAACATCAAACAAAATAAGGCTTGAGTTGTCAGGACTCAGCTAACAGGGCTGTGCAGCTTGCTGCCAGCTCTGTTACCTCTGCTTTTCCACAGGTGTTCGTGGTTGGTCGGTGGGCGGAGTGCGCACTCCTGTGGCTCATTCAGCAGCACCTGAGCTTCCTACAAGAACTGCGCTCGAACAGCGAGAGGACGCCAGAGTGTTGTCGTTGCGGTATGCTTGACAGCCTCGACCTTTAGCCAGCTCTATTTCCTAGACGCTAATTTTACGTTTTTTGTGTCTCTCAAGGTTCCCTTGTGTCCCTGCGAACCCCTCGAGACTCTCGAGCCCTCCTGGTACCATCAGACGTACCTTTATTCTGAACGCAAGGCTCACCAACTCTCTCTCCGGTTCCTCTCGCTGTTCTGGACCCCTGGATTTCCTCGGTGCTGCTCGGACCCCTTCGCCCCGCTCTCCGACGGCCCGAACACCAGCTCAAGACTACCTAGCTGAGTCCTCCTCACCGCCTCCCCGTTCGGTTATCCAATCCACATGGTAAGCTTACGTTTATAGCTATTTCTTTCACTTATTTCCACAACTAATCACGTCCCCTTACCTCCTTAGACTGGTCCGGTTCCCTGGTCCCGGGGTAGTTCGAGCCGTCATCGTTCCCCGTCCCGCAGATTAGCGCTGCGCTCCGTGTTTACCCGAGCTCAATAAAATCCTTTGAATCTGACCTGTGTTACCGAGTGCGTTTTCTGCATGTGGGCCCGACACCTCAAGGCAAACATGACAGAAGAACACTCTGGCCAACAGAGCGACCCAGCAGACACACTCGGTGGGGCGTTAGCGGCCCAACAGGATCAGATTCGGGGCTTAGAATCCACCGTTCTGGGCCTGCAGGGCCATTTACAGAGCTTAGCCGGTCAGATTAACCAGCTAACTGTTATGCTAAGTGCTAGCCAGCAGCCCGCTGTCTCGGCCCCTCCTAGTTCCGCCCCTGACCCAGCTCCGCCTACGGTGACGTCACCACCCGGTCCCGAGACTTCCTCCCCCGCTCCGGAGAAATTCTTCGGAGACAGTGGTGATTGTGGGGGTTTTCTGTTCCAATGCTCCCTAGTTTTTAATCGATCCCCTCGTTTGTTTGCCCCAGATGAGGCTAAGATTTCTTTTATTTTACGCCTACTCACAGGCCGCGCTCTCAGGTGGGCAGAGGCCCGGTTCCCAGATTGCCAGCAGTTTGGCTGCACTTTTAACGAGTTCCTATCTGAGTTTAAGATGGTTTTTGCGGCAGAAGTAGATCAGGTTCAGGATTCCAGGCGGCTTTTAGCTCTCCGGCAGCGGGGAAGACGCCTTGCTGATTTCGCTGTCGAGTTCCGCACAGTGGCCGCTGCGGCAGGCTGGGAGCAGCGCGCTTTAAAGACTGTATTTTTTCAGGCGCTAGATGAGTCCCTTAAGGATGAGCTAGCACGTCAGGAGGAACCCGCCACTCTCAACGAGTTTATTGCATTAGCCATCCGTTTAGACAATCGCCTCCGCTCCCGCTCTGAGAGTCGCCCCCTCGGGCCTCTCGTCTTCCGTCCTCAACCCCCCGAGCGAAGACCACCTAGTCCAGCGGAACCTCTTCCTCCGCCTCCAGAACCCATGCAATTGGGCCGGGTCCGGTTGACCCCAGAGCAGAGGCAACAGCGAATGACTACGAGGCTGTGTTTATACTGTGCCTCCCCCGCCCATTTTATTAGGGAATGCCCAGAGCGGCCAAAAGATCAGGTCCGCCGGCTTTAGCGGAGGAGCCGACGGACCAGCCTCAGTTAACTTCTTCTTCCCCTCCGCGACTTTGTTTAAAGGCGACTATAGTCTCCTCTCGTGACTCCTTTTCGTTGTCCGCCCTAGTGGATTCAGGTTGTGATTTTAATTTAATCGATAGTGCTTTCGTCCGTCGGGCCGGACTCGAGACTGTTCCGCTGAATTCTTCTTTTCACGTCTCAGCACTAGATGGCGGGGTGCTTCCTAGTATTACCCATAGGACCAGGCCACTTGAGTTAGTAGTTTCCGGTAATCACAGAGAACGGTTAGCGTTTCTTGTTTTTCCCGTAAGACATGCCACATTAGTACTCGGTGTCCCTTGGTTACAGCGGCATAACCCCCACATCAATTGGGTGGACCGTCGGGTAGAGTCCTGGTCCTCTGATTGCCATGCTGTCTGTTTGCAGTCTGCAGTCCCTCCCTGTCAGGTCATTCCGCAGCCGTCTGTCTAGGCGGATCCCGAGTTGGTAGAACTAGTACCCGAGTGTTACCACGACCTTAAGCAGGTTTTCAGCAGATCTCAAGCCTGTTCCTTGCCGCCGCACCGGCCTTACGACTGTGCAATTGATCTCCTGCCCGGTGCCCCTTTGCCGGTTAGCCGCCTTTATAATATTTCTCAGGCAGAGCGTCAGGCCCTTGAAAAGTATATAAAGGAGTCTTTAGCTGCCGGACTGATCCGAACCTCGTCCTCCCCGTTAGGGGCAGGTTTTTTCTTTGTGTCCAAGAAGGATGGTTCTCTGCGTCCGTGTATCGATTATCAGGGTTTGAATGCTATAACTGTTAAAAACAAATACCCCTTCCACTACTCTCCTCCGCCCTAGAACCAGTCCAGTCAGCTAAGGTCTTTACCAAACTAGATCTTCGTAATGCTTACCACTTGGTGCGGATCCGTCGGGGGGACGAGTGGAAAACAGCTTTCAAGACCCCTCTGGGACACTTCGAGTACCGAGTTATGCCTTTTGGCCTGTGCAACGCCCCAGCTGTTTTCCAAGCCCTGGTCAATGATGTCCTCCGTGACTTCCTTAACGTATTTGTTTTTGTTTATCTAGACGACATCCTCATTTACTCCTGTAACCACTCAGAGCATCAACATCATGTTCGGCAGGTCCTCCAACGCCTGCTGGAGAACAAGCTGTTTGTGAAAGCGGAAAAATGTGAGTTTCACAAGTCCTCAGTGTCATTTCTCGGGCTCATCCTAGAGGGAGGACAAGTCCGCTCAGACCCAGAGAAGATCAAGGCGGTACTCGACTGGCCGATTCCCGAGACCAGAAAACAACTGCAACGTTTCCTAGGTTTCGCAAATTTTTATCGACAATTCATCAGGGGGTACAGCCAGATCGCCGCTCCTCTCCACGCACTCACATCCACCAAGACGTCATTTACATGGAGCCCCAAGGCTAACTCTGCGTTCACCGATCTCAAGAAAAGATTCTCCCAAGCGCCCATTCTCATCCATCCTGACCCCAGTAGACAGTTTGTGGTGGAGATTGATGCCTCCGATACTGGAGTCGGAGCGGTCCTCTCCCAGAACTCTGAGTCGGACCAGAAACTACACCCCTGCGCTTTTTTCTCCCGGCGCCTGACCTCGGCTGAACGCAATTACGACGTGGGGGATAGAGAGCTGCTCGCCATCAAGCTCGCCTTGGAGGAGTGGCGACACTGGCTTGAGGGGTCCGAGCAGCCCGTCCTTATCTGGACTGATCACAAGAACTTGGCCTATATCCAGACAGCGAAGAGGTTGAACCCCAGACAAGCCCGCTGGTCCCTTTTCTTTTCTCGTTTTAATTTGTCCATCACTTTTCGCCCCGGCTCTAAGAACCAGAAGCCTGATGCCCTGTCCCGCCTTTACTCCTCCCCCGACTCTGAAGAGAGACCAGCCACCATTCTCCCATCATCCTGTGTCTTTGGTGCCCTCCAGTGGGAGATTCAGGACTTGACCGCTCAGGCCCTGCGAGCAGACCCTGACCCAGGTACTGGACCTCCCGGCCGGAACTATGTCCCCGCCTCTGTTCGTTCCCATGTGCTCCAGTGGGCACATTCTGAAAGATTCTCCGCCCATCCTGGCATCTACCGAACCCGCACCTTCATCTCCCGCCTTTTCTGGTGGCCCACCTTGTCCCAGGATGTTAAGGCTTTTGTACTCTCCTGTCCCGTGTGTGCTCAAAATAAGCCATCGAACAGACCACCGGCAGGCCTCCTACAGCCTCTACCCATCCCCGAACGTCCCTGGTCCCACGTCGCCTTGGATTTCATCACCGGGCTTCCCTCGTCCTAGGGGATGACTACCATCCTCACAGTCATTGATCGTTTCTCAAAAGCCTGCCACCTCATCGCACTCCGTAAGCTCCCCTCCGCCTTCCTCACGGCCCAGCTCCTGGTTCGACACGTGTTCCGCCTCCACAGGATTCCCCGGGAGATTCTGTCTGACCGTGGTCCCCAGTTCATCTCCCGGGTATGGAAAGAGTTTGCCATGGCCCTTGGGGCCCGGTACACTTCAACCTCCGGCTACCACCCGCAGACCAACGGTCAGACAGAGCGGATGAACCAGGAGCTGGAGACCGCCCTCCGTTGCCTCACCTCCCAGAACCCCTCTGACTGGAACAAGTTTCTCCCGTGGGTCGAATACGCACACAACAGTCACGTCTCCACAGCCACTGGCCTGTCCCCCTTCGAGATTTCTCTAGGCTATCAGCCCCCTCTGCTTCCTGACGACAACTCACGAGTCACAGTTCCCTCAGTAAAGGATCACATTACCCGTTGCAGGCATTATTGGACTCAAACTATCCAAGCTCTCAAGAACACTGCAGAACAGAACCGCCGATTCGCTGATCGTAGACGCACCCCTGCCCCTAATTACCGTCCCGGTCAGCGAGTCTGGCTCTCTACACGAGACCTTCCCTCCCGAGCAGCCTCCAGGAAGTTGTCCCCACGCTTCGCCGGCCCCTACGAGATCACCTCCATAGTCAGCCCTACGACCGTTCGTCTTTGTCTCCCGTCTCACTCCCGAGTTCATCCCACGTTCCACGTCTCACAGATCAAGCCTGTCTTCACTAGTCCCTTGTGCCCTCCGGCCGAACCCCCTTCACCCACCCAGGACCATCAGGGACGTCAGATCCAGCAGATTGTGGCCTCCCGTCGGCGAGGTAAGGGGTTCCAGTACCTCGTCGACTGGGTAGGTTGCGGTCCTGAGGAGCAGTCTTGGCTCGCCGGCTCCTCCATTCCTGACCAGTCTCTCATTGATGCATTCCTCTCCTCCCGTCCCTCCACTTCCTCCTCTTGGTCGCCAGGTGGCGACCCTTGAGGGGGGGGTGGTGTCAGGACTCAGCTAGCAGGGCTGTGCAGCTTGCTGCCAGCTCTGTTACCTCTGCTTCTCCACAGGTGTTCGTGGTTGGTCGGTGGGCGGAGTGCGCACACCTGTGGCTCATTCAGCAGCACCTGAGCTTCCTACAAGAACTGCGCTCGAACAGCGAGAGGACGCCAGAGTGTTATCGTTGCGGTATGCTTGACAGCCTCCAACTGGCGCCGGACTAAAGGCTACAGGAGGCGCCGAACTACAGGCTGAAGGGGGCGCCTGGCTACAGGCTGCTACTGACAGAGCCTGACTACAGACTACTAAAGGGGGCGCCTGACTACAGGTGACTAAAGGGGTCGCCTGGCTACAGGCTTCGGGCTGGGCCTGGCTACAGGCTTCGGGCTGGGCCTGGCTACAGGCTTCGGGCTGGGCCTGGCTACAGGCTTCGGGCAGGGCCTGGCTACAGGCTTCGGGCAGGGCCTGGCTACAGGCTTCGGGCAGGGCCTGGCTACAGGCTTCGGGCAGGAGTGCTTTAAAACTGCGAGGAGCTGGTACTGGAGACAGTGCTTTAAAGCTACGAGGAGCTGGCACTGGAGACAGTGCTTTAAAGCTACGAGGAGCTGGCACTGGAGACTGTCCTTTAAAGCTGCGGAGAACCGGCACTGGAAGTGTTGCTTTAAAGCTGCGGGGAGCCGGCACTGGAAGCGTTGCTTTAAAGCTGCGGGGAGCCGGCACTAGAAGCGTTGCTTTAAAGCTGCGGGGAGCCGGCACTGGAAGCGTTGCTTTAAAGCTGCGGGGAGCCGGCACTGGACGCTCTGCTTTAAAGCTGCGGGGAGCCGGCACTGGACGCTCTGCTTTAAAGCTGCGGGGAGCCGGCACTGGACGCTCTGCTTTAAAGCTGCGGGGAACAGGTACTGGAGCTGAAATCGAGGGTGGGTCCTCCAAGACCCCTTCTTGGGGTTTGGGCAGAAGCGGTTCCTCCTGGACCCCTTCGTCGCCCGCTTGCGGCGGACCCCCCTGGGTCTCCTCGGCGCTCGCTGGCGGCGAACCCCCCTGGGTCTCCTCGGCGCTCACTGGCGGCGGACCCCCTGGGTCTCCTCGGCGCTCACTGGCGGCGAACCCTCCTGGGTCTCTTCATGAGACTTGGGCAGAAGCGGACCCTCCAGGGCCCCCTCTGGAGACTTGGGGAGAGGCGGACCCTCTAGGGCCCCCTCTGGAGACTTGGGGAGAGGCGGACCCTCTAGGGCCCCCTCTGGAGACTTGGGGAGAGGCGGACCCTCCAGGGCCCCCTCTGAAGACTTGGGGAGAGGCGGACCCTCCAGGGCCCCCTCTGGAGACTTGGGGAGAGGCGGACCCTCAGGGACAGGTGCTGGTGGGCTATAGAAAGCCTGGAGGGCTGACCTATAATGTCCCTCAACCTCCTTTAATTTTTCCTCCAACTCAATTGAGTAGTGGGAGAACAGAGCCTCTCTCAACTGCTTAATCACTGGGGCGAAAGTTCTTATCCTCTCCTCTAGTAATTTATAATCAGAGCTGGAGGCATCACTAGGAGGTGTTGTGGGTGATTCGGCTCTGGAAAGAAGTGGGCTCTCGTCTGCCGAACAAGAAACGGCCACTGGGGTGGACTCGACCGACTGATCAACAAAACCAGTGGAGACCTGGTCAGCAACTTGCCGTCTTCGCCTCCGGCGGCGAGATGAAGAATTCCGCTTAGAGGCAGAAACCTCCTGACGAGAGGGGACCATGCTGACTGGCGTTGGTTCCCTTGCCTGCATGTCAGCAGAGAGGGAAAGAGGCGGTTCTGGAAACAGATCCGGACGTAGCTCCCGGACCACGTCCTCTTCGACCTCCAAAAAAAAATCTGGTGAATAACTGAAATGCTCCTCTGGTGTAATGTCAGCAAGAATTAGTCTTCTTGAAACAAAAACTTGTGTTGGCGACGGGTTCATGTTAAGGCCAGAACGTACTGTAATGATTTACGGATGAAATGAACCCGGTATTCAGCCAGACACAAAAAGTAAGATGAACAGGATTTATTGAAGGAGATGGTGAGGGTGAATCAGGCATGTATACAAAAACAATCGAGAGTCGGGTACTGAGCAGTCATCCAAGCAGATCCAAAACAAAAACAGGAAACTGGCAAACTCAAAAACAGATGATCAGACAAGAATCAGGAAAACAGATTGACAGGCAAAAAACATAATGCTGGAGAGCTCTTACCGGAGGACAGGCGAACAGGGAAGCAAAACATATGTGACGTTCTGGCCGGGAGCAGAGAACTGAGGCAGGTATAAATAGGCAGGAGAACAAAGGAGAGAGGGAGAGCTAATTAAACACAACAGGTGGAACTAATCAGAAGGAGAAGAAGTGGCTGGAAGAGTGACAGGACAAGTGGCAGGAAACAGGACAGAACTGAACTAGACAAAATACTGAACCAAAGTAACATACAAACTAATCCAAGACAGGAAAACTAACTTTAACCAAAATAATAACATAAACCAGAACAGAACATTACAATGTTAAAGTATAGTAGTCTGTTTCATGCTTCATTACTTCAAAACTATGCAACAAGTGGAGTTTGCTCGTGGGGAAAAGAACCGAGGGTCCACCAGGCTGCTTAACCGCCAGCAGAATGTACTGATTTATAACAGTTTTTTTCTTTTTTCTGCAGGTGACTGAAAACAGTTCATGTTTAACTTTTTTGCAGAAGATGAATGACAGAGAGTTGTGGAGAGAAACAGCAGCAGTGTGGAAAAGTGAAAGTTACAACTCTATACTGGATGACTTCTGTGCAAAAATTGCCTAAATGAAAGAATGAAAACCGAAAAGTTATTTTAAAAAAATATTTATTGAATACTTTCTGTTGATTCTCCTGAGGGTGTGGGCTCAGTTCCCAGTGCCAGGAAACACCTCTGCGCATGTGTCCGAGATGACTCTTATTGATTGACTCTAACTGCCAGAATAAGTCGGTGTAGACAATGGTTAGATGAATGAAAAATAAACAGTACTTGTTCCGGGTTTTTAGAGTTCATCAAACCCATTAAGTCACTAAATGGATTTTGCAAATAATAAAGTTAGAGTGGATGATTTTTTCCAGATATGTAGGTAATGTTGAAGCAGTCTTGCTTCTCCGGGTTCGTTAATTTGTTGTACAGGACTTATTCAGGAGTGCATTACAAACTCAGTCAGGACTCAGAATTCAAGTTTGCCTTTGCAAAGGGAAGAGCAGGTGCATCACCAAACATCTGCGGGCAGCGACTCTTACTCTCCTCCCTGTTCAGGCTGGTTTTATTAAATTCAAGAAAAAGATTTTACAGAGTCACACAGTAAATGACGCACACCCTTATCAGTTCTTACTCCCTAAAAACTATCTTTTACCAAACATCAAGTTGTTCTCTCCTGCTGTGTGTGAACTAGCCTTAAGACTCTTTTCTGCTACTTTTGCTCATACACAGTGCATTTTTACCCTAATGTACTCACATTTTACTAATCTACTCACATTCTGCTCCTCGTGACCAACGAGCGTGGCCTTGAAGCATATTAAGGCATATAGAAGCATATAAAAGCATGTTAAACCTTCATAAAAGTGTATAAAAACGGACTAATAGTTAATACATTCCACAATTTCCCCCTTTTGAACTCTTACGAGTTCACTCATAAACTATTGCAGTAGAAAACCCTGAATTTACTGGTTTGTTATGACACATTTGGTAAATACTTGATTGTTTTCTAAGGGTAATAAGTAGTAAGAGAAAAACACATATATATTCCCAAAAAACAGTAATACTTCTCCAAAACATATCTATATATGTATACTTAGATGAGTTAGTAAAAAATAAAAGAAAATCCCTCATATTAGGAGCCTAATCCCAAATGTTTTCAGACCAGAAACTCTTGTCTGAATGCGTTTGACCCTTTTATAGCTCACTAATAACAGCTCTGACTTAAAACAATTAACATCCTAGGGGTTTAATAATAATCTTGATTACAAGTTAAATCTTATACATGCATCAGCTCAAACCCAGTGTCCTCGTTCTCCTCCTCAGGTGCTGTGACTAACAAAGGCATCATAACTCTGGGGTCCTGTTTCTCAATGGTGGAGGATATGAGGCGAACTGTCAATGAGCGAATGCATGGAATACAGCAACAACCACAGGTAACCAATATTGCTACAAATACTGCAAGAGAGATAAAAAGAGACATCAGACCTTTCCACTTGCCAAACACACCAGTCATCCAATCCTCAAGCGGATTAGAGATTCCCGAGTGCTCGTGCATGGTTTCTGAGAGCGTACGCAATCCTTCTAATGCTTTTGTTACTGATCCATCAGGCGCTGTGTTGTTGGGGATAAATGTACAACACATGTCTCCAAACATAGCACAAATACCCCCTTTTTCAGCTAGTAACATATCCAAAGCCATGCGATTTTGTACTGCCATCAGGGATGTTGGTCCCAACTGCTCAGCAAGGCCTTCTACTGCATCCCTGGTGAGGTTTGCCAATCTGAGCACGTTGTAATGAATATAATTGATACGATCTACGTTTTTGTTGGGAGTTATTGGAAAAATGGCCGCTATCAAGGGTAGTCTACGAGTTTATATTCATCTGGAACCCCTCGGGGGACACCTATGGCATCCATGTAGGTGGGGGATCCTTCCCCCAGATTGAAATTAGGGGTACTTCTCTTCATGATGTGTCTCCTCCTTTTACGAGTTAACTGAATAGATTTGTCATGGGGTGTACGTGCTGCAGTGATGTTTGGTCCCAGTAACATTAAAGGGGCCCTTAGTCTCACCATTGCACACACTCCTACCGTTCTTTTGGGTGTGTTTGTTAGGAACCTATGGTCACCACAATAATAGTACAATCCAGATCTAGCCCAAGCTCCTATTACTTTTTCTGGCAGGGTGTCATTACACCAATCTGCCGGGATATCCCCTACATTAACTTTAGGCTTTGAATTTGTGAAATTGAAACAACTGTAGGTGCCATTAGCGTTTCTGGGCATGAAAGGTTCAGTTCTTGTGTTGTTAGGGATAGGTGGAAATATGCTGGCTAGCGTGGTACAGTTAGACGGATTGGCCTGTTGGGTCAGACGCAGCATACAGTTATAACCCCACGTATCTTCTGGGTGCAGGGTAGCAGGTTCAGTGGTTAAATGACGTTCTGTTGACTGTAAATCATCCAGGGAGGACAGATCACCGACTATTACCATCTAATGTAGAACAGATTACTAGATCAATGTGTGCTTCTGTGCTTTTTGGCTGTCTTGTTGTGTCTCTGCTCTGTCTTCTGTAACCCCCAGTCGGTCGAGGCAGATGACCGTTCATACTGAGCCCGGTTCTGCTAGAGGTTTTTCCTTCCCGCTAACGGGTGTTTTTTCTTTCCACTGTCGCTTCATGCTTGCTCAGTATGAGGGATTGCAGCAAAGCCATGTACAATGCAGACGACTCTCCCTGTGGCTCTACGCTTCTCCAGGAGTGAATGCTGCTTGTCGGGACTTTGATGCAATCAACTGGTTTCCTTATATAGGAACATTTTTTACTCAATCTGTATAATCTGACCCAATCTGTATAATATGATTGAACCTAACTTGTAAAGTGCCTTGAGATGACATGTTTCATGAATTGGCGCTATATAAATAAGATTGAATTGAATTGAAATGAGGCTGTGCTGTAGCACATGCCACACAGTCACCTTGACTTTGTTCTCTAGCTGTTTCTACCATCCAATTTAGCCAGAGATTGTCATTGGAGTATCCCGTCGCCATTTGAATAATTTCTAACGGTTCTAATGTAGAGTAATCCATCTTAATCACCGTGTTCTCCTCTGATGTTGTTACCTGTTGCTCTCGTTTTTCTGTTTTGGAGTGGTCCTCAGCGTTATTATAGCTGGTAGTTTGTAGGTTAATTTTAATCAGTCCCATAGGATCTTTTCCAGAGATTTCTACCCCTAAGGTTAAGAACATTACCTTGTCCCCGTTATGAGTATTGCCAGGGAACAAACCGTTATGTAATTCTTTAATTGATAGGAGCAGGGGGTTCACTCCCACTCAGTGCCGGCCCGAGCCTCTTGGGGGCCCCCCTCCCACCACGCAGAATCACCTACGCTAGAAGATGATTGACACAAACGTCACACTATAATGTAATAGTGAATATTAGAAACGAATACAGTGAGGTTATGTATTAATACAAAATAAATAAATAAACGAATAAATTTCACTCTTTTATTAAATCTTCTAAATACAAACTGTCACAAAACATATTAAATTTCATCATCACTCATTCATTAATTTATATCAGTGGTCCCCAACCTTTTTATCACTGCGGATCGGTTGTCGCTTGCCAATATTACCACTGACAGGGGGGGGTTGTATATATATATATATATATATATATATATATATATATATATATATATATATATATATATATATATATATATATATGTGTGTGTATATATATATATATGTATATAGTGTATTAGCAGCTTCCTCGGAAAATTGATCCAGCATTTGTTTAGCATCAAAGTTTAACATCATCTCTGCCCCTAAATGAAAATGCACGTGGAAAAATTAATAAAGAAGGGGAACCTGCAAATTCACATTTCTTTCATTATTATCTTAATATACGTAAAAAAAATGTTTTACTATAATTACAAAACAGTTGAAATAAAGTTGTCTCCTCCTCTCCTCTCCCTCACCCCCTCTGTCGGCCACCACAGCCCTAACGCTCTGACTCTGGTCACTATGGTAACGTTTAAACACGCCGTCAAAGAAAGATACAGATACATTGAAAATAAAGCCAGTCATGCAGAAAAAGATTTGATTCAAGATTTCACACCTACTACATCACTAAAATCAGGCAGTCTTTTACAGTTTGTAGAAACCATGACTGAGTCCTTACTGTGTAGCAGTTATAAACCATTCTCCGCTACAGAGACATGTTTTAGCAATCAACTAATAACATTGATCCACAGACTTGTACCAGTCTGCGAGAGTTGTTTGTAATACTTGTTGAAGTTAACTGATTGCTGATGTTATGCCAGAAGCTGTTAAAATATGATTATTATTATTAATTATAATTTGGGGTTATAATTTTAATAATAGGTTATTCAAACTCAAATAAGCTATAACAAAATATGACTCAAATGGTGGTGATTATAAGGCTCTAAAACTTGTAATGACTAAATACCACTAATGCATTTATTAATTAGCTGTTATGAACTCATTTATGCCGGAACAAGATTATCCGATCGGCTCCTGACAGAAGAGATTTATCCAGCAAACTATGAGACCCCAATATAACTGCAATTACAGTTTAAATCCTTATTCCTTATCACCAATCCAATGATAATGTCTCTGTGTTAATGTCAGATGTTAACTCGAAAAGGAGGTAACTCTATAGTCTGAAAGACCATGCAGCTCTGAATTGGAATGAACACAAACAATTACTATGCCACACATTGTAATTTATTGAACCAAACAATTCCCTGTTACAGTAATTATTCTAATTCAATAACTTAGGAAACTGTACTCACTACCAAACTAAACATGCAAAATTGTATGAAAATAAACAAGTCAAAAATGGATTAAAATAAGAAGTAGCAAAATCTTAGTTCAACTCAGTTGTTTAAACATCACATTCAAGACGTCGGCATTTAACGTAGCAGCATTAACAGACAACAGCTCTGGGAACTGGATGGACGCTTCACTGTTCTAACAAGCTGTAGCTAGCTAACAGCTCAGCTACGCTGCACCCTTCCAAGATGGCAACTATGACGACACGTGACCCTTACGCATCACCTTGCGTGATGCGTAAAGGGGAGGTCTTAATGACGTAACCAACGCTTACATTGATGTGGGGTGGTACCTTGATTAAGAGGCGGTCTGAATGAAAAATTCGAGAGGAGACCGCGAAATGAGATTTCCAACAAAGAGATTTAACTCACTGATAAGGACAGGAAAGATAGAAGGGGGAAAAAGAATTGAAGAAGATGGAAAAATCTACCCGCGGCGGAGTCACTTATAAAGCACAAACCAGCACAGCCAAAATCACTTACAAAAAGCATGCACATACAAACAGAAAATGTTCAACAGTTAAAACAACTCCGTCTTGGAATAAACAGCATTAAAACTAAAATCCTAAATAGGTTTCTCTGCCCAGGCACACTTAAGGCCCGTTTACACTACATCTAAAAACCGAGCCATGCCGAGACCAGTCCGAGCTTGGTTCAGTTATCCAAGACAAGCCGACCCGTTTACACACAAAGCTTATCTCGGTTCCTTGGTTGCTCCTCGCCCCCTAGTGGCGGTCTGCGGTACTACCGCTCTCTGGGATTGAAGGCGGAAGCAGCAAAAAAAACAGCTGCGCCCGTAACATTCAGGGAGTTATGCTTGATATTGTGATATTTCGGTGTTTGCAGAGAGTCAGGGGAAGAAGGCAACCATTGGTGAATTTACTTGAGAAAGTTGGCTTTTTTGGGAAGTGGATGAGACAAACGAACGTCTAATAAGGATTTACAGACACAGGAAACAACGACAGACGCTGAGGTTCATTGCGCTGCTAAGCAGAATCATCACTGGAAACCGTGTGGCACGGTAAGGAAGCTAGTATTATTATGAATGTGTGAAATTTGTCTGAATGAAGTGTGAATCGGGACGTGCAGCCAGACACGCCGGAAAACCCGCTGACAGTCAGCTGACTGTAAGGGCAGGACGCCGTCTGCTCATGCGCTCTTCGTTATCAGAAACCGGGATAAAATAGAACCAGGCCGAGACCTACCCAAGAGCTGGTCTGCAGTTAGCGCGGTCCGGTTATGTTTAGCGCGGTCTGGTTCAGTCTGCTGACCGTTTACACACAAGAGTTATCTCGGTTACCGAGCTCGGACTGGTCTCGGCTCGGTTAAAAAAGTGTAGTGTAAACGGGCCTTTAGATCACCTTAAGGATGAAAAGAGAAATAAAAAAAGGGGGAATCTTTTCTTTACTCTGACGTTGTCCCGGCTGGGTCCGGGAGCGCTCCAAGTCCGTGGATCTGGTTCAGCTCAGCGAGCCGGTGCGTCGGACAGCGGGGAAACGGGAGGAGAAGTTCCTTCGTCTCTCTGGGCGTTAGGCGCTTTGTTCGGCCAAAACAAAAGCGTGGTCCCTTTTACGATCACCGGGAGATGAACAGCTCTCAGTCTTCGATCGAAGTGGGTTAGGAAAAGTACTTCTTTTTAAGTCGACCTCCTGTTATGATTAAACAGGGATGAAGTTTGCTTCGAAAATCCTCGTTCCAGCGAGAAATTGAGCAGGCGGCACGTGGGGAAAATCCCAACGGAGTGAACAGCTGTGGGTGTCTTCCCAGTCTGGCGGGGTGCCAAGTAAGAAGCAAGATCTCAGTGCGTCCAGCGCTTTTAAACTTTCACATAGTAACGTTATCTTTCTGTCCGTCGTTAGGGTCGGCGGCCATTTTGGGCCGTGTTGCATGATGGGAGTTGGTGGCCATTTTGACCACATTGCATCATGGGAAATGCAGCCCGTCACGTCTCGAACTAATGCAGGCTGTCACGACCTGACGTGGCATAACACTGATCAATAAGAAAATTCAGACCATATGGGGCCCCCCATATGGTCTGGGGGCCCCAAGCGGCCGCTTAGTACGCTAATGCCTCAGGCCGGCCCTGCTCCCACTTCTCCGTTCCTTTTAAACTCACCCCGTATCAGCCTAATTTTGCGTGCTTCTCCGGTGTTACCATACTTCCAGCTGGGGTTCCAGAGGCCTGAGTATGCAAGCGCCTGGTCCCAGCCGCTACAGAAGCTTCGACATCCTATAGGACCACATGGTCTTTCTCCTGAGCATGTTTTTTGAACAGGAGGAGTTCCACACAGATATACATTGTAGCCGCGCCAACGTGCGTGATTGTTTTTACTGCCACATTTTATAATGTCACATAGATCGACCTGAAAGGTGGTTGTCCCCCCCGAGAGTGTAATTTAATTCCACTCCGTTTCCACACTGGTGCTTAAAACATCGTTTTAAGCACCAGTCATTGGATGCTGCTGTAATAGCGCGTTTTGTGGTCTTTTTAGGTGGATCAGCTGGACATGTTTGGAATAGAAGGTCGCAAAAATACCACAATATACTTGTAACAATGACAAGAGATAATTAAAACCGCAAGCGGTGATGATCGGCCCTCGCAGCAAAGCGCCGCTCTGGCCTATTGGCCACCGCTGGGATTTGCGCACCGCCGGCTGCCCGTCACCGCAGATGCTGTCACGCTCCCCCACGACTCCCCCACGACTCACAAAAAATCTGGTGCAGATCGCTCGATGCAGCAAGGAGATACAGCCGTTGAATAATGATAATGCATTTGGCCACCGGACCGGACTAAATCGTTCGGCGGGCCGGATTCGGCCCGCGGGCCGTAGCTTTGACACCCCTGGTTTAAACATTAGTATACCAATTTAATCAAAGGTATCTTACTAGCTGTTAATCAAGCTTAATGTGAAAAGTTAACAAAACCATTTTAGTTTTTTAAAGTTACTTGCTATTTCATGTGTTTAAGGGTTTGTTTCTTGCATTAAGACAGCTTTTATCAAAGTTTAACATCTAAATTGGTGGATACACACCCAAAAGTAATGTAAAAGTAACACTTTAGCAATTGGACTATTGCTAAAGGAACACTTTAGCAATATCGCGGGGGTAGCAGCTTTATAAAGGAGGCCCAGACGTCCCTCTCCCCAGCCACTTGGGCCAGCTTCTCTGGGGGAATCCCAAGGCGTTTGCAGGCCAGCCGAGAGACATAGTCCCTCCAGCGTGTCCTGGGTCTTCCCCTGGGCCTCCTCCCGGTGGGACGTGCCCGGAACACCTCACCAGGGAGGCGTCCAGGGGGCATCCTGACCAGATGCCCGAGCCACCTCAACTGGCTCCTCTCGACGTGGAGGAGCAGCGGTTCTACTCTGAGTCCTCCCCGGATGACTGAGCTCCTCACCCTATTTCTAAGGGAGAGTCATTTGATAGGTAGCAGTTTATGAGTTATGATGGATTTCTGCATTTGTAACACATTCTAAAACTATAACCCACATTACGCACATTTTATCACAAAAACTAAACATGAATAAGTATCGCTGTCTTACCTCTACTTATAATTTAAGTCCCTGTGGCGCTCTTTCTGAACAAAAATATCATCATTTTCCGGTAAAAGTTCCCTTTATCTTCTTCAGTTTTAAAAGTCTCTCAGTCTCAATGGAGCTCACTGCCAGGGAGGAAAGCCTTCCCTGATCAGTCCTGTTCCAGCTGTATGTTTAGAGTCTTTTTAGTGCTTTACTTGTTTAGCAAAACTCGCTAATAAAACATCAATAACTTGTTTTGACTCTACTATTTGCGGATCACGAGCGGTGCCCCTTGAGCGCCCCCTGCCTAGTGGCCAAGGAACTGCCGGCCTCACCTACAACCAGTTCTTTGCTGTTTATGATCGGCCAGGACCACGAAAACATGTTATCTGCACACAGTTTGATGACCAAAACACAATTCGTAATCCACATATATTAAATTGTGGAAAATCAGTTCATAACTGTTTGAACAATTGAATTTATGATCTAGAGACAGGAAGATGCATTCACAGAATGGAAGTCAGCGCAGTTAACATGGGATTGCGCAATCCCAGGGTAGGCCAAGCTCGCTGCGGCCTCACCGGCTTCGCTATGAAGCGCCACCAAGGATTTACATGAAAAATAGCGAAAAGTCTGCGATTTTAAAGAAAATATGATCAAAAATTAGGAAATTAGATTTATATTATTTATTAGATTAGAAATTAGATTTATATTATTTATATTATATAGGAAATTTATATTATGTTATTATATATTTTCTTTCTTTCCATGATGACAAGTGAGGCATTTCTCTGGTTAGGCCCGAGCAGCTAAGCGCTGCGAAGGCCTATTGTATCTGTAGTGTTAATTATTATTATTAGGCCCGAGCAGCTAAGCGCTGCGAAGGCCTATTGTATCTGTAGTGTTAATTATTATTCTTATTATTCTGCCCCCCTAAAGAGGGGCCTTTTTGGGGGCTTTGTCATTTTCAAAAACTCACCAAACTTTGCAGATGCATGGTGACTGTTTAAAAATTTTGTATTTTAAGGTCGTCACAAAAATCTAAAGAAAAATGCCTCAACGGCGCCACCTAGAAATTTTCAAAGGACCCTTTGCTATTCACTTACTTCGTCGTAGAGACATGAAATTTGGTACAGTTGTAGAGCTCACCAAGACGCTCAGAATTTACAATTAATGTCATAGTGTAAATATCACAGGAAGTTGGCCATTTTAGATTGAAAGTCTGATTTTGACCTCAATTTTGACAGTTACAGCATCGGTATAAGATCTAACTCCTCCTAGAGATATCGAGCGATCGGCTTGAAACTCGGGCAGTCTGATCATAAGGCATGGCCAATCAAAAGTTATCAAAACGGTGAGTTTTTGAGCATGCTGAAGGGGCGTTGGCAGGGGTCAAAGTTCACCTATTCGCCACAAAAAATAAAAGTGTTATATCTCCTACACAGAAACACACAGAGGCACCAAACTTTCTGTGATTAATCATCATCAGGTCTCCTATAATATCCAATGGTCAAATGATGACATCACTTAGGCCACACCCCCTGACAACAGGAAGTGTCATGTTTTGCTGTAAACGGTCGCTATGTTACCCCTCTGAGCTAATCAACATGAAACTGTGTCCAGAGACAGAAAACATGTTGTTGTGTTGTGGATTCCAGCCCCAAGTCGATTCGATGGAGCAGGAGAGTGTGGCGGCGTGGTGAAGTCACCTCAAACGCCGCTGCCATACGTTTGGCTCTGAATTCCACATTTTTGGGCCGAGCTGCATAAAACTCACTTGGATGCATCCTTATCCACCCCCCAACAGGAATCCATAACAAATTTTGGTGGGCGTGACCTAATGCCTCAACGGCGCCACTTAGCAATTTTCAAAGGACCCTTTGCTATTCACTTACTTCATCGTAGAGACATGAGATTTGGTACAGTGGTAGAGCTCACCAAGACGCTCAGAATTTACAATTAATGTCATAGTGTAAATATCACAGGAAGTTGGCCATTTTAGATTGAATGTCTGATTTTGACCCCTTTTTTGACGTTTATAGCATTGGTATTTGATGGATCTCCTCCTAGAGATTTTTAGCGAGCGGCTTGAAACTCGGGCAGTCTGATCATAAGGCATGGCCAATTAAAAGTTATCAAAACGGTGAGTTTTTGAGCATGCTGAAGGGGCGTTGGCAGGGGTCAAAGTTCACCTATTCGCCACAAAAAATAAAAGTGTTATATCTCCTACACAGAAACACACGGAGGCACCAAACTTTCTGTGATTGATCATCATCAGGTCTCCTATAATATCCAATGGTCAAATGATGACATTGCTTAGGCCACGCCCCCTGACAACAGGAAGTGTCATGTTTTGTTGTAAGCGGTCGCTATGTTACCCCTCTGAGCTAATCAACATGAAATTGTGTCCACAGACAGAACACATGTTGGTATGTTGTGGATTTCAGGCTCAACTGGATTCGATGGAGCAGGGGGGCGTGGCGGCGTGGCATATTCACCTCAAACGCTGCTGTCATACGTTTGGCTCTGAATTCCACAGTTTTGGGCCGAGCTGCCTAAAACTCATTTGGATGCATCCTTATCCACCCCCCAACAGGAATCCATAACAAACTTTAGTGAGCAGGACTTAGTTTCTCTATAGCGCCACCAAGCAATTTTCAAAGGACCTTTTGCTATTCACTTACTTCATCGTAGAGTAATGAAATTTTGTACAGTTGTAGATCTCAGCAAGACGCTCAGAATTTACAATTAATGTCATACTGCAAGTATCACAGGAAGTAAGCCATTTTAGATTGAAATCTGAATTTTGACACCATGTTGACATGTAAAGCATTTGTATTTGATCAAACTTGTCCAGCAGGGGGCAGCAAGAGACCACAAATAAACCCCAAAGGAATTTCTCTTGGTAAGTAAGTGATCTTAACTCTTTGGTTTCCTTATGTATTTAAGTTGAACAGATATACAAATCCTGCTTGAAAACTGACAAACTTACTCTTCTTCAATACATTTCAGTTTTTATTTATATAGCGCCAAATCATGAAACATGTCATCAGGGGTGGACTGGGAGAAAAAAATCGGCCCTGGCATTTTGGATTAGTGAGAGTGGACACTTAAAATACTTCCAAAATCTTAATTTATTAACACTGTAAAATGTAAACTCCACCACAGCACAGCAACTATTCTTAGATCAGAGAGAGAGAGAGAGAGAGAGAGAAAGAGAGGTGTCACGGTTAATCACACATATTATCACGTTACATCATTATAAGAAGTTATTGTAAGTTGCTCATCAGATCTATTCAGTCTTCCAGATACTGTAGGGTAACATTGGACTAATGTGCACTCACTGTGTAAAAAAGGATGCCAATGACAAAATGAACCAGAGAAATGCCTCACTTGTCATCATGGAAAGAAAGAAAATATATAATAACATAATATAAATTTTGATTTACTCAGTCATTTGTAATAAGTATTTTATTTATCTAATTTCCTAATTTTTGATCATATTTTCTTTAATATCGCAGACTTTTCGCTATTTTTCATGTAAATCCTTGGTGGCGCTTCATAGCGAAGCCGGTGAGGCCGCAGCGAGTTTGGCCTCCCCTGGGATTGCGCAATCCCTTGTTAACTGTGCTGACTTCCATTCTGTGAATGCATCTTCCTGTCTCTAGATCATAAATTCAATTGTTCAAACAGTTATGAACTGATTTTCCACAATTTAATATATGTGGATTACGAATTGTGTTTTGGTCATCAAACTGTGTGCAGATAACATGTTTTCGTGGTGCTGGCCGATCATAAACAGCAAAGAACTGGTTGTAGGTGAGGCCGGCAGTTCCTTGGCCGCTAGGCAGGGGGCGCTCAAGGGGAACCGCTCGTGATCCCCAAATAGTAGAGTCAAAACAAGTTATTGATGTTTTATTAGCGAGTTTTGCTAAACAAGTAAAGCACTAAAAAGACTCTAAACATACAGCTGGAACAGGACTGATCAGGGAAGGCTTTCCTCCCTGGCAGTGAGCTCCATTGAGATTGAGAGACTTTTAAAACTGAAGAAGATAAAGATAACTTTTACCGGAAAATGATGATATTTTTGTTCAGAAAGAGCGCCACAGGGACTTAAATTATAAGTAGAGGTAAGACAGCGATACTTATTCATGTTTAGTTTTTGTGATAAAATGTGCGTAATGTGGGTTATAGTTTTAGAATGTGTTACAAATGCAGAAATCCATCATAACTCATAAACTGTTACCAATCAAATGACAATTTTTTTTCATCAAAGAACCAATATTTTTCCATGTATCTTGGTGAATTTATTTGGCTCAATCAGTCTCCTTCAGCACTTTGCAACGAGTCTACTCTGTAGAGTGTATATATTTGTAAATCTGACTCTGATGACGTCAGTGCCTCACCAGCTATGAACCCTACCGCACGTCACTGACCACCACCACCATATTTTACATCAGACACCGGAGCAGATGAAGGCCTGCTGTAGGGAACATGTCAGTGAGTTTGACACATTTCGCAGCGTCCGTTTGAAGAACTCGTTTATTTTTTTCGTGCAGTTTCTCTGCGCCTCCCTTGCGTTTCTTATCCATTACTACTGTGAACACCGCTGCACAAAGTTCCACATGGAGTGTGAAGGTGTTTTTCTGCTTTATGATTGGCCTAGCCCTTTAGACTGTCAGGGATGATAACCAATGGGCTGCAGTAGCCTGTGGTAAGGGCCGGATGATCGGAACAGACTCTTGCGCTGCTGATATTTTTCTTCATGCATTATGCAAATATAACGAGGCAGATATATAAAATAATAATAATAATACATATTATTAATATACATGTCGGGTCTGCCGGCCCAAACAGCACGTCGGCCCACCAGGAAAATGCCCGGTACGCCCGATTACCAGTCCATGCCTGCATGTCATCTAAAGGCAGTTTACAATGTCAAAATCAATCAGATTATACATATTAAATCAGATTATCCAGATTGGTAAAAGAAATTCCTATATAAGTGAACCAGTTAATTGCATCAAAGTCGTAACAAGCAGCATTCACTCCTGAAGAAGCGTAGAGCCACAGGGAGAGTCGTTTGCATTGTACATGGCTTTGCAGCAATCCCTCATACTGATCAAGCATGAAGTGACAGCAGAAGGAAAAACTCCCCATTAACAGGAAGGAAAAACCTCCAGCAGAACCGGGCTCAGTATGAACGGTAATCTGCCTTGACTGACTGGGGGTTACAAAAGAGAGAGAAGAGACACAACATGACAGACAAAAAAGCACAGAAGCACACATTGATCCAGTAATGTGTTTTACATTAGATGGTAATAGCAGGTGATCTGTCTTCCCTGGATGATGTCACAGCTAACAGAACGCCAGACCAGGTGTACCTACTATGAAGAAAAAATAGAAAAAACAAAAAGTTAAAAGCTGAAATGACAACAGTCATGCAAAAACGAAGAACAGTAGACCCTGATGTCCTCCAGCAGCCTAAGCCTACAGCAGCATAACTATAGAGGTAGCTCAGGGTAACATGAACCACTCTAACTATAAGCTTTGTCAAAAAGGAAAGTCCCAAGAGCCAGCTTCTAGTGGAGGAGTTCAAGTATCTTGGGGTCTTGTTCACGAATGAGGGGAAGATGGAGCGGGAGATCGACAGGCGGATTGGTGCGACGTCTGCTGTGAAGCGGGTGCTGTACCGATCCGTTGTGGTGAAGAGAGAGCTGAGCCAAAAGGCCAAGCTCTCGATTTACCAGTCGATCTACGTTCCTACCCTCATCTATGGTCACGAGCTTTGGGTCGTGACCGAAAGAACGAGATCCCGGACACAAGCGGCCAAAATGAGTTTTCTCCATAGTGTGGCTGGGCTCTCCCTTAGAGATAGGGTGAGGAGCTCAGTCATCCGGGGAGGACTCAGAGTAGAGCCGCTGCTCCTTCACATTGAGAGGAGCCAGTTGAGGTGGCTCGGGCATCTGGTTAGGATGCCTCCTGGACGCATCCCTGGTGAGGTGTTCTGGGCACGTCCCACCGGGAGGAGGCCCAGGGGAAGTCTCAGGACACGCTGGAGAGACTCTGCTGGCCTGGGAACGCTTTGGGATTCCCCCGGAGGAAGTGGCCCAAGTGGCTGGGGAGAGGAAGGTCTGGGCCTCCCTCTTGAAGCTGCTAAACCCGCGACCTGACCCCGGATAAGCGGAAGACGATGGATGGATGGAAAAAGGAAAGTTTAAGGATTAGTTTTAAAAGTAGACAGGGTGTCTGCGTCACGGACCAAAACTGGGAGTTGGTTCCACTGGAGAGGAGCATGATAGCTAAAGGATCTGCCTACCATTCTGGTTTTACAGACTTTAGGAACCACCAGCAGACCTGCTTTCTGAGAGTGAAGTGGTCTGTTAGAAATTACTAAAGTTTGTACACAACATACACATGTGGAATATTGCTAACGTGTTACTTTAGCAATATTCCAATTGCTAAAGTGTTACTTTTACATTATTACTTTTGGGTGTGTATCCACCAATTTAACTGTCAAACTTTCATAACAGCTGTCTTAATGCAAGAAACGAAACCCTTAAACACATGAATTAATTAACTTTAAATAACTAAAAAGGTTTTGTTAACTTTTCACATGAAGCTGGATTAACAGCTAGTAAGATACCTTTAATTAAATTTGTATACTAGTGTTTAAACCAGGGGTGTCAAACGTACGGCCTGCGGGCCGGATCTGGCCCGCCGAACGATTTAGTCCGGCCCGGTGGCCAAATGCATTTTCATTATTCAACGGCTGTGTCTCCTCGGTGCATCGACCGATCTGCACCAGGTTTTTTGTGAGTCGTGGGGGAGCGCTGCCCAACGCGTACGTGTGTATTGCATGTTAGACGGGTGAGGAAAATGCATGACAGCTTCTGCGGTGGCTGGCGGCGGGAGGTGCGCGTACCCTAGCGGTGGCCCATAGGCCAGAGCGGCGCTTGGCTGCGAGGGCCGATCATCACCGCTTGCGGTTTTAATTATTATTATTATTATTATTATTATTCTGCCCCCCTAAAGAGGGGCCTTTTTGGGGGCTTTCTCATTTTCAAAAACTCACCAAACTTTGCAGATGCATGGTGACTGTTTAAAAATTTTGTATTTTAAGGTCGTCACAAAAATCTAAAGAAAAATGCCTCAACGGCGCCACCTAGAAATTTTCAAAGGACCCTTTGCTATTCACTTACTTCGTCGTAGAGACATGAGATTTGGTACAGTTGTAGAGCTCAACAAGACGCTCAGAATTTACAATTATTGTCATAATGCAAGTATCACAGGAAGTTGGCCATTTTAGACTGAAAGTCTGATTTTGACCTCAATTTTGACAGTTACAGCATTGGTATAAGATCTAACTCCTCCTAGAGATATCGAGCGATCGGCTTGAAACTCGGGCAGTCAGATCATAAGGCATGGCCAATCAAATGTTATCAAAACGGTGAGTTTTTGAGCATGCTGAAGGGGCGTTGGCAGGGGTCAAAGTTCACCTATTCGCCACAAAAAATAAAAGTGTTATATCTCCTACACAGAAACACACAGAGGCACCAAACTTTCTGTGATTGATCATCATCAGGTCTCCTATAATATCCAATGGTCAAATGATGACATTGCTTAGGCCACGCCCCCTGACAACAGGAAGTGTCATGTTTTGTTGTAAGCGGTCGCTATGTTACCCCTCTGAGCTAATCAACATGAAATTGTGTCCACAGACAGAACACATGTTGGTATGTTGTGGATTTCAGGCTCAACTGGATTCGATGGAGCAGGGGGGCGTGGCGGCGTGGCATATTCACCTCAAACGCTGCTGTCATACGTTTGGCTCTGAATTCCACAGTTTTGGGCCGAGCTGCCTAAAACTCATTTGGATGCATCCTTATCCACCCCCCAACAGGAATCCATAACAAACTTTAGTGAGCAGGACTTAGTTTCTCTATAGCGCCACCAAGCAATTTTCAAAGGACCTTTTGCTATTCACTTACTTCATCGTAGAGTAATGACATTTTGTACAGTTGTAGATCTCAGCAAGACGCTCAGAATTTACAATTAATGTCATACTGCAAGTATCACAGGAAGTAAGCCATTTTAGATTGAAATCTGAATTTTGACACCATGTTGACATGTAAAGCATTTGTATTTGATCAAACTTGTCCAGCAGGGGGCAGCAAGAGACCACAAATAAACCCCAAAGGAATTTCTCTTGGTAAGTAAGTGATCTTAACTCTTTGGTTTCCTTATGTATTTAAGTTGAACAGATATACAAATCCTGCTTGAAAACTGACAAACTTACTCTTCTTCAATACATTTCAGTTTTTATTTATATAGCGCTAAATCATGAAACATGTCATCAGGGGTGGACTGGGAGAAAAAAATCGGCCCTGGCATTTTGGATTAGTGAGAGTGGACACTTAAAATACTTCCAAAATCTTAATTTATTAACACTGTAAAATGTAAACTCCACCACAGCACAGCAACTATTCTTAGATCAGAGAGAGAGAGAGAGAGAGAGAAAGAGAGGTGTCACGGTTAATCACACATATTATCACGTTACATCATTATAAGAAGTTATTGTAAGTTGCTCATCAGATCTATTCAGTCTTCCAGATACTGTAGGGTAACATTGGACTAATGTGCACTCACTGTGTAAAAAAGGATGCCAATGACAAAATGAACCAGAGAAATGCCTCACTTGTCATCATGGAAAGAAAGAAAATATATAATAACATAATATAAATTTTGATTTACTCAGTCATTTGTAATAAGTATTTTATTTATCTAATTTCCTAATTTTAGATCATATTTTCTTTAATATCGCAGACTTTTCGCTATTTTTCATGTAAATCCTTGGTGGCGCTTCATAGCGAAGCCGGTGAGGCCGCAGCGAGTTTGGCCTCCCCTGGGATTGCGCAATCCCTTGTTAACTGTGCTGACTTCCATTCTGTGAATGCATCTTCCTGTCTCTAGATCATAAATTCAATTGTTCAAACAGTTATGAACTGATTTTCCACAATTTAATATATGTGGATTACGAATTGTGTTTTGGTCATCAAACTGTGTGCAGATAACATGTTTTCGTGGTGCTGGCCGATCATAAACAGCAAAGAACTGGTTGTAGGTGAGGCCGGCAGTTCCTTGGCCGCTAGGCAGGGGGCGCTCAAGGGGCACCGCTCGTGATCACCAAATAGTAGAGTCAAAACAAGTTATTGATGTTTTATTAGCGAGTTTTGCTAAACAAGTAAAGCACTAAAAAGACTCTAAACATCCAGCTGGAACAGGACTGATCAGGGAAGGCTTTCCTCCCTGGCAGTGAGCTCCATTGAGATTGAGAGACTTTTAAAACTGAAGAAGATAAAGATAACTTTTACCGGAAAATGATGATATTTTTGTTCAGAAAGAGCGCCGCAGAGACTTAAATTATAAGTAGAGGTAAGACAGCGATACTTATTCATGTTTAGTTTTTGTGATAAAATGTGCGTAATGTGGGTTATAGTTTTAGAATGTGTTACAAATGCAGAAATCCATCATAACTCATAAACTGTTACCAATCAAATGACAATTTTTTTTCATCAAAGAACCAATATTTTTCCATGTATCTTGGTGAATTTATTTGGCTCAATCAGTCTCTTTCAGCACTTTGCAACGAGTCTACTCTGTAGAGTGTATATATTTGTAAATCTGACTCTGATGACGTCAGTGCCTCACCAGCTATGAACCCTACCGCACGTCACTGACCACCACCACCATATTTTACATCAGACACCGGAGCAGATGAAGGCCTGCTGTAGGGAACATGTCAGTGAGTTTGACACATTTCGCAGCGTCCGTTTGAAGAACTCGTTTATTTTTTTCGTGCAGTTTCTCTGCGCCTCCCTTGCGTTTCTTATCCATTACTACTGTGAACACCGCTGCACAAAGTTCCACATGGAGTGTGAAGGTGTTTTTCTGCTTTATGATTGGCCTAGCCCTTTAGACTGTCAGGGATGATAACCAATGGGCTGCAGTAGCCTGTGGTAAGGGCCGGATGATCGGAACAGACTCTTGCGCTGCTGATATTTTTCTTCATGCATTATGCAAATATAACGAGGCAGATATATAAAATAATGATAATAATAATAATATTAATAATAATAATACATATTATTAATATACATGTCGGGTCTGCCGGCCCAAACAGCACGTCAGCCCACCGGGAAAATGCCCGGTACGCCCGATTACCAGTCCATGCCTGCATGTCATCTAAAGGCAGTTTACAATGTCAAAATCAATCAGATTATACATATTAAGTCAGATTATCCAGATTGGTAAAAGAAATTCCTATATAAGGGAACCAGTTGATTGCATCAAAGTCATAACAAGCAGCATTCACTCATGAAGAAGCGTAGAGCTACAGGGAGAGTCGTTTGCATTGTACATGGCTTTGCAGCAATCCCTCATACTGATCAAGCATGAAGTGACAGCAGAAGGCAAAACTCCTCATTAACAGGAAGGAAAAACCTCCAGCAGAACCAGGCTCAGTATGAACGGTAATCTGCCTTGACCGACTGGGGGTTACAAAAGAGAGAGAAGAGACACAACATGACAGACAAAAAAGCACAGAAGCACACATTGATCCAGTAATCTGTTTTACATTAGATGGTAATAGTGGGTGATCTGTCTTCCCTGGATGATGTCACAGCTAACAGAACGCCAGACCAGGTGTACCTACTATGAAGAAAAAATAGAAAAAAACAAAAAGTTAAAAGCTGAAATGACAAGAGTCATGCAAAATTGAAGAACAGTAGACCCTGATGTCCTCCAGCAGCCTAAGCCTATAGCAGCATAACTATAGAGGTAGCTCAGGGTAACATGAACCACTCTGACTATAAGCTTTGTCAAAAAGGAAAGTCCCAAGAGCCAGCTTCTAGTGGAGGAGTTCAAGTATCTTGGGGTCTTGTTCACGAATGAGGGGAAGATGGAGCGGGAGATCGACAGGCGGATTGGTACGGCGTCTGCTGTGAAGCGGGCGCTGTACCGGTCCGTTGTGGTGAAGAGAGAGCTGAGCCAAAAGGCCAAGCTCTTGATTTACCAGTCGATCTACGTTCCTACCCTCATCTATGTTCACGAGCTTTGGGTCGTGTCCGAAAGAACGAGATCCCGGATACAAGCGGCCAAAATGAGTTTTCTCCATAGTGTGTCTGGGCTCTCCCTTAGAGATAGGGTGAGGAGCTCAGTCATCCGGGGAGGACTCAGAGTAGAGCCGCTGCTCCTTCACATTGAGAGGAGCCAGTTGAGGTGGCTAGGGCATCTGGTTAGGATGCCTCCTGGACGCATCCCTGGTGAGGTGTTCTGGGCACGTCCCACCGGGAGGATGCCCAGAGGGAGACCCAGGACAAGCTGGAGAGACTCTGCTGGCCTGGGAACGCTTTGGGATTCCCCCGGAGGAAGTGGCCCAAGTGGCTGGGGAGAGGAAGGTCTGGGCCTCCCTCTTGAAGCTGCTACCCCCGCGACCTGACCCAGGATAAGCGGAAGACGATGGATGGATGGAAAAAGGAAAGTTTTAGGATTAGTCTTAAAAGTAGACAGGGTGTCTGCGTCACGGACCAAAACTGGGAGTTGGTTCCACTGGAGAGGAGCATGATAGCTAAAGGATCTGCCTACCATTCTGGTTTTACAGACTTTAGGAACCACCAGCAGACCTGCTTTCTGAGAGTGAAGTGGTCTGTTAGAAATTACTAAAGTTTGTACACAGCATACACATGTGGAATATTGCTAACGTGTTACTTTAGCAATATTCCAATTGCTAAAGTGTCACTTTTATATTATTACTTTTGGGTGTGTATCCACCAATTTAACTGTCAAACTTTCATAAAAGCTGTCTTAATGCAAGAAACGAAACCCTTAAACACATGAAATAATTAACTTTAAATAACTAAAAAGGTTTTGTTAACTTTTCACATGAAGCTGGATTAACAGCTAGTAAGATACCTTTGATTAAATTTGTATACTAGTGTTTAAACCAGGGGTGTCAAACGTACGGCCTACGGGCCAGATCTGGCCCGCCGAACGATTTAGTCCGTCCCGGTGGCCAAATGCATTTTCATTATTCAACGGCTGTGTCTCCTCGGTGCATCGACGATCTGCACCAGATTTTTTGTCAGTCGTGGGGGAGCGCTGCCCAACGCGTACGTGTGTATTGCATGGTAGACTGGTGAGGAAAATGCATGACAGCTTCAGCGATGGCTGGCGGCGGCAGGTGCTCGTACCCTAGCGGTGGCCCATAGGCCAGAGCGGCGCTTGGCTGCGAGGGCCGATCATCACCGCTTGCGGTTTTAATTCATTTTGTCATTGGAATCCTTTTTTACACAGTGAGTGCACATTAGTCCAATGTTACCCTACAGTATCTGGAAGACTGAATAGATCTGATGAGCAACTTACAATAACTTCTTATAATGATGTAACGTGATAATATGTGTGATTGATCGTGACACCTCTCTTTCTCTCTCTCTCTCTCTGATCTAAGAATGGTTGCTGTGCTGTGGTGGAGTTTACATTTTACAGTGTTAATAAATTAAGATTTTGGAAGTATTTTAAGTGTCCACTCTCACTAATTTCCATTATCCTGACCTCAAGGTATTGCACAGTTGATATTGCACAGTTGGTATACACATTCAGTACACAAAAAAAATGTGGTGGGCCAGTCTAATCCAAAATGCCAGGGCCGATTTTTTTGTCCCAATCCACCCCTGATGACATGTTTCATGATTTGGCGCTATATAAATAAAAACTGAAATGTATTGAACAAGAGTTTGTCAGTTTTCAAGCAGGATTTGTATATCTGTTCAACTTAAATATATAAGGAAACCAAAGAGTTAAGATCACTTACTTACCAAGAGAAATTCCTTTGGGGTTTATTTGTGGTCTCTTTCTGCCACCTGCTGGATGATGATGGTATTTGATACCATGTCAACATGGTGTCAAAATTCAGATTTCAATCTAAAATGGCTTACTTCCTGTGATACTTGCACTATGACATTAATCGTAAATTCTGAGCATCTTGCTGAGATCTACAACTGTACAAAATTTCATTACTCTACGATGAAGTAAGTGAATAGCAAAAGGTCCTTTGAAAATTGCTTGGTGGCGCTATAGAGAAACTAAGTCCTGCTCACTAAAGTTTGTTATGGATTCCTGTTGGGGGGTGGATAAGGATGCATCCAAATGAGTTTTAGGCAGCTCGGCCCAAAACTGTGGAATTCAGAGCCAAACGTATGACAGCAGCGTTTGAGGTGAATATGCCACGCCGCCACGCCCCCCTGCTCCATCGAATCCAGTTGAGCCTGAAATCCACAACATACCAACATGTGTTCTGTCTGTGGACACAGTTTCATGTTGATTAGCTCAGAGGGGTAACATAGCGACCGCTTACAACAAAACATGACACTTCCTGTTGTCAGGGGGCGTGGCCTAAGCAATGTCATCATTTGACCATTGGATATTATAGGAGACCTGATGATGATCAATCACAGAAAGTTTGGTGCCTCTGTGTGTTTCTGTGTAGGAGATATAACACTTTTATTTTTTGTGGCAAATAGGTGAACTTTGACCCCTGCCAACGCCCCTTCAGCATGCTCAAAAACTCACCGTTTTGATAACTTTTGATTGGCCATGCCTTATGATCAGACTGCCCGAGTTTCAAGCCGATCGCTCGATATCTCTAGGAGGAGTTAGATCTTATACCAATGCTGTAACTGTCAAAATTGAGGTCAAAATCAGACTTTCAGTCTAAAATGGCCAACTTCCTGTGATACTTGCACTATGACATTAATTGTAAATTCTGAGCGTCTTGTTGAGCTCTACAACTATATCAAATTTCATGTCTCTACGACGAAGTAAGTGAATAGCAAAGGGTCCTTTGAAAATTTCTAGGTGGCGCCGTTGAGGCATTTTTCTTTAGATTTTTGTGACGCCCTTAAAATACAAAATTTTTAAACAGTCACCATGCATCTGCAAAGTTTGGTGAGTTTTTGAAAATGAGAAAGCCCCCAAAAAGGCCCCTCTTTAGGGGGGCAGAATAAGAAGAAGAATAATTAAAACCGCAAGCGGTGATGATCGGCCCTCGCAGCCAAGCGCCGCTCTGGCCTATGGGCCACCGCTAGGGTACGCGCACCTCCCGCCGCCAGCCACCGCAGAAGCTGTCATGCATTTTCCTCACCCGTCTAACATGCAATACACACGTACGCGTTGGGCAGCGCTCCCCCACGACTCACAAAAAACCTGGTGCAGATCGGTCGATGCACCGAGGACACACAGCCGTTGAATAATGAAAATGCATTTGGCCACCGGGCCGGACTAAATCGTTCGGCGGGCCAGATCCGGCCCGCAGGCCGTACGTTTGACACCCCTGGTTTAAACATTAGTATACCAACTTAATCAAAGGTATCTTACTAGCTGTTAATCCAGCTTCATGTGAAAAGTTAACAAAACCTTTTTAGTTATTTAAAGTTAATTATTTCATGTGTTTAAGGGTTTCGTTTCTTGCATTAAGACAGCTGTTATGAAAGTTTGACAGTTAAATTGGTGGATACACACCCAAAAGTAATAATGTAAAAGTAACACTTTAGCAATTGGAATATTGCTAAAGTAACACGTTAGCAATATTCCACATGTGTATGTTGTGTACAAACTTTAGTAATTTCTAACAGACCACTTCACTCTCAGAAAGCAGGTCTGCTGGTGGTTCCTAAAGTCTGTAAAACCAGAATGGTAGGCAGATCCTTTAGCTATCATGCTCCTCTCCAGTGGAACCAACTCCCAGTTTTGGTCCGTGACGCAGACACCCTGTCTACTTTTAAGACTAATCCTTAAACTTTCCTTTTTCGATCTATCCATCGTCTTTCGCTTATCCGGGGTCAGGTCGCGGGTGTAGCAGCTTCAAGAGGGAGGCCCAGACCTTCCTCTCCCCAGCCACTTGGGCTACTTCCTCCGGGGGAATCCCAAAGCGTTCCCAGGCCAGCAGAGTCTCTCCAGCGTGTCCTGGGTCTTCCCCTGGGCCTCCTCCCGGTGGGACGTGCCCAGAACACCTCACCAGGGATGCGTCCAGGAGGCATCCTAACCAGATGCCCGAGCCACCTCAACTGGCTCCTCTCAATGTGAAGGAGCAGCGGCTTTATTCTGAGTCCTCCCCGGATGACTGATCTCCTCACCCTATCTCTAAGGGAGAGCCCAGACACACTATGGAGAAAACTCATTTTGGCCGCTTGTGTCCGGGATCTCGTTCTTTCGGTCACGACCCAAAGCTCGTGACCATAGATGAGGGTAGGAACGTAGATCGACCGGTAAATCAAGAGCTTCGCCTTTTGGCTCAGCTCTCTCTTCACCACAACGGACCGGTACAGCGCCCGCTTCACAGCAGACGTCGCACCAATCCGCCTGTCGATCTCCCGCTCCATCTTCCCCTCATTCGTGAACAAGACCCCAAGATACTTGAACTCCTCCACTAGAAGCTGGCTCTTGGGACTTTCCTTTTTGACAAAGCTTATAGTTAGAGTGGCTCATGTTACGCTGAACTACCTTTATAGTTATGCTGCTATAGGCTTAGGCTGCTGGAGGACATCAGGGTCTACTGTTCTTCGTTTTTGCATGACTGTTGTCATTTCAGCTTTTAACTTTTTGTTTTTTCTATTTTTTCTTCATAGTAGGTACACCTGGTCTGGCGTTCTGTTAGCTGTGACATCATTCAGGGAAGACAGATCACCTGCTATTACCATCTAATGTAAAACAGATTACTGGATCAATGTGTGCTTCTGTGCTTTTTTGTCTGTCATGTTGTGTCTCTTCTCTCTCTTTTGTAACCCCCAGTCAGTCAAGGCAGATTACCATTCATACTGAGCCCGGTTCTGCTGGAGGTTTTTCCTTCCTGTTAATGGGGAGTTTTTCCTTCTGCTGTCACTTCATGCTTGATCAGTATGAGGGATTGCTGCAAAGCCATGTACAATGCAAACGACTCTCCCTGTGGCTCTACGCTTCTTCAGGAGTGAATGCTGCTTGTTACGACTTTGATGAAATCAACTGGTTCCCTTATATAGGAATTTCTTTTACCAATCTGGATAATCTGACTTAATATGTATAATCTGATTGATTTTGACATTGTAAACTGCCTTTAGATGACATGCAGGCATGGACTGGTAATCGGGCGTACCGGGCATTTTCCCGGTGGGCCGACGTGCTGTTTGGGCCGGCAGACCCGACATGTATATTAATAATATGTATTATTATTATTATTATTTTATATATCTGCCTCGTTATATTTGCATAATGCATGAAGAAAAATATCAGCAGCGCAAGAGTCTGTTCCGATCATCCGGCCCTTACCACAGGCTACTGCAGCCCATTGGTTATCATCCCTGACAGTCTAAAGGGCTAGGCCAATCATAAAGCAGAAAAACACCTTCACGCTCCATGTGGAACTTTGTGCAGCGGTGTTCACAGTAGTAATGGATAAGAAACGCAAGGGAGGCGCAGAGAAACTGCACGAAAAAAAGAAACGAGTTCTTCAAACGGACGCTGCGAAATGTGTCAAACTGACTGACATGTTCCCAACAGCAGGCCTTCATCTGCTCCGGTGTCTGATGTAAAATATGGTGGTGGTGGTTGTAGTCAGTGACGTGCGGTAGAGTTCATAGCTGGTGAGGCACTGACGTCATCAGAGTCAGATTTACAAATATACACACTCTACAGAGTAGACTCGTTGCAAAGTGCTGAAGGAGACTGATTGAGCCAAATAAATTCACCAAGATACATGGAAAAATATTGGTTCTTTGATGAAACAAAATTGTCATTTGATTGGTAACAGTTTATGAGTTATGATGGATTTCTGCATTTGTAACACATTCTAAAACTATAACCCACATTACGCACATTTTATCACAAAAACAAAACATGAATAAGTATCGCTGTCTTACCTCTACTTATAATTTAAGTTCCTGTGGCGCTCTTTCTGAACAAAAATATCATCATTTTCCGGTAAAAGTTCTCTTTATCTTCTTCAGATTTAAAACTCTCTTAGTCTCAGTGGAGCTCACTGCCAGGGAGGAAAGCCTTCCCTGATCAGTCCTGTTCCAGCTGTATGTTTAGAGTCTTTTTAGTGCTTTACTTGTTTAGCAAAACTCACTAATAAAACATCAATAACTTGTTTTGACTCTACTATTTGGGGATCACAAGCGGTGCCCCTTGAGCGCCCCCTGCCTAGCAGCCAAGGAACTGCCGGCCTCACCTACAACCAGTTCTTTGCTGTTTATGATCGGCCAGCACCACGAAAACATGTTATCTGCACACAGTATGATGACCAAAACACAATTCGTAATCCACATATATTAAATTGTGGAAAATCAGTTCATAACTGTTTGAACAATTGAATTTATGATCTAGAGACAGGAAGATGCATTCACAGAATGGAAGTCAGCGCAGTTAACATGGGATTGCGCAATCCCAGGGGAGGCCAAGCTCGCTGCGGCCTCACCGGCTTCGCTATGAAGCGCCACCAAGGATTTACATGAAAAATAGCAAAAAGTCTGCGATTTTAAAGAAAATATGATCAAAAATTAGCAAATTAGATAAATAAAATACTTATTACAAATGACTGAGTAAATCAAAATTTATATTATGTTATTATATATTTTCTTTCTTTCCATGATGACAAGTGAGGCATTTCTCTGGTTCATTTTGTCATTGGCATCCTTTTTTACACAGTGAGTGCACATTAGTCCAATGTTACCCTACAGTATCTGGAAGACTGAATAGATCTGATGAGCAACTTACAATAACTTCTTATAATGATGTAACGTGATAATATGTGTGATTGACCGTGACACCTCTCTTTCTCTCTCTCTCTCTGATCTAAGAATTGTTGCTGTGCTGTGGTGGAGTTTACATTTTACAGTGTTAATAAATTAAGATTTTGGAAGTATTTTAAGTGTCCACTCTCACTAATTTCCATTAACCTGGCCTCAAGGTATTGCACAGTTGGTATTGCAAAGTTGGTATACACATTCAGTACACAAAAAAATGTGGTGGGCCAGTCTAATCCAAAATGCCAGGGCCGATTTTTTTGTCCCAGTCCACCCCTGATGACATGTTTTATGATTTGGCGTTATATAAATAAAAACTGAAATGTATTGAACAAGAGTAAGTTTGTCAGTTTTCAAGCAGGATTTGTATATCTGTTCAACTTAAATATATAAGGAAACCAAAGAGTTAAGATCACTTACTTACCAAGAGAAATTCCTTTGGGGTTTATTTGTGGTCTCTTGCTGCCCCCTGCTGGACAAGTATGATCAAATACTTGTCCAACAGCGGGGGAGATCCATCAAATACCAATGCTATAAACGTCAAAAATTGGGTCAAAATCAGACTTTCAGTCTAAAATGGCCAACTTCCTGTGATATTTGCACTATGACATTAATTGTAAATTCTGAGCGTCTTGTTGAGCTCTACAACTGTACCAAATTTCATGTCTCTACGACGAAGTAAGTGAATAGCAAAGGGTCCTTTGAAAATTTTTAGGTGGCGCCGTTGAGGCATTTTTCTTTAGATTTTTGTGACGACCTTAAAATACAAAATTTTTCAATAGTCACCATGCATCTGCCAAGTTTGGTGAGTTTTTGAAAATGAGAAAGCCCCCAAAAAGGCCCCTCTTTAGGGGGGCAGAATAATAAGAATAATAATTAACACTACAGATACAATAGGCCTTCGCAGCGCTTAGCTGCTCGGGCCTAATAATAATAATTAAAACCGCAAGCGGTGATGATCGGCCCTCGCAGCAAAACGCCGCACTGGCCTATTGGCCACCGCTGGGATTTGCGCACCGCCGGCCGCCCACCACCGCAGATGCTGTCACGCATTTTGCCCGCCCGTCCACTGGGCAATTCACACGAACGTGTTCGGCAGCGCTCCCCCACGACTCACAAAAAATCTGGTCCAGATCGCTCGATGCAGCGAGGAGATACAGCCGTTGAATAATGATAATGCATTTGGCCACCGGACCGGACTAAATCGTTCGGCGGGCCGTACCTTTGACACCCCTGGTTTAAACATTAGTATACCAATTTAATCAAAGGTATCTTACTAGCTGTTAATCCAGCTTAATGTGAAAAGTTAACAAAACCATTTTAGTTTTTTAAAGTTACTTGCTATTTCATGTGTTTAAGGGTTTTGTTTCTTGCATTAAGACAGCTTTTATGAAAGTTTAACATCTAAATTGGTGATACACACCCAAAAGTAATGTAAAAGTAACACTTTAGCAATTGGACTGTTGCTAAAGGAACACTTTAGCAAAATCGCGGGGGTAGCAGCTTTATAAAGGAGGCCCAGAAGTCCCTCTCCCCAGCCACTTGGGCCACCTCCTCCAGGGGAATCCCAAGGTGTTCCCAGGCCAGCAGAGAAAACATAGTCTCTCCAGCGTGTCCCAGGTCTTCCCCTGGGCCTCCTCCCGGTGGGACGTGCCCAGAACACCTCACCAGGGAGGCGTCCAGGAGGCATCCTAACCAGATGCACAAGCCACCTCAACTGGCTCCTCTCGACGTGAAGAAGCAGTGGCTCTACTCTGAGTCCTCCCCGGATGACTGAGCTCCTCACCTTATCTCTAAGGGAGAGCTCACACACACTATGGAGAAAACTCATTTCGGCCGCTTGTATCCGGGATCTCGTTCTTTCGGTCACGACCCAAAGCTCGTGACCATAGATGAGGGTAGGAACGTAGATCGACCGGTAAATCGAGAGCTTGGCCTTTTGGCTCAGCTCTCTCTTCACCACAACGGACCGGTACAGCGCCCGCTTCACAGCAGACGTTGCACCAATCCGCCTGTCGATCTCCCGCTCCATCTTCCCCTCATTCGTGAACAAGACCCCAAGATACTTGAACTCCTCCACTAGAAGCTGGCTCTTGGGACTTTCCTTTTTGACAAAGCTTATAGTTAGAGTGGTTCATGTTACCCTGAGCTACCTCTATAGTTATGATGCTATAGGCTTAGGCTGCTGGAGGACATCAGGGTCTATTGTTCTTCAATTTTGCATGACTGTTGTCATTTCAGCTTTTAACTTTTTGATTTTTCTTTTTTCTTCATAGTAGGTACACCTGGTCTGGCGTTCTGTTAGCTGTGGCATCATCCAGGGAAGACAGATCACCCGCTACTACCATCTAATGTAGAACTTCTGTGCTTTTTTGTCTGTCTTGTTGTGTCTCTGCTCTGTCTTCTGTAACCCCCAGTCTGTCGAGGCAGATGACCGTTCATACTGAGCCCGGTTCTGCTGGAGGTTTTACCTTCCCGTTAATGGGGAGTTTTTTCCCCCGCTGTTGCTTCATGCTTGCTCAGTAGGTAGGATTGCTGCAAAGCCATGGACAATGCAGACGACTCTCCCTGTGGCTCTACGCTTCTGCAAGAGAGAATGCTACTTGTCAAGACTTTGATGCAATGAACTGGTTCCCTTATATAGGAATTTTTTGACCAATGTGTATAATCTGACCCAATCTGTATAATCTGATTGATTTTGACTTTGTAAAGTGCCTTGAGATGACATATTTCATGAATTGGCGCTATATAAATAACATTGAATTGAATCATCTCTTTAGACCAAGTAAACTATCACATTTTATGAGACAGTTATCTCATTTTAAAGATATAATCATCTAACGTTATTACTCTTAGCAAGTTAAAGCTCCATAAAAATTTTAGACCAGCTTTTAGTTCCACTCTTTTATTATGCACATCTAGGCTACCTATAAATATAAAGTATGGCATGCCAAAAAACATTTTCAACAAAAGGCAATTTTAGTAATTGCCTTGCAATTTTATATCTAAGCATTAAAAGTGATAATATTTCACCAATTTTCACAGCAAGATGGAAATAACGACTATCCAATATTTTAAGATTTTGTAAAAACTTTTTTCCTTTTTTACCTACCTTTTGAAATGAATACTTGTTTCTACTTCTCCAAAATTATACTTCAAGAAAACTATTGTGCTGTCCTGGGGCAATATGCAGCTAGACAGCTAGGACAAAAGTTCCCCAAACAAAGCTTCCTTTTCTTGCGTTGTCTGAATAACCTTTGTTCCCAAATCTGGCTTTAAACATTGTTTTTGTAAAAAGACAAATATTTTTCAAAGGCAGAAGCGTGTAGAACAAATTCAACTTCAACATTAGCAGTTTCCCTAGCTTCATAGCTGAAAAGCAGCTTTTAACCGGAGCAAAATACGTCAAAGATCTTTTTTTAAGGTGAGAGCACTCACTATCTCACGTAATTCACATAGAGATCTAACAAAGTTGTGATGTCTCACTCTGATTAAATATGAATCCAAAACGTTTCTAACTGTTTTTACCTTGGATTTCCTCTGACTAAGAATTAATTAATATCTTATTTATGTAATGTATTCACGACATGAATTCCTTGCTGTCTTAACAAAAGGCAGAACAACTATAACGTTACTTTCTATAATTATTACAGGTTCTGCTGAGATGTCAAATTCTGGAGAGTGCTTAGACACCCTGACACACGAATATGGATTAACTTCATTTCAAGTGCACTCGTGAACTTGTTTTAGTTGATTTAGTTTTCTTGATGTACTGTAGAGCGTGATGAGGTCTGTTGTGGTATTGTGTGCACTGGATTGAGGGGACAGTTGGTGTTGTCTGTCAAACCCAATCTTCTTAAACTGCAAATTCAGTAAAGTTACAAGATATATATAACGGTTGCAGTTACAGCTCAAACGTCGTAACAACACTTCTAAATCTGAGTCTGACGCACAATTTCAAATACAAACACGAAGCAGTTTGATTTTTGTCTGATGACGAGCGAGCGAGCGAGCGAGAGAGAGAGAACTGGTAAAGCAGCACATAGTAACCATAAGTCTAGCGCTCCATAAAGATGTTATTAATCAGGGAAATCTTTCTGATTGTTTCACAGCGGTTACCTGCAGCGGGTAAACACGCCCACGACAACACACTTAGGCTCCCCGCAGCCCATTTCTATCGGAATATGCGCCAAAACTGCCTCTTTAAAATGAACTGCACGGTGCAGTCTGTGCCTGTCTGAATTGCAATGAGAAGTATTACACATCTATGCGTGAGCATAATCAAAAATTCCCCCCAGGAGCAGCGTTTTGTTTTTTTTTCCCCCAGGACCCGCGGTAACGACAGCGGTGTTCTTACGATGGAGTATTAGGGCCACACATGAAAAGAAAAAATAATTTTGCCATGACGAGATTAAACTGGTGCAGATCAGTTGATGCAGCGATGCATTTGGCCACCGGAGGCAGTGGCAACCCACCAGCTTAAAATCTATGTATTGACATCTTAAAAATGGTCGTATAGCTTAAAAGATCATCCTGTTTTGGTTGATTTTGTAGCCGAATAGAAGAGATGTTCTCAAAGCATTAAATAAGCCTTTTGACTTTTAAAAATGTTGTCCTTTTAAGGTAATTACTGTGAATGCAGTAGGCATTCACAGTTATTGAGATCCTCTTTTGCGTTTTTACTGTTTAAAGTTTGATTCGCTTCTCCTCCTACAGTTTTTGTCCGATTTCAACCATTCAACTTTTAAACTATTCAGCTTCTTCTGGAATCGATGGCTATATCTTTTTGTACTTTTAACTTTTCAACTTTTTAAAATATTCAGCTTTTTCTGCAAATTTTAAACTTTTTTTTCTCCCATAGGAAATGAATGTAATTCACTAAAATTCCGCTCATTTCAGCTGCTTTTTGACAGCTTACTGCTTCAGCCTACTTTCAGTTAGAAACACCATTCAGCTTTTAAAATGTAATGATATCTTTCAGCTATTATGGTATATTTCAGCTTTTTCATATCTTTTACCATTTTCATATAGTACCTCCTTAAAATAATTTTGGCTTTTCAAGAAATTCAGCAAATAACATGCGTTGCTATGGTCGTCAAGTGGCAGTTGGTAGAGTGCGCACTCTAGAAATTCAACTAATTCTTCTACTCCGAACAACTTCTTCTCACTCGCTCAATTTTCAACCTATCCACATAAATTATACATCAAAACGTAGGAATTTTTGTCTGGATTCTGGAAATGTAACCCTCATTGGTGTGGCATTTATAGATTTTTCGCAAATCACCTCAGAGCGACACAAACCCGAAACATCCCCCATTCATTTCCTATGGAGCGGTTTTGAAAAATGACGTCTGAAAATCCAAAACATCACACGTTTTCGCATCGTCGCTACTCCTAAACCGTTTGATGTACAGGCATGAGACTTTAACATATGAATGTCCCAACCCTTGTGGCACTCACAAAAAAGGAATTTTGTGGATAACTGTTACGGTTTTTCCGCAGGAACAATTTGTTCGGGAGTAGCGAATGTGCAAAATCCTGAAAATGCTTTAGAGCTGCATTTTTCCACATGATCCACTTTTTTACATCGTCGCTGTGCCTACACCGATTTTTGTACAAACATAAAAATTAACAACATAGTCCTCAAAAGCCTGCTGATACTCACAGTGAAAGAATTAATTTGATATCTCTTATACTTTTTCAGCTAGAGCGATTTGTTCGGGACCGTTTTTAGGGGATTTTGGAAATTCCTTAAAAATCCCGTTTAGATCATAATTTTTCACGCCTTTATTAAACTTTTTCTACCAAAAAACGATAGCTTTTCTTCTTCCCCTATCCGTTACGAACTAAACGCAGAAAAAATTACGTCTCAACCACTTAGGGATCAGGAGATATGAAGCGTTGTTCAGGGCAAAGTTCTCCATTATAATCCAATGGGACTTATTGTGTGCAAAGTCTCTGCACTTCGGTAGACTGGCCGCTGCAGGTGTGTGAGTGAGTTTCCATGACGACGGAACTCTGAGGACCAGAGGGAGAAGCTCCATTGGGATACAATGGCAACTTTCGACGCCCGCTGCAGCGGCTGTGATTAATGTAGGAATCTGAAATTCGCACAGTCACTTCCTCTTAACATTTTAAAATTTTCAAGTGACTTTCAGCCATGTGTCACTTTTCTGTCCAATTTTGGATTTCACATGCTTTCCTATTGGGCCTTTGCTTCCAACAGGACCTGGCATGATGCCCAGACACGACCCAATTGGCCAATACAGCACCACCCACCTGTGGGAAATGGCGCTACACGCCATTTTGGTCAAATGTTGAGTTCTGGGCCCAGATGTGGTGAGGCTGAGTTGCAAAAGGAGGCCAATCTGACCCATGAACTTTGGTGACCTTTGGTGACATTAAGTATTGGCACCCCTTTTTGAGGCACTTCCCAGTACAGGATTTGGACCAAACTGACAGAGTACAATCACCCAGTGATACTGAACACAACCATGTTAGCGGCTAACGGTTAGCATGTTGCTAATCGGAAGTAGCTCTAGGAAGCTCGGACAAACTTCTGCTTTACAGAGTCTGTACCTCCTGTATACAGAATGCTCCACAATAAGTTTGGGCCTCGTCACGTAAAGCATCTCCAAGTTAGGAGGTGTCAAACATCCAATGCTTTTCAATGGGGGCGAAACCCCTTATACTCCCTAGAAATGCAGGCCCACATATGGCAACAGTATATTCAAGTTTGAAATTCTACTTATGCTTTGTTAAACAATTCAGTGTTTAGAATGAGTTAGGAAATGTTTGGTGCCTTTCCCTCAGTTTTTTCTTCTTCTAATAATTCAGCTATTGTTCTTTCATGTTCAAATTCTTCAACTCTTTCAAATTCTTCAACTTTTTCAACTTCTTCAACTTTTTCAACTTCTTCAATGCTTTTCAGCTATTTTTTCTCTTCTTCAAAGATCTTCTGCATCTTTTGCTTAATCATTCAGCTATCTGCATTCACAGTGCATTTTCGCAGGAAATGCAAATTCTTCTAGTTTTAAGTTACTTTTTATTAAATTTGTCAATATCCTATGGAAGTCTTGACCGAGTTTCAAGCCGCTCGCTCAAAATCTCTAGGAGGAGTTCGATCAAATACCAATGCTGTAAACGTCAAAAATGGGGTCAAAATCAGACCTTCAATCTAAAATGGCCGACTTCCTGTGATATTTACACTATGACATTAATTGTAAATTCTGAGCGTCTTGGTGAGCTCTACCACTGTACCAAATCTCATGTCTCTACTATGAAGTAAGTGAATAGCAAAGGGTCCTTTGAAAATTGCTAGGTGGCGCTGTTGAGGCAGTAGGTCACGCCCACCAAAGTTTGTTATGGATTCCTGTTGGGGGGTGGATAAGGATGCATCCAAGTGAGTTTTAAGCACCTCGGCCCTAAAATGTGGAATTCAGAGCCAAACGTATGGCAGTGGCGTTTGAGGTGACTTCACCACGCCGCCACGCTCTCCTGCTCCATCGAATCCACTTGGGGCTGGAATCCACAACACAACAACATGTCTTCTGTCTCTGGACACAGTTTCATGTTGATTAGCTCAGAGGGGTAACATAGCGACCGTTTACAGCAAAACATGACACTTCCTGTTGACAGGGGGCGTGGCCTAAGTGATGTCATCATTTGACCATTGGATATTAAAGAAGACCCGATGATGATCAATCACAGAAAGTTTGGTGCCTCTGTGTGTTTCTGTGTAGGAGATATAACAGTTTTATTTTTTGTGGCGAGTAGGTGAACTTTGACTCCTGCTAACGCCCCTTCAACATGCTCAAAAACTCACCGTTTTGATAACTTTTAATTGGCCATGCCTTATGATCAGACTGACCGAGTTTCAAGCCGCTCGCTCAAAATCTCTAGGAGGAGTTCGATCAAATACCAATGCTGTAAACGTCAAAAATGGGGTCAAAATCAGACCTTCAATCTAAAATGGCCGACTTCCTGTGATATTTGCACTCTGACATTAATTGTAAATTCTGAGCGTCTTGGTGAGCTCTACAACTGTACCAAATTTCATGTCTCTACGTTGAAGTAAGTGAATAGCAAAGGGTCCTTTGAAAATTGCTAGGTGGCGCCGTTGAGGCATTTTCTGTTAGATTGTTGTGACGACCTTAAAATATAAAATTTTTAAACAGTCTTCATGCATCTGCCAAGTTTGGTGAGTTTTTGAATATGATAAAGCCCCCAAAAAGGCCGCTCTTTAGGGGGGCAGAATAAAAATAATAAGAAACAACACAGAAACAATAGGCCTTCGCAGCGCTTCGCTGCTCGGGCCTAATAATAATAATAATAATAATAATAATAATAATAAAATCTGCAGTTACAATAGGCCTTCGCAGCGCTTAGCTGCTCGGGCCTAATTAAAGCCGCAAGCGGCGTTGATCGGCCCTCGCAGCCAAGCACCGCTCCTGCCTATTGGCCACCGCGGGGGTTCGCGCACCGCCGGCCGCCAGCCACCGCAGAAGCTGTCACGCATTTTCCCCACCCGTCCACCGGGCGATTCACACGAACCCGTTCGGCAGCGCTCCCCCACGACACACAAAAAATGTGGTGCAGATCGGTCGATGCAGCGAGGAGATACAGCCGTTGAATAATGATAATGCATTTGGCCACCGGGCCGGACCGCTGGGGTTGTAAAGAGATGACATGTTGGAACTATATAAATAAAATTCAATTGAATTAATTTGTCTTTATATAAAACACACGAGTTGCCTCTTGGCATGACATGCATTATATATATATATATATATATATATATATATATATATATATATATATATATATATATACATTTGACCTAATAAAATACATTATTCATGTTTTTATTAGGTCAAATGCAATAAATTAATTCAATTCAATTTTATTTATATAGCGCCAATTCATGAAACATGTCATCTCAAGGCACTTTACAAAGTTAAGTTCAATCATATTATACATATTGGGTCAGATTATACAGATTGGTCAAAAATGTTCCTATATATGGAAACCAGTTGATTGCATCAAAGTCCCGACAAGCAGCATTCACTCCTGGAGAAGCGTAGAGCCACAGGGAGAGTCGTCTGCATTGTACATGGCTTTGCTGCAATCCCTCATACTGAGCAAGCATGAAGCGACAGTGGGAAGAAAAACTCCCCATTAACGGGAAGGAAAACCTTCCGGGCTCAGTATGAACGGTCATCTGCCTAGACCGACTGGGGGTTACAGAACACAGAGCAGAGACACAACAAGAGAGACAAAAAAAGCACAGAAGCACACATTGATCCAGTAATCTGTTCTACATTAGATGATAATAGTGGGTGAGCCGTCTTCTTTGGATGATGTCACATTTAACAGAACGCCAGACCAGGTGTACCTACTATGAAGATAAAAGAGAGAGAACAGAAGGTTAAAGCAGAAATGACAACACGTAATGCATAATTGAAGAACAGTAGAACTCTATAGAGTGAGAAAATTAGATCCTGACGTCCTCCAGTAGCCTAAGCCTATAGCAGTAAAACTATAAAGGTAGCTCAGAGTAACATGAGCCACTCTAGTTATAAGCTTTGTCAAAAAGGAAGGTTTTAAGATTAGTCTTAAAAGTAGACAGGGGTTCTGCTTCACGGACCAAAACTGGGAGTTGGTTCCACAGGAGAGGAGCCTGATAGCTAAAGGATCTGCCTCCCATTCTACTTTTAGAGACTCTAGGAACCACCAGCAGACCTGCAGTCTGAGAGCGAAGTGCTCTGTTAGGAACATACGGGGTAATCAGAGCTCTGATATATGATGGAGCTTGATTATTAAGGGCTTTATACGTTAGAAGAAGAATTTTAAATTCTATTCTTGATTTAACAGGAAGCCAATGAAGGGAAGCTAAAATTGGAGAAATATGATCCCGCTTGTTGATTTTCATCAGAACTCTTGCTGCAGCATTTTGGATCAGCTGAAGGCTTTGAACTGCATTTTGTGGACTTCCTGATAGTAAAGAATTACAATAGTCCAGCCTTGAAGTAACAAATGCATGGACTAGTTTTTCAGCATCACTCCTGGACAGAATGTTTCTAATTTTGGCGATATTCCGGAGGTGAAAAAAGGAAACTCTAGAAACCTGTTTAATATGGGATTTAAATGACATGTCTTGGTCAAAAATAACACCAAGGTTTTTTACTTTATTACCAGAGGCCAAGTTAATGCCATCCAGATTAAGTGATTGGTTAAGAAGTTTATTTTTTGAGGACTCTGGCCCAAAGATTACAACTTCGGTCTTGTCAGAATTTAGATGCAGGAAATTTAAAGTCATCCAGCTTTTGATGTCATCAAGACATGACTGCAGTCGAAGTAATTGATTGGATTCATCAGGATTTATGGATAAATATAGCTGAGTGTCATCAGCATAACAGTGGAAATTAATCCCATGCTGTCTGATAATTTTGCCGATCGGAAGCATATATATAGTAAAGAGAATTGGTCCAAGGACTGAACCCTGTGGTAATCCACAGGTGACCCTAGAGTTTGAGGAAGATTTATTATTAACATGAACAAACTGGAATCTGTCCGACAGATAAGATTTAAACCAGCCTAATGCTTTCCCCTTAATCCCTACAGTATGTTCAAGTCTTTGTAGGAGAATATTGTGATCAACTGTATCAAATGCAGCACTAAGATCTAACAGGACAAGTACAGACACAAGTCCATTATCTGAGGCCATGAGAATATCATTAGTGACCTTCACCAGAGCCGTTTCAGTGCTATGATGAACTCTGAAGCCTGACTGAAACTCCTCAAGTAGGTCATTGCTTTGTAAATGTTCAGAAAGTTGATTAGCAACTACTTTCTCAAGAATTTTAGATAAGAAAAGAAGATTATATATAGGTCTGTAGTTTACTAGCTCATCTTGATCAAGAGAAGGTTTCTTAAGTAAAGGTTTAATAACAGCTACTTTAAAAACCTGTGGTACATATCCATTTACTAAGGATAGATTAATCATTTCTAAAATAGGACCACTGATCAAAGGGAATACCTCCTTAAACAACTTGGTTGGGATTGGGTCTAACATACAGGTAGAAGGTTTAGATGAAGCTAAGATTTTAGATAGCTCAGAAAGCTCCACTGCTTCTAAACAGTTCAGACACAGCGCAGGTTCTAAAGATTGTTGTTAAAAGAATGCCACTGCTCGAATCATTCCTTTCAACTATTGTCCTAATATTAGCTGTTTTGACTGATATTCTCCGGACAATATCTAACAGACAGAGAGTTATTTATTTAACATTAAATAACTTAGAACAGTGCGTAATAATTGCACAACAGTAATCATTCATGGTGTGTCTTATCTTTCAATGTCTGGCAGTTGAAAGTTCTCTGTAACATAATTTTATCATCCTGACCATTCCATGAAAGTTGTACTGATTACTATGTGTCAAGGCTCAGTCAATGCACAGTTAGCCTCAATAAAGAATTATACTCAAGGATTTTTATGTGGAAGCTCTTGTTCCAATCTTTTCTGAACCTGGTATAAATACTTTAATTGTGTGTTTTAAAAGACCAAAACCGTAAGCCTTTAAATTTGTAAAAGACGTACTACTTTGTAGATCTCTGGAAATTTATTTTTATTTTAATCAAAAGCATTTCTACATATTTTGTCTTATTTTGAAAAGCTCAGTTCAAAAAGTGGTTGTGCGTCCTAAGAACTTTACTAAGTTTTGATTGGTTGATATTCAGGATGTGGCCGTAGCCTAGGGAGGAGACAGGAAGTCCATCCATCCATCCATCCATCCATCCATCCTCTTCCGCCTATCCGGGGTCGGGTCGCGGGGGTAGCAGCTTCAGTAGGGAGGCCCAGACGTCCCTCTCCCCTGCCACTTGGGCCAGCTCCTCTGGGGGAATCCCAAGGTGTTCCCTCCAGCGTGTCCTGGGTCTTCCTCTGGGTAACACCTTGATACCATCACTGAAGTATATGTAGTAATATTTAATACGACATGTATAACGTAGCTGAAGATAAAAATAAGGGTTTACTGTATGAAAGTGAATCTGTAAGTACCTGGAACCAAGCACCTGTAGTTGTTTGTGAGAGTGTGCTTGTGTATGTAAAGTGTATCCAAAAGAAAAATGCTCAATAGTGATGGTGAAGAGTCAAAGAACCCCCCCCCCCCCCCAGAGCACCGAGGCAGGCGCCGGGGGGCCCAACACCCCAGATGCTCTAAGGGACCCCCAAAATAAAGGTGCCCAGGAGGGGCCGACACAGGGAATACACCCCCCATCTCCCCACCAAGAGGAGAGACGGCCCCAAGGAAACCCCCCAGCCGCCGCATTGCCGAAGCCCCCAGGAGCCACAGGGATGAGCACTCCCGCCCGAGCCCCGGGGGGCCTGGCCCTGCGAAGCAACCGCCAGGAATGAGCCGGCACCCACCCGGGTACCCACCCCGAGACACCGAGTACCACCTGTCAGAATACCTCTAAAATCGGTGGTGTGGTGAGCTCAACCATATTCTCTATCATTCACAAATTAAGAATTAATTTGGACATTAAATGTATTAAGTTAAGAAAGCAACATAGAGAGCTCTGTAATTGTATGTTTTAACTGATTGTGGTTTCAGTATTGAATTATATGCTTGACTGATTGTTTTTCTCTTTCTAAAAGGATCAAGTACTTATGTATTAAATAAATGAAGCAATAAGTGTCTTAGTGCAGACAGGATGAGTAGAAAATAGAATTATCATATTCAGTGAGAAGGATGTTGTCCATCTATAGCAGAAGAGGAACCAGACCTTTGATTCAACCCACACTGGTGAGTGGGGTAAAAGGGTCGAAGGGCCCTTGCAATGGTCAGAAAAAGGGAACTAGACTTCGAGCTCAACCGACGAAAGAGGAACTCGCTGCCTAGTGTCACAGTCAAACGGAGATGAGAGAGGTGATGCTGTTCGATGCAGAGGGAGGGTGTGAAGCGCTGCAACCTCCCAGCGGTTCTTTCACCAGATAAAGGAAAGGTAATTTGTGTACTCGTGGCTCAGTTTTTCATCTTAGAAGACACGCAGCGCGGAGCAGAAGAAAAGAAGACCCAAGACGGAAGGATGATCGTTGAGCCAAAGGAAGAACACGGTGCCCCTGTCTCTGAGAACCGCCGAGACTGAGTCCGATTATCTATTTTTCGTGTTTTTCCACAATTTGGGGCCAACAATCTGCAAATCCTGTCAAGAAGAACTGCTGTGGTTTTGACCTGGTTGATGAGAAGATCCTAAATGTCCAGAAGATGTGAGTTGCACCCATGAGATGTCAGTTCTGAAGCTGAACAACGCGTCGAGCAGAAGAGACGGACCTCAGACACAGACATCAAGGCAAAGGGCTCCAGACATGAGTCTTTGTGAATGGGACATTAGTGGGACATCGGGGTTGCCATCAAGAGAAGGCACGTTGTTCGGCTGAACAACTCCTTATCCAGCAATCAAAGTCACTTTGGGATTCCATCTGGGGTTCGGGTCAGTTTGCTCCTCCAAAGTTAAAATCCTCTCCTGAACGTATTAGTAAGCAGTCTTAGATAAGAGATAGGACATTGATTAAATATTAATTTGTAATCTGTTAAATTGCTTAATGCTGTTTCTAATCCCCTGCTAAAGCATTCTAATTAAAGAAGCATATACAATTTTATTAGAAGTTGTGGACATTCTCTTATTGAGTCAACATTTTTCTGAGTTCTTCTATGATTGTAAAACAGTCATGGTGCATGGTTCTAGAAATATTTTGGAGGTCTTAAAAGGTTACCTGTAGCCCAAAATTTAAAACAACACCCTTAGGGACTATTGAGTCTTTAAAAAATACTGATCGTGTAACAAGTGCCGATTTATAGAAGTAGGAGCCACCGTTAACTAGGGCAGTGGTCGGGGTACAGGTGGCTTCGGGCTACTAGGTTGCCTGACCTGTCCACTGAAGAAGGGTGTGGCCCTAGGACGGAGGTGGTTAGCAGATCAGTCGTGTCCTACTTATCTAGCTGAAAAGGTCTCACAGGAATTCTAAACAGGGTAATACTCGTTAGATTCAGAGGTCTTTAGAACCCCAGCTAGTCTGAGCTTTAACTCAAAATAGGAAGGATGTGGTGAGTGGGGTTTTAGTTCAAAGCCGTAATCGTGACATGGCGCCCAACGTGGGGCCCTGAGATAGGGGGACCCCAAAAAGTAGTGGTAGGGAGTAGAAAGGCTGCTTCATAGACCACAACCTGTAACAATCTGAAGGCGAGTAGGATTGTTGGTGGCTGGCTCCGGCCGTCAGTCACAACCCTCGCAGTAACTACCGTCGGCGTAGGTGAGAGATGAGCTTTATTGAGGGTAACTGACCCAACCCATATAGTAAAGCGAGTAGCCAGTAGTCTGCACCCATCCCTGCTCCTAGGATCCAGGAGAGGCTTTGGGCGGCAGACGACTCGAGATGACAAAGACAAAGGATGGCTGAAGCCATTGAAGACAATGAATCCCAGTTCTCGGTTGACCTCTCTGGACGGAAAGTATCCGGGAGAGATCCAGGAGAATCCCAGGGACTGACGGTTGCAACTCCCCGGAAATTCAAAGTAAGCTATAATACTGAGTTCTTATTTCATGGAAAAGGCTATGACAGTTGGACCTTGTCGATAAAGAAATTATTCCTCAGCCGCCACGCCGGCGCTGAAGGGACAGCAAGAACAATGATGGGATATAGTTGTAAAGAGAAAGGTTACTATGAAGTGCCTCAGTTGTACCATAGGCTCAGATTGACAGTGTTGGAGGATCCGGGACCGAACCGCAACTGTGAAGAGACACAGCGTTGGCTGAAGTGGTTCGCTGACGTCCTGGAAAAGTGGGAAGAAGGGAAGGTGATATCCCTTTACAGCCCATCTGTCGAATATGATCCGTTGATAAAAATGGTGTCAAAAGTTCTGGGGGTAAATGGTTATTTGATTGACGAGAGCACCAGAGCAGCACCCCAGAAAGCCCAATATAAGACAGAATTGGATAGGATGAGCCTGTTCAAGGAGATGAATGAAAAGAGGAGAAATGAGGACACCGAGTCTGAAGTCGGCGAGGCACCCCTTTCACCACAGCAAGGCTCCCTTTCACCAGAACCACTGCATGGAGAAGAGGACGTGACCGTGATTCCTGATGAGGAAAAAGACGCAGGGCTGGTTAGTGCGAAGGTGTCTGGGAAAGACTTGATGAGACGGGCAGAAAAACAGCTCGATAGCATCGACAACAGGTTAGATAACATCAACGCTCAGCTGAAAGGTAACCCAGACCACACAGAAGTTTATCTAGGGGAGGATTTGCTGAAGATCATGAGCTCAGCAAGACCATCTGTGAGCCATGACTTCCATCCCCAGATGAGTAGCACCACGCGGCGGGCTTCGCTGCCCGTGAGAGGGCAAGTCTTGGGGACCATCCCGTAGTTCCAAGAAGTGAATTCCCAACCAGACACGGAGGAACAGTCACAGTCTTCGGAAGAAGAAATTAGCAAGCAAGAAAGAAAGAAAAAAGCTTCAAAGAAGTTCAAGACGAAGAGAAGAGGGGTTTGGACCCTATCCAGGTTTCAGCTCAACGCACCCCATACCCCCATGGTGTGACCTATTACAGGCTTGTTTCGGAGCCGTTGGACCTAGAGGGAGATGCACTGTTGGTGATTACCTCCTATGACTACAAGCTGTATGATCGCAACTTCAGGAAGCAGCTGAAGGAGCGAGCTGGCCAGGAGTATCAACACATGGTGAAAGAGAAGCGCAGAGAAAGTCGACAGCCAGGGGACATCATGATCACTTACGGTGCAGAACTCCCTTACTGGTTAGTAATCCACATTCCCTTTAGAGCCTTTTCTGAAGGAGAAGACATGGAACGATATGAAGAACAGCTGATGGACCTTTTAGGGGCTGGTGCTATGGCAGCAAACAACGTACGCTGTCGGAGGATTGTGGTGAGCGTGAGTGGAGTCCGAACTAAGCATATGAACAGGACAGATGCTGAAAATGTGACCGTGGTATGAATGACCACTACAGCTAAGGCAATTAGCCCAGACGCGCCCTTGAGAGAGGTGGTTGTCACCATCCCGCTGGCCTTGCACAAGAGTAAGAAGAGAGATGGGCTGACAATGTTGTCAAAGATGAGCGGAAACAAACTAGTAAATGCCTTCCACACGGGAGTGACGACTATCATACCAACTGGTCTTCCCCAGTGCCAGCGGCCACAGACGCATAGTGATGAGTCGAATGAGGATGATCCTCCTCTAATTACGAAGGAGGACCTGAGAGCAGAAGCAGTAAAGACGGCAGTGAGAAAAGGTGCCCAAGCCATGGCCTACAGCACTTCAGCTGACAGCAAGGGTAAAGTGACAAAAATCAACCTCCGGCCGATCAAGTTACCAGAGGCAGCGCGGGACCTAACGCCAAGACCAGCCAAGATGACAGCACTGAACGAGGAGGAACCTGAGGACGTCGCCCAGGAGATCGACAGCGCACCCAGTGAGGACGACGAACCCAAGCTTCTCAGAGGATCGGAGGACAACGACCAGGACAGCGACAGCGTCACCTCAGTTCCTGCACCTCCAACATCGGGTCACAAGACGCTGAGGATCGGTCATCGCAAGGGGCAGAAGAAAGAAGTGGAGGTTTTTGACATCTACCGAGCATCCGAGAGGATCGCAAGGGACCTAACATGGGGTCCCGTGCAGACGAAGGATGGGAGACGGGCGTTCGTACCTGATGTCGGCCAGAGGCAGTATTCCACCCCTGTTGTGTGGCATGACCGGCAGGACGACGAGCTTGAACCTAAGGTAAAGGCTCCTGTTTGTGAGTGGGCAAACATTTTAATGATGCCTTCTTATCCCACCTTAGTTGCTTATCAAAATTTAACCCACAAGTTTCGACCTGCCTATGTGGGGATAGCTCATGATGTGATGCTAAGGAGAATGAAAAAAGCAGTTTATAACTATTCCAAAGAGATAGGGTATAAAGTTGAAACTGCCTCAGAAGGGGAAGATGATGTGGTTCCTAGGTTGTTATTGTCACAGAACCCTGTTCCGACTCGCAGCGATTCAGCAGCTGCTGCTCCGGTGTCTAACTTCGAGAATAGGGGATATCAGGAGCTGAAAAAGATAAAGATGATGGTTCCACAAAATGACCCGGGTGAGTCCATTGATGCTTATCTTAAAAGAGCGTGGCCAATGGTCGAGTATGCCACGACAAATGAAGAAGCAAGAAAAATATGGCTTGGACGAACTACCGGAAATCCAGTTGTGAGAGATGAGTCTGCACAGAGTTATTATGAGAGGATTGTTGTTGACGAGGTGGACGCAGAAGACTCATGCATCGAACGAGCGAAGGATCGGCTGGACCAGGGCCAGACTCTCTCTGCGGTCTGGGCTGACCTCCGGCGTGTGGTGGCACCGGCAAGGTATTTAAAAGCCCTGCGGGAAGTGACCCACAACAGACCTGGCCACATCAACTTTAAGAAGATGCCCGTGCGTGACTCCACACTGACCCAGATCGAGTACGAGGTGAGATCTTATGACCTGGAGCGTAAGTTTTATGATGACAAGCGGCGTAAAGAGTCTGGGCTGGGAACACGGGTCCCAACTAAAGCAAGCCTGAAAGCTCCAGCTGACCCCCAGCCTCGTCCCACGTTCCAAACAGCCCAGGGGCCAAGAAACAGGAATTCAGGGCGGGCCTCCACGCCCCAACAACAAGGTTATAAAACCTATTTGCCTCCCGAGGAGTACCAGAAGTTGACACCAGAACAGAGGAAAGCTCTTCATGAGTCCCGGCGTGCTGGGATTGAGGGAGGAGCCAACCAAATGATGATGGACAGGTCGTGGGTCACCCTGGATAATGCCTACTAGGTGGGGGACAAAATCTGCACAAATGTGGATGGGGATCCCTACCTAGTGGACACAGGGGCGGAGGTGTCGATGACCCGCAACAACCTAGTTACGACAGGACACTACAGGTCCAGTTGGCAAACGGGACCATTGAGGAAATGAAGTATGGGACCTGGAAAGGGATAGTTTGGGTGAAGGGTCCGTACAATTTAATCACTGTAACCGATTTAAAAAGACTGAACAACCCAAGAAAGAACCGACGCTCAGTGGGTCGCAGGCTGAAGAAATTAAAATCCAGGTTAGTAAAAGTAGGCTCCACAACAGAAGAACCAGCTGCGAGTGAATGGTATAAAGCTGTAAATGTGCCAGAGGTGACAGAACAGAAGCTAGAAGAGAGTGACTTCTCCCCGGCTGGGAAAGAGAGGTTACGTCAGATCATCACTGCAGCTAATGTGGCCAGATTCAAGAATGATTGTGGGGATTTGGGAATTAAGTTTGTTCACCTCATAGAAGGGGGGTGCACCCCCCAGTTCGGCAGTATCCCTTAAACCCGGGCGCTGTGGAAGAGATGGACAAAATAGTGAAGGAACTGAAAACTTTAGAAATCATCAGAGAGGAACTCAACCCCATCACAAACAGCCCCATTCAAGCAGTAAAGGAACCCGAGTCAGCTGGAGGCGGTTGGCGGCCGGTGATTAATTTCAAGGCCCTTAATCGCAGGACAGTGGCGAATAGAGCCAGCTTGATTAACCCACAAGGAGCTCTGAAGACACTGAGGGTCAAAAAGTTCAAATCCTGCATTGACCTGGCAAATGGATTTTTCTCTCTCCGGCTCGCAAAACAGTCACAGGGTAAAACGGCTTTCACCCATAAAGGCAAGAGCTACGTGTGGCAAAGGCTGCCACAGGGGTATAAAAACTCCCCCAACGTGTTTCAGTCAGCAGTTATGGAAGTTTTTGGTGACCTAGGAGCAACGGTGTACATCGATGATATATTTATCGCGGACGACACGGAAGAAGAACATCTGGAGAGGCTGCAGATAGTCATCGAACAAATCACTGCAGCGGGCCTGAAGCTGAATTTGAAGAAGTGTCAGTTCGGGCAATTCCAGGTAAACTATCTGGGGTTTCAAGTATCGACTGATCTGGGGCTTTCTGAGGGTTATCGGGAAAAGCTGGATCGGATCAGGGCCCCGAGATCTGAAAATGACCTGCAAAAAACCCTGGGACTGTGTAATTATGTCCATGATCACGTTCCTAATTATCAAAAGTATGCCAAGCCACTGTATGCCTGTCTGAGAAAACAAGATGGAGAGAAAGAAGAAGAGACTGAAAAACAATGGACATGGACTGCATTAAATCAACACGACCTCGATCAGCTGAAGAAAGCAATTCAACAGGCCGTGCGGCTCGAGCCGAGAAGCCTAACATCACGGCTGGTCGCAGGAATCAGCTGTAAGGATGAAGACGCCATGATTAAAGTGAGTAATGAAATGGGGGGGGGGGGGGTTAGTGACCATTTGGAGTTACACGTTATCATCTGTAGAAAAGAAATACCCCCAAGAAGAAAAAGAGTTGGCAGTACTGGAGCGCATTAAAAGACCTGGCGCAAGGACAGCCTCTCAAAGTGACCACACAAAGCCAGGTACATAAATACCTGAGGAAAGGAACGATCGAAAGTAGCAAAGCTACAAACACCAGATGGGGCAGGTGGGGCAGGTGGGAAGACATCCTGCTCGACCCTGACCTCGAGATCGGACCAGCACAGCCAGCCTGCAGGAAAAAGCAATAAACACACCATCAAGAAGAGCCTCCGGAGTGGGTGCTGTACACTGATGGTTCAAGAAAAGGGCCCGACCAAGCTGCTTACTGGGGGTTCATACTGAAGCAATACGACAAGGAAAAATGTCGTCAGAAAGGTAAGACCCCAGGGAGTGCACAGGCGGGTGAAGTGACTGCAGTATTAGAGGGCCTGCTGGAGCTGATAAAGAGGAAGGTGAAAAGGGCTAAAATTATAACAGACAGTTATTACTGTGCTCAGGCCCTAAAAGAAGATTTATCCATTTGGGAAGAAAATGGTTTTGAAACTGCCAAAGGGAAACAAGTTGCACATCATGACCTGTGGAAGAAGATAGCTGAGTTGAGGCTGGACCTGGACCTCCAGGTGGAGACTCAGAGAGCTCACACCAGAGATGGAGCGCATTGGCGCGGAAATGATGAAGTGGACCGTTACGTCCAACAGAGAAGAATCGTCTTTGTCGGAATCGAGAAGTGGGACAGGACACTCAAAGGACGGGTGGTCCCAGATGAGTACGTGGATGAGGTAGTGCGGAGCGTGCATGAGGCCTTGGGACATGCAGGCGTGCTACCTACCCGTAAAGAACTGGAAGAGCAGGAACTCTGAGTCCCGCTAAAACACATCCGTCGCGTGCTGAGGTCAAAGCACACTCTGGATCAGTCGTGGCTGGCAGTTTCTCCCGATGCCCGGGAGAAACTGAGTTTCAAAGAGGCTCATGTCTCACTCAGCTTGTGGCCTCTTCCAAGGCCCATCACTGCATGAAAAGTGAGATTTTCGTCCCCGTAAACTACCGCAAATCTCCCTCATTTTCGGCAGTTAACGACAATTTGCAACCCGCACTTGTCGCCGTTTGTCAGTGCCACAAATTGTCGGAACCGGACAATGACGTATGTGGAGAGCGATCAGCTGTACTAATGGCCCTAATTAGCATATGAATGCAGCGAACCCGCACGGCTGGCCAGGTCTGGCTTGAATAACCTACTCAGTATTGGCTGAAACCACTATTTTCAAACAAGTAAAATCACTCGTGATTGGCAGCAAAACCACACGTGGCCAGGCCAGGCTTGAATGTTCTTACTCGTGATTGGTTGGCATATTTATTTATATTTTTATATATATATATATATTTATATATATTTATTTATTTATATATTTTTTATATATATTTTTTTATTTATTCATATTATGCTGTATATTCATGTTATCCTACACTACTACACTATCATTAGGCTACCATCAAGGACATGAATGAATTTATACAGGAAATGAACATTTGCCAGGAACATGTTTATGCAGAGAAAGAGCTTTATTAAAACAAACAACTATATACAACGCGAGGATCTGCCCACACATGCGTATCCAAAAATTACAACTCGGTGAACTGTCCGTTTGCCTCCTCGGGGTTGGAGGTAACTGGCAGCATTCTCTCCGAGGCAGGTCCGATGTGCAGACGCCTGCTGTGCGTGGCTCTGTACTTCGGCCTCGCCTCTAACCGGGACTGCAGCTTCACACAGAGTTCAGAGAGATCCAGCCTACAAAATGACGGCGGCCGTACAATCCATCCAGAGACCCCGCCTACGACGCCATCTTCTTCGCCAGACATGAGGTCGACGGTGGCGGACTTACAGAGTTCCACTTCCTCATCCGCCTGCACACTCTGCCTCGATTCCAGCAGCTGTAAAAAAAACAAACAAAAAAAAAAACAATGAATCAGTACTGTGCGATCATGGGATGCACTGCGTATGGACACAACACATCTACAGGGTTTCCCGCAGCGCTATCTTGGCGAGGCGGCCAACACGTGACGTTAACACGCGGTTTTTTGTTGTTTCTTTCGCGCGTGCGTGAATGGCAGGGAAAAAACAAATGGATACCCCCCGCTCCGCGAGTCGGTCCGCTCAAAACGTGTCGTCCCCCCAACTCACCGCCTCGCCTAAGCAAACTCCTGTGGTAAACACTGATCTATCAATGCACCTGAAAAATAGTCACCAAATAAAGTCTTACCCTCTTTCTTCTAGCTCGACTCCGAGCTGAATTCTTGGCAGCTTCAGCTCCTGCGTACCGTCTCATAATAGGTCTTACAGGCGGCTGGAAAACGAGTGAATGAGAGTGGAATGAATAAAAATCAAACGCAAGTCACAGTAACAAGGAAGGCAAAAACAGTAAAACAAGTCACTTACACACAATGTCGTCTTTATCAACATCGTGTAAATCTGGACTTGCAGTTATTGCTCCGAGCAAATAGGTCACCGCCTCATTATGAGGCGTGCTTAGTCTGTGAAAACAAAATGTACAGTTATGATCGGTATCTATGTCCTTTTACCGCAGAATGAAAGCATATTCTTTAAATCTTACCCTTGCTCCGGTTCATAGCGCCTGAGGACATGAACACACAGGAGCGGAGCGCTCAGCACGTTTTTTTTTTTTTCTTCTTCTTCTTCTTCTCTATCATGGCGGATCGCAAGCAACTTTAAGGTGCATACCGCCAACTACTGTTCATGAGTGTGTAGCAACACTGTTTTACATCTATTAAATTCTATTTGTTAATTTTGTATTCTGAAGATAATAAATAATAAATAAATAATGCTTTCCTTAATCTATAAATATCCTTTATATTTCCTTTATTTCCCAATAATCCTTTAAGACTCCATTCTTGGCCTGTCCTTTTATTCCCAACAAATTTGTAAAATTGTTGAAGTTACATTTTCATCCATACTACTTTTAATTTCCATCCAGTATACTAAACCTAATTTCATTCTTCTGAATTCCAGTGGAGTTTCTCCAGTCTCTACTAAAAGAGACGGTGACGTCTCTGCTCTTGAGACGGTGACGTCACGTGCGCGGTACGCTATTCCTTCACTGCCTTTGCAAGCAATATTCCAAAGACTTTATTCTCCTTGAAGAAATGGACTGGTGTCCTCCGTGACAACTTCTTACAGTATGTGGTTTGTCCAAAATGTATGACAGTATACATGCTTACTAAAACCTACGAGCTCAGACGCGATGGCACAAAGGTTTGTAAGACTTGTGGTCACATACCATTCTACAATCACCCACAGCTAAAGTCTGCATTAAGGAAGAAATGTGGCTCTGTCTTGCTAAGAAAGGCGAAACCTCCCCCTGCAACACTGATTTGCGTTTGTATAGCTCACAGCATTTTCATTTACATGTTAAAGCCTCCCCTAGAATTAGGAGGAGGGGGGTCATGGGGGGGACAACTGCCACGTCAATTTCTGACAATTCATGGCAGTTTTCGGTGTTGCCTGCAAATTACCGCGAACAGCCGTTAACCTGAAATTCCACGACAATCTACAGTGCCGCATAGTGACGGAAATCACACTTTGCACAGTGCATGTGTGGCTCCTGCAGGGAAGCAAAAGTAGCTTTGTCCTGGACTGCTCCAGGAAGGAGTGGTCTGAGGGAAGTCTGGTCAGAAGTGAGCTTGGTCAGAAGAAGGTCTGTTCTTTTTGTCTGTGGGGGTGGTTCACAGCAGGCACCCCGCTGAGAGGGAGCATCCTTTGTGCATGTGAGGGTCCCAACCCATGTTGCTCTCATCATGGCTCAATGGCACTACACTGTAGGGGGAAAGCATTAGGCTGGTTTAAATCGTTAAATCAGACAGATTCCAGTTTGTTTATGTTAATAATAAATCTTCTTCAAACTCTAGGGTCACTTGTGGAGTACCACAGGGTTCAGTCCTTGGACTAATTCTCTTTGCTTTATATATGCTTCTGTAGTGGATTAATATCACACAATGAATATTGTGGTGGATCAATATCTTATAATAAATATATTCTTATCACAATGGTTATAAGGTGTGCTGTAACATTCACCTAAGAAACATGTGTGTGTGTCACGCTACAAGTCCAGAATAGGAGATTGGGGGTCAATGGAAAAACCAAGGGCAATGGAAAAAACCTCTGGGTCAAAAGGGCAAGCCATTTGCAATGTAAAACAGAACATGAAAGACTGCAAAATGAACACAGAAAATGCATGGTCCAGGTTCGAAAAGGTAATGACGTGTAACCATATGGAAATGAGCAGTAGTGAGGGGCCATGTTTGGGAGGAGCTGTGATGTGTAACCATGTTTTTAAAAAAGCACACCCTAGGTAAGTTTCCACTGATAGGTAAAAATTAACAAAGATATCCGTGGAAAAAGCCATGGAAAATATGTAAAAATGGGAGGGGCTCAAAGGAGGAGCCCCAAGATCCAGAAAATGTATATAAGCAGACCACATTCTGTATGTTGTCAGATGTTGTCCGGAGAACATCTCACGTGTGGTTGTCTTGTGTTGTTGCAATAAACCACCCTGGACTGAAACTCAGCTACCTTTGTTCACTTTTTGACTACTTTTGGATATTTTTAACTGCCTTACCAAGAACTTAGAATTTTTGAAGGACTTAGTGCAAATCATTACGTTGTGGGGAGGCCATCCACAACACTTCCAATTGGCAAAATTATCAGACAGCATGGGATTAAGTTCCACTGTTATGCTGATGACACTCTATATTATAATATTTATCCATAAATCCTGATGAATCCAATCAATTACTTCGACTGCAGTCATATCTTGATGACATCAAAAGCTGGATAATTTTAAATTTCCTGCATTTGAATTCTGACAAGACCGAAGTTGTAATCTTTGGACCAGAGTCCTCAAAAAATAAACTTCTTAATCAATCACTTAATCTGGATGGCATTAACTTGGCCTCTGGTAATAAAGGAAAAAATATTGGTGTTATTTTTGACCAAGACATGTCATTTAAATCCCATATTAAACAGGTTTCCAGAATTTCCTTTTTTCACCTCCGGAATATTGCCAAAATTAGAAAGATTCTGTCCAGGGGTGATGCTGAAAAACTAGTCCATGCATTTGTTACTTCAAGTTTGGTCTATTGTAATTCTTTACTATCAGGAAGTCCACAAAATGCAGTTCAAAGTCTTCAGCTGATCCAAAATGCTGCAGCAAGAGCTCTGATGAAAATCAACAAGAGGGATCATATTTCTCCAATTTTAGCTTCCCTTCATTGGCTTCCTGATAAATCTAGTCTTTAATCTAGGTTAAAAATTAACTTTAAAACTTTCCTTTTTGACAAAGCTTATAGTTAGAGTGGCTTATGTTACCCTGAGCTACCTCTATAGTTATGCTGCTATAGGCCTAGGCTGCTGGAGGACATCAAGGTCTATTTTTCTCACTCTACTGTTCTCCAATTTGCATTGCTTGTCATCATTTCAACTTTTAACTTTTTGTTCTCTCTCTTTGTTTTTTCTTTATAGTAGGTACACCTGGTCTGGCGTTCTGTTAGCTGTGACATCATCCAGGGAAGACAGATCACCCGCTATTACCATCTAATATAAAACAGATTACTGGATCAGTGTGTGCTTCTGCGCTTGTTTGTCTCTCTTGTGTCTCTGCTCTGTCTTCTCTAACCCCCAGTCGGTCGAGACAGATGACTGTTCATGCTGAGCCTGGTTCTGCTGGAAGTTTTTCCTTCCCGTTAATGGGGAGTTTTTCTTTCCACTGTCGCTTCATGCTTGCTCAGTATGAGGGATTGCTGGACAATGCAGACGACTCTCCCAGTGGCTCTACGCTTCTTCAGGAGGAGTGAATGCTGCTTGTCAAGACTTTGATGCAATCAACTGGGTTCCCTTATATAGGAAATTTTTGACCAATCTGTATAATCTGACCCAATCTGTATAATATGATTGAACTTGATTTTGTAAAGTGCCTTGAGATGACATGTTTCATGAATTGGCGTTATATAAATAAAATTGAATTGAATTGAATTGAATTAGATCTAGGAACTCTGATATATTTGTTAGAATTTGTAAACGACCTTTAATATGCTTAAATGTATTTCTAATTATAGATTTAATTTGTTCATATTCTAAGAATTTATTTTTATTAATACCATATTGTATATTTAATCTATCAAATGTGATAAACTCAGTTCCGTCAAATAAATGTTCCAGGTATTCAATACCTTTATTCTTCCAGTGAGGAACGTTTATCATATTTTTTTTGTAATATGTCAGGATTATTTCAGATGGTTGTACGACTGCATGGGATAAGGGATGAATCCGTCATTCTAAGAAACTCCCACCATGCTGTCAGAGAACAGCTAATGTTAATAGTTTTAAAACAATGTGTGAATCAGTTTAAGCTTGACCATGCATCAAATTGAAAGGACTTCTAATTGAAAGTAGATGATACTTCTTATGCCTAAAGTGTAGTGCAATTCTAACCCCTTTAATTGCATATTTTAATAATCTCAACAGACAGTTTATCCACTCATACTGTTTGAATGGGTTTGAAACAAACTGTTAAACTTTAAACTCATCCTGTGAAATGTAATCTTTAATTTCTCTTTAAAAATGTCTCCCCCTGTTCATTTAACTGCTTCATACAGCTTTCGATAAATATAGTCTGTTTTTTACACTTAATATTTGTTTCACCGATTATACAGACACAATTACACTATTAACTTTGTTGTATTCAGTCATTTATTATGTAGTTCTCAGTGCTTATGCAATTTAATCCCTGCAGAAGGAGATTTTTTCCTACTATTTTTCCTACTATTTTTATGAAGTTAGGCCACAGAGTTCATGAAAGTTCAACACCCAGTGATCCTTAAATTCTTATTTTATGTTTGCATACTAAATCTTGTCCCAGAAGATTAATTGTGTCAGTAAAATAATAGTTATGTCCGAACCTAGAATTGGCATTTTTATATCATTATCATTTGTTGTCTATCGAAAATAATGGACAAGTTGTGTAGTTCATTCAAAACTTTTAAATATTGTAGGGTTTGGAAAACATCTGAAGTCTGTGTGTCCTGCCAGCGAGGCGAAGAGAGCAGAAGTCCAGAGTATGACCAGGGCATGACATCCTGTGTGACCCAAACAGAGGTCAACTGACAAGATAAGGTTGTCTGTTTTTCAACGTTTGTGGAACTGTTCCCAGAAATAAGACCAATGTCCGCCAAAGGAGGCTGGAAGCACGTGGACACTGCTGGGTCACGGCGCGGACCAATGGATGCACGTAGAATCTTATTTGTAACACACGCCCATCTGTGTCATATAAAATCCATGTACACTATGTTGTGTCAGAACCCTAGCTCACACCCGTTCGTACGTGCTGAGGAGGTAAAGCCTGAAATAAATGGGTTCCCAGTTGGCAAGCAGAAAGACCTCATTTTCCCGTGTCATCATTCTTTTATATAGTTTAACAGTTAGAAATCCTCCACATAATTGGTGACCTTTCGACGTGATTTTGCATAAAGAGGGAGGTCCTCTTCCCCAGACGGCAAGGCTTTCGGTGCAAGCTGGCCACTTTGCGCCGGGACACACAGATACGGAGAAAGACAGGGGGTAAGTGTAAATGTTTTTTTTTATACTGCTCTCTTTCTTTCTCTGCTTGATAATGACAAAAATTGCCGTCTGTGAAGTTTGATTTGGGAAGAGTGTGTTTATTGATTGTTTGACAATTGGGAGAGGTCGTCTCTCTGTTTTGCCTTCTGTCATTATTTCCCACGTGAGGAAAGAGTTGTCTTAAAAATTCTTAGAATTCCTACACAATTGACTACAAGAAGACAACTTAAAAGAAGTGACTTGTGACTCCCAGCCGCTTTAATCGTACGTCTCGTTAGAAAACGCTAGTATGACGACGAATAGAATATGGATCGGACCATGACGGTTTAAGCTGAAGTTTCCTAATATATATATATATATATATCTTTTTAGAATAAAGAAATCATTGTGAAAGGTTGATTTCAGAAACATACGGCTGGTCGGAGTATTAAGAGGTAGAGCCTCTTTGAGTAAGTGAAGCGTGAAGCGTGAAGCGCTGAGTCAAATGAGATGTGGCCTTAGTGAACTGCAGTTGTTTTGTAAAGCTGAGATCTCTGGTTTAGGCTTTGAGGTGAGAAAAACCTCCCGGTAAATTTTAAATAGTAGGCCTGTTGTTGTAAGCGCTTGTAAAAGAGAAATGAGGTTTCTCTTGGATCATCAGTGTGTCTTAGAGTTAACTGCAGTCTGGGTTGTTTGAGTACTCTGGTTTAGGTAACGAGGTGAAATCAAATTTGAAATAGAAGGCCTGTTCTGGAGCACGTGAAATATAAATATTTACTTTTTGCTATGGGTCCAATAAATATGGTTTAAATTATATGTGCGCACAGTAAAAATCCAGGAATATTGGGCATCTGGACCATTATTAGAGAAAATACTAAGTTCCCGGGAGAGTGAGAAATGAGTGAGTGAAAGAGTGTTTTGGATGTGTTGTGTGTCAGACGTCTATGTGTGAGTTTAAGTGATTAGAGCTCTGTTGTTTGACTAAAAATGCATGTATGAAACTGCTTTGTTTGCTGTCGCTTTGTTTTTTCCTCGTCAAAGTCCTGTGATCAGAAGTAAAGGTAAAGTGTGTCTAATTTGAGAAAGCAAAAGTGCATGGAAACCTTTTATTTTTTGTAAAGAAATCTGCTGAACCGAGGTGTGTGTGCGTGTTGAGCTGCGGTGTTGGAAAGATGTGGGTGCGATTACGTAAACTGGGTTTGGAGGTTTACCAATAGTTGTGCAGTGGTTTCGCTGGTGGCAGTGGCGTCTGCCTGTTCCTGACGGTGTGCTGTTATTTTAATAAATAAAAGGTGTGTTGTTGGAAAAACTTTTCAGCTATAGAACCTGCAAGCTTGTCTGCTGTTGTTTTTTTTTAATTTTTAATTTTGCCTGTCAGTGAGCACCCTGGTTATCGATTGACGGCCAGAGTCCACGTGACTCGTGCCAATACACACACAGTCCACCCCCTCTCCCCCTCCCTCCCTTTGCTTCAGCTAAGAGAGAGCAAAGTACAGTCCCTTTAGAGCGGAGCGCAGCCCCGCCCGGAGGAAAGCAAACAAATCTCTGAGTGGTAACAGTTTATCAGTTTGCAGGGATTTATTGATTCTGCAAGACAAGTAACCCTGTAGTACATTTTAAATTTTTGGTTTTCTTAAATTTGGTTTAACTAATACAGAGCAAAATGGCAAACATTCCTATTGTTATTATTGGGTTGAAATACCCCGAATTTGCTTCACAAATTCCCAAAATTTCTAAGAAATGGCACAGTAGGACTCAGAAATTAATATCCCCCTGGCCGGAGCAAGGTTGCTTTGATACATCTCTTTGCGAACAAATGGAAGTGAGAATCATGGATTACAAGGCTAATAATAATTCAAAAAAGAGAACAGAAAAACGTGAGCTTGAGTTAAAAATTCTAAACCTTTTCAAGGAAGAAGGTCAGGCCTATAGAAGTGCATTAAAACAGAAGCTTATGGAAATGAGACAGCAAACTGCAAATGGTAAATCAGAATATTCAAAAGCTGCAGGACTTTACCCATCTTTAAGTGGTACAGTTAACATAAATGGAGATTTCCAATACAAGGACAAGAATAGTCTGATCATAGATGCAGCTGCAGAGGATGGAAGCCAAAACGATTCAACAGAACATAAAGAAATCATGACAAAGGCCTCACATATCAGTTTTACAAACGCAGGAGGGTCGCCTAACCAAAATGTACCTGCAACACAGCAAAATGATCACGCCCTAGTAAACATATATTCGTCTTTGCATAAATCAAGTTCTCCTGGTGCTTCGGTTGCAATGCATCAGAACACTGCAGGCCCAATGAACTCAGATTCCCCTGTAAACGTGCAGGATCTTGCACCTAGTCATTGTAGCACTGCGAAAAAACAAACATCTGGGGATCAGAGAAGGTCGTTGACCCTGGAGCCTATGGGTGGAGTTGATTGTTATGCAGACTACGTAATGAAACCAAAGGGTGATTCATTTTGGGTAAACCTAGATCATGAAGGGTTAAGTTTGCAAAGAGAAATTGATCGCACCATAATTGAGGCAATAGAAAAGGAAATTGATGAGGAAGCCATAAGACAAAATATTGTACTAGAAAATGCCAGTAAGCTTTTAGAACAAGAGGCAGTGAAGGGCCCTACAGGAGGAACACAAACAGCTACTGGCAGGAGCAGTGATTATGATTTAAGATACAGACCTCACATACATGCACCTGACAGATACACAGAAAACAAACAGTTACCCATACTTGTAAAAGGGAACATTGCTCAATACGCACCTTGGGGGTCTCAAGACCTGATCGGCCTGGTTGGCAGATTGCCAGACATAAATGAGGGTGCCAGCGAGTGGATAAAGGTGTTTGAGGAGGAAACTGTTGGAAAAATGCTAGCTCTTGGTGATTTAAAAGCTGTTTTTGCACAGTGCCTGGGAACACCTGCTATGGAAAACGTCCTAAAAGAACGTTTCGCGTGGATGCTCCAACAGAGAGCTGATGGAATCGGCTTCAATTTATTTCGCACAGCACTGTGGGAAGCACTGCGAAAAGAATATCCCACTAAGATTGACCCAAAAGCATTAAGAGGAGATCCAATCGATAATGCAGAAAATCCAGCGTCTTATATTGCAAAGCAGCTAAAAAGATGGAAACAGGAAACAGAAGAGGAAGTTGATAAGAGCCCTGTGCTGACAACACTGTTCCGGAACTCCATCATTGAAGCAATGCCTGATCCTGTGAGAAGCAGGCTCGAGGATGTGGTGGCTCTGACATCAATGCCTCACAGAGAGTTCCGTGATCATGTGATACATGCAGTGGAGAAGTACAGAATAGAAGAAAGTAGGAGTGCAGAACATGATAAAAATGTACAAAGAAAACTGGTACAAATGCAGCTTGGAGAACTATCAGAAAAAAACAAAGCTAAAACCCAAGCTACAATGATTAAAGTGACTGATAATGTACCCCCACCTCAAGGTTTTTCAGATGATGAGACAAATCAAATACAAAGGAGTTTTCCGGCTCCTCAACTTACCCAGCCACAACAACCAGTGGTTAATGTTTATCCTCAAGCATTCAATACACAGCCATATGGGCCTCGTGGACGGCAGCAAAGAGGTCCCGCCTGGACTAACAGAGGCAGGCCTGGCACACCTGGAATAATGGGCGCATGCTGGGCATGCAATGAACTTGGACATCGTGCTGAGCATTGCCCAAGAGGCAACAACACCTACCGCAGGCAATCAGGCGGCCGGTTCCGTCCAGGTCCAACAAGACGCCCTGTAAACCCACCAAATTTTGGTTACTAGGGGTGCCCAGAGAACCTTACAGGGGAGAACCAGTGCCCGATCGTAAGTGACGGTGCTGAAAATGAACCAATTTTAAAAATTCTAATTGAAGAAAAAGAAACACCGATGCTGGTCGATACAGGAGCAGCTTACACGTGTGTAAGTCCAAATTATGCAAAGCACCTCCCCATGTCTAATAAATTCATTTCAACAGTAGGGTTCTCGGGAACAAGACAGTTACTACAAATGACAGCTCCTGTACGACTGGCAAATGATGATGATGAGATAAGAATACCAATCCTTGTCTCTGACCAAACACCAATTAACCTGTTGGGAAGAGATGCATTATGCAGAATGAAATTAAAAATCTGGTGTTCTCCTCAGGGTTTGTATGTTGACAAAACAGGTCTGGATCTTCAAATGTACATGCAAACACATGAAGCTAATGTTTATTGGCTAGGAGACATTTCAGGCCCAGTTGAAGATGTAGTCACTAACTGGGGCCGGTACATTAAAGCTCAAATTCCAGAAGCCAGAAAACCTTTTCTAGATTACCACTGCACCATGTTCTATGACATTTCAAAGAGCCTGGAGTTTGAAGAGAGATGGGACAATTCTACAAAAGACAGAACTGTTAATCTTGAAACACAATGTATTGTTATTGGAAAACAAGGTGCAGCTTTAAATGTGAAGCAAAATAATTTCATTTCAAAGTGGTACAATGTTTCAGATTCAGTACCACACATAACATTGTTTGTAAATAAAGGATTTCATGCAAAAGATCTGGGACCAATGATGAAACTTGCAACAGAAGCAACATGGGAAGAAACAGATAACCCATTCATTTTTCAATCGAGCAATGGAACAATGATTAAGATCCTATGTAAAACAACAATGACAGCAAAACCACAAGTTGTGACAGTGCCTGTTGATCTAAAAGATCAGTCTGAGGAACATGGTTCCTCTGAAGATCAACCATTAATGCAGGATATACTAAAAAATGTCCCTGAGCACTTATGGTCCAAACATGATACAGATGTGGGTTTAGTAAAATCTGCAGAACCAGTCTCAGTTCAAATAAAACCAAATGCACGGTTTCCTTTTCACCAGCAATACCCATTAAAACCAGAAGCAGAACAAGGCATTCAGAAAACCATTGATGGATTGATGCAAGCAGGTGTGCTGGTGGAAGTAGAAAGTCAATGTAATACTCCAATTTTTCCAGTTCTGAAAGCAGACAAAAACAAATACCGTCTTGTTCATGACTTAAGAGAAATAAACAAGATAATAGTAGACGCAGAATCGGATGTGCCAAATCCAAATACTCTTTTAAATTCAATACCATCAGAAGCACGATTTTTCACCGTGATTGATCTCTGCTCTGCATTCTTCAGCATTCCTTTAGCGGAAGAGTCACAACATTTATTTGCATTTACCTACAGAGGTAAAAAGCTCAGTTATACCCGATTGCCTCAAGGGTTTAAACTTAGCCCGCACATATTTAATCAGGTGCTAAAAAATCATTTGGAAGGACTCAATTTAACTGGAACTGTGTTACAGTATGTGGATGATTTGTTAATCTGTGGAAACACACTAAATGATTGTCATCAGGACTCAATCAAAGTTCTACAAAGATTAGCAGAGGGAGGACACAAGGTCTCCAAACAAAAACTACAGTATTGTCAACCACAGGTAGATTACCTAGGAAGACAAATATCACAAGGAACAGTTGGCATTTCACCTTCTCAACTGGAAGGTGTCCGCAAAGCTCCAAGTCCGCGGACAGTCGGCGAAATGATGACATTTTTGGGAATGACAGGATTCAATGCAGACTGGATTGAAAACTATGCGGAAAAAGCAGCACCACTTAGAGAACTAATAAAAGAAACAGGAAACCAGTCGTTAAAAGCAGTGTTAAAATGGACAACAGAAGCTAAAATAGCTTTTGAAACACTAAAACAGGAAATGCAAGTGGCACCAACTTTGGCATTGCCAGACTATGACAAACAATTTTACCTGTATGTAGCCAACAGAAAAAACATGTACGCATCAGCTGTACTAATGCAAGAAACCTGTGTAGGACGACGAAAGCAAGCCATTGCTTATTACAGCACTAAACTAGACAATGTGGCCCAAGGCTGGCCACCATGTTATCAAGGTCTAGCAGCAGTCTACTACGCTTATGAAAAAGCGTCAACCATAACAATGGGTTACCCGGTAACAATACAGACCCATCACAAAATCACGGAACTGATAAATCAAGGAAAGTTTGTGATGACTCAGGCAAGATGTTTACAGTACATGCCATTGTTAACATATCCAGATGTAACAGTACAAAGGTGTGCAACGAACAACCCTGCTGACATGGTACCTCTGGACTGTGAAGGAGAACCACACGAGTGTCTTGCAGAAACAATGAAATTCACAAGACTAAGACCCGATTTAGAGTCAACTCCGATAATGAACGCGGAAGTCACTTATTTTGTTGACGGGTCATGTTTCAGAGATCATCTTGGAAACCACGCAGGTTATGCTGTGGTTAAACAAGTAGGAGACAATTTTGTAACAGTCAAAGCAGAAAAATGTGAGCAACCATGCTCTGCCCAAAAGGCAGAACTAAAAGCATTGACAGAAGCATGCAAATTAGCAAAAGGAAAAGTAGCAAACATATTCACAGACTCGGCTTATGCCCATGGGGTGTGCTATCTGTTTGCTGCTGTTTGGAAACAAAGAGGTTTCAAACGAGCAGACGGCAGTCCAGTATTACATCAAGAACAGCTGAAAGAGCTGATTGCATCGATGATGCTGCCATCAAGACTGGCAGTGATCAAATGCAACGCCCATCGTAAAGGTAATGATTTAGTCATTAAAGGGAACAACGCCGCAGATGAGGCAGCAAAACTAGCGTCTAAGTGCCAGATGGCTATCTTGGCACCAGTGGTCACCTTGGAACCAATGGTGACACCAGAAGACATCATTTTGATGCAGCAGGAAGCAGGTGCAAGTGAGCACGCTCTCTGGGCGCAGAGAGGTGCGACAATGAGTGAAAGTGGTTTGTGGAGATCACAAAGTGGACATTTAGTTGCACCAGTAGCATTGTTGACAATGTTGGTTTCAGAAGCACATGGTTTGGATCACTGTGGTAGAGGGAAAGTGATGGAGAAGTTGAAAAAGCAAGGTTATTGGTCGCCTTACATGCAAGCAATGGTGGATGAAATCTTGAGCCAATGTGAAATATGTGCAGAAAACAATGTACGAAAAGGCATAAAATCACCGATTGGTCACATTCCGGTCCCTGAGGGACCCTTTAAACATCTTGTGATAGATTATGTTGACATGATAAAGCCAGTGCAAGGAAAAAGGTACATGTTGGTGGTGATCGATCGGTTCAGCCGATGGGTTGAAGCAGTCCCATCAAAGACATTGGGAGCTGATACAGTGATTAAGTTTCTGACAAGAGAGGTGATTCCGAGATTTGGCATCCCATCAGAAATCAGTTCGGATAATGGTTCAGCGTTTATCCAAAAGGTGTTAAAAGGTGTTTTGTCAAAGCTAGGAATTAAACAACGCTTTGGAGCAGTCTATCACCCGCAGAGTCAGGGTATTGTTGAGAGAATCAATGGGACTTTGAAAGCTAAGCTGAATAAAATCTGTGCTTCTACTAACCTAAACTGGGCTGATGCTTTGCCGCTTGCGCTAATGAGCTATCGCATGCAGATGCACCGCAGCACACATTTAACCCCGCATGAAATGCTAACAGGCAGAATGATGCCAGTGCCCGAATGGAGGCTTCCATTCAAAGGCCCAGCACTTGAACAGCTACAAACAGAGTTGAAAGCATATATGGATCAACTAACTGCTATCCATAGAGCTATCTATCTGCAGGAAAAAGCCAGAAGTTCCTGTCCAGAGTCGGTGGCGAAGAGACCAGTCGAACCAGGAGACCTGGTGTACGTGAAGGTGTTCAGACGTAAATGGAACAGCTCGAGATGGGACGGACCATTTGAGGTCAAACGAGCAACCGCAACCGCCGTCCAAGTAAAGGGGAGTGATACGTGGTATCATTTGACTCATTGTACTAAAGTACACGCTAGAGACACTGTGAAGCCAGACATTGTGAAGCCAGACAATGGAAAAGACTGAACAGAAAGTTTGCAGCAATGAAACTGGTATTAATGACATTTCACCTGTGGATGTTGGCAGAAGTGGTGAGCCTAACAACAGCGAGGCCGGAGATGAACTCTCACAGCCTGCAGACAGCACCACAGCATCAGCCAACGTCAGCTCAACCACGAGTGGAACGAGCAACGAGTAATGAGGGTCGAGACGATCGACATGCAACCATGAAATGTGGGACTTCGGTCTATAAAGGGAAATCCACATTTGCAGAAAAAGATAAGTACAACACAACGTTAATGTTTTTGAACAAGTACACACCAGTGTTTTTGCCAGCTGAACTGAAGTTAATGACTCATCTAGGTCTTAAAGAACACTTAAGAGAAAAAACAAAAAGGTTGCGCAAGAAAAGAGAGACCCATGCTGAATTCAAATGGAAAGCAACGGTAACCGATACAGGATTTCGTACAAAATTAGATACGGAGTTTGAGGTGAACATTTATTACAATGATCAAAAATTGTGTGGAAAAAGTGTCAAAAAGGTATATACAGAATATGGGATAAATCAGTGCTCACTTACTCTGTACATAAAGGATGATGGTTTTGAGGTAGAAATAGAAATAGAATCCCACAGGGATCCCGAGGACAATTATAAATATAACTTAATGAAGAATCTACAAAACCACAATGTAGTATCAGGAAGTGGTGATTTAGAACGAATAGGAAATAAGGAGTTAAACGCTACAGTCCAAATGTTTAATGACCGAATTAGGATACATGTGGAGCCAGACAGTGATGAATATGACTTGGTTGAAAGAAACGTGATTATCTCTAGAGTACTGCAAAAAAGTGACAGACGAAGGATGTGTAAGTCTCATGCTAATGTAAGTCATCAATTATCAAGTCAAAATCAAGAAAACATTAATTGTAATATGACTGTTTGGAATGCAGATTGTGGATGGATTATTGAAGCAAATGTAATAGCTTTCCGGATTAACAAAACATACGAGTTGAAATTCGAAGACGTCACCTCGAGTGGAAAAATAGATTCAACTATATTATTTAACTTACCGAAAAAAGAAGCTTTACTAGAAGATGTAAATTGTTTTGCCCCAACAACTATGGCTACTAGATCTACAGTAGAAGTGAAGAAAATGACAATCCCTAGTGGAAATGTGACTTTACCTACTTCAGTCACCAAATTAGGACTAAATAAATCGACAACTTTAACGGAAAAGACATTAACGGTCACATCAGCGTCTAAATTTTTAAATAGCACAATACAAATTTCAAATTCGTTCCCAGTTGATATTACAGAGGTAAATACAAGTAAAATGGAAGTGCAACCTACAGAGGTTGCTAGAGACTTGGTCAACGCAAAACCTACGGTGATTCGACCTGAGAACATAACTGAACCTCCAACAATTGTTATAACTAAAACAAATCTACAGACAATAGTTTCAAATACAATTAAAACCACAAAGGAAGTTTTAAATACTACTAAACCCTCACTAATAAGATTAATTACAACGGCACCTCCTTCGGTTGAGGTAACATCAGATCAGGACAAGAACCTAATATTAGAATTCGCAGAACTAGATCCAAAACAGTATGGATGCTCTGAAAAGGAAGGATGTGAAGATTTCTCTGAAGGTTTAGATAAATTTTATGAAAAACAAAATCCAAAAGTAGCTATGCCAAAAGCAATAAATAAATTACAGGATATTAAATGGCATGGAATAAGACCAAGGGGTGATCCTTTATGGCAAAGAGCCATACGCAATACATGGTATAGCTGGTCATGGTATACAGCAAGAGAGTTAACCAAAAATGATTGCTTAATCTGTACTGCTGCTCCGGGAGCAGTTACTATGGTTATTCCAGAAAAATACACGTCAAAAGAATGTGCATTTGTACAACGTGAAAAATGTAGGAATGGTGAGTTCACTTCAAGAGAAGACGCAGTGTCATTCTTTAAATTACCTATGTGTGGTTTGGGTTGCAGACTCTTATATGGTTCAAGAAATTCTCATCAATACTTAGAAAAGTGGAAAGGGTATAAATTAGAATCATTGTGTGCAGAATTTAACATTAGTACTACAGATAATGTTCCACCTACTGATTATGAAATAGATTATGTAGCAGACTACGAATGTTTCGTCAGTGGAGGTTTTGAGGACAATGAAGGAATCAATGTAGGAAACACCACTGTAAAATGTAATGTAACTTGGGTGTTATCCTGGTTTAAGCATGCAAATGTAACACCAGTGTTTGCTACAAAGCCCGTTTGGTTTGAAAACCCAGATTTTATAGAAGAGGACTGTAAAAATATAACTATGACTATTCCCAAACTTTTCTTTTTAGGAGATCAAACGTATCCAGTGGCAGACAGTTACTGGATGTGTGGTGACGACATGCTAATGAACACCTTACCACTTAAGTGGGTAGGGCTCTGTGCATTAGTACGAATGGAGGTACCGCTAACTTTAGTGTATGAAGGGGTAAAAGAATTAGCTCAGATAGAAATAGGTAAAAATAGGTCTCGTCGGAGTCTAGACGATTATGGACTAAATGAAGGAGTTTATTTAGATCTTATTGGTCAACCAAGAGGAATTCCAGATGAATTTAAAGCGCAGCATGAAATTAAAGCAGGTTTTGAGTCTATCTTACCTCAAATTACTATTAATAAAAATGTTGAATGGATAAATTACATTTACTATAATCAGCAAAGGATGATAAATTTCACGGTAGAAGGATTTATGGCACTGGGAGACCAATTACATGAAACAAGTAGAATGACAATACAAAACAGACAAGCCTTAGATTGGCTTTTAGCAATTAAGGGAGGTGTTTGTCACATGTTCGGTAATCAGTGCTGTACATACATTCCCATGAACACAGCTCCTAAAGGTTCGTTTAGGGCAGTAATGGTAAAACTTATGAAACTTAAAGAAGAAGTAAAAGAGAATGCTGGTAGAAACAACTGGTCGTGGAAAAGTCTGGAAGAAATTTTAGGGGAATGGGGCGCTTTAGCCGCTAAAACAGGACTAATTTTGGTGATAACGCTGATTGTAATCTTTTTGTTTGTGTGTTGTGTTGTGCCTATTTTGAAAAGGTGGATTGTGGGAACGATGTATAGATGGATGACATCAGGCAGCAGCCATCGAAAGGGCTGATATCCCGGCCGCCTGGACACGTCTATGGACTCACACGTATGCTACAGACTCATTCCAAATGGAAAGGAGAACCCGTGATCGAGACGGACTCTCTTGTTTTGCTACGTGTCCATGGACTCATTCAAACCAAGCACACGAACTGAAGACTGACTAATCCTATTAACCTTGTTTAAGTTACTCAATCTAAGATTAAATGAATAAAATATAATACAATAAAGCCTAAGTAGATAAGGTAGCACAGGCGGCCGGTTAGTTTAATCTATCATAACATTATATTTTAACGTTCGTTTTAGTATTATTTCCGTATCAGTATTATTAGCAAGATAATTTGCATATATATACATATATATTCCATGTATTTCACATGTTGTTTGATTGTTGGGTGTATATGTTAAATTCTATTATGTTATGTTTTTGAATGACAAGTGGTGGATTGCATTGCGAGTAGCATGGCTGATTTCCAACTGATGCCGGTCGACCTGGCTGGCGGATGCTCGATGGGGAACCGAGATCCATGGGAGAGTTTTTTCCCCTGAGAACAGTACATGAATAAGTGCCAACAACGGGGTTTTTCGCTTCCATATTAGCTGGATTGATGCCAATGTGAAAGCAATGACTATTTTGTCTCTCTCTCTCTCTCTCTCTCTCTCTCTGTCTCTCTCTCTCTCTCTGTCTCTCTCTCTCTCTGTCTTTCTCTCTCTCTCTCTCTCTCTCTCTCTCTGTCTCTCTCTCTCTCTGTCTTTCTCTCTCTCTCTCTCTCTCTCTAGATTATTGAAATGTGTTATTGATTGTAATCTGCACTTATTACAAGTCATTGTTGATCGACACTTATGTGGGCACCTTGATTACATTAGTATATTATCCATTGGTTGTGTAAGCAATTGCAATTCTAGATGTGTGTTATCATTACAGCTAAGCTTGATTAGTGTGGAGTCAGATTTTCTCTTTATACGATGTTTAGTCTATGTACTTTAGTATATAGAGGGTTCCTTAGGAGTGTTACGTAAATAACGTAACAAGGGAGGATGTGTAGGGTTTGGAAAACATCTGAAGTCTGTGTGTCCTGCCAGCGAGGCGAAGAGAGCAGAAGTCCAGAGTATGGCCAGGGCATGACATCCTGTGTGACCCAAACAGAGGTCAACTGACAAGATAAGGTTGTCTGTTTTTCAACGTTTGTGGAACTGTTCCCAGATCCCAGAAATAAGACCAATGTCCGCCAAAGGAGGCTGGAAGCACGTGGACACTGCTGGGTCACGGCGCGGACCAATGGATGCACGTAGAATCTTATTTGTAACACACGCCCATCTGTGTCATATAAAATCCATGTACACTATGTTGTGTCAGAACCCTAGCTCACACCCGTTCGTACGTGCTGAGGAGGTAAAGCCTGAAATAAATGGGTTCCCAGTTGGCAAGCAGAAAGACCTCGTTTTCCCGTGTCATCATTCTTTTATATAGTTTAACAGTTAGAAATCCTCCACAATATCGGCCTGTCGTGGGTTACACTGTGGTTGGTTTTTTTATGTATTTATTTAGTCACATTCTGCCTGCTTTTGTTGTTCCCATCTCTCACCTCCTGTTGCCGCCAATTCTCTCTCCTCAGTTTCTCTCTCAGCTCCTCCTCCACACCTGTGACCAATTAACCGATCTACCCCTGCCTTTGTTCCAGCTCCCTTCCTCACAGTATTTAAGCTCCTCTTATTTCTCCATTCCCTGCTGGTTTCTACTGTTTCACCTGCACTGCGTCCTGTTACTACTCCTGTGCTCACTGCAGCTGCCTGCCACCTTAACTCATAGCTTCCTCGTGTTCCACCTCAGGTTTATGTTTTAATTTTTGCTCCTGGGTTCTCCAGTGTTTTTGTAAGTTTTTGGATTTTCTTTATTAAACTCACTTATTACCGCTCCCTGCCTTGGTCTCTCTGCGTTTGGGTCCAACCACCAACCTCACCCTAAACATGACATTGGCCACCTGAATTTAGAATTTCAGCATTAATTTAGTCCGTCTTTTGATTTATCTGTTCAGCCCTAGTAGCCACATTTTTTTTTCTTCTGTGGATTGAATGGGCACTTGTACGGACACCTATCTGTTTCCATATGTCTGGACCTCTGTAATTGGATCTTTGCGTTTTGTCTTCAGACCTGATCAGGACACTTTGTGACAAAGAAGGTTTTGTTCTGATGCTCCTTCTTTTGGATCCCCATCAAACCCCCAAACCATTTACAGTCAATGTTAGGTTTCAGATAATCCATGTGGGACCACGTCATTGTCTCTCCTGGGTCCCACCTGGTCCCAAGTGCTTCAGCCGTCAAAACACGTTCATCACTTGAGATAAGTTCATAACAGTTTCAAACCACAGCAGCTCATCCTGGGTGTCTCCACAACCCCTTGTGTGTGAAATGTCTCTCCACATCATCTTCTTGGAGCAGCTGTGTCCGCACCTCCTCCCAGGCTGAATCCCAAAGCAGAGTTGTGTGCACAGGATGTTATATCATGTCCTGTTAAGTGTCCTGCTTCCAATCGTCATTCACTACAAGATGAATCCTGCTGAATCACCATATTTAAATGTTCTTCCCTCTAGAGTCTAGGAGTCAAGCTGTTATCCACTTATTAATAACTTGTGCATGTCCAGCAGTTGCTCTGCAATTCTGACCAGATCCAAAAATGTCCAGGCAATCTAAATGGCTGTTTCTTTTTGTCAGTATAGGTAAGGGGAAAATCTTCAAATAATTCTTGCTTAAAAAGACCCCTCTGCAAAGAGTTGGTTAACCTCAATAATATGTTTATTCCGTCGGAAGGATGTTTTAACAACTGGTGAAAAAGGTTATTGTTATTTGCCTTCAAGGGGAGGAATGTTAAACCTCATGATACTCTACGTATCATCAAGTGAGAATGCTATACAGCATTCTCACTTATTGTGTTCCTTCAGGTCTTGATTATTATTCCGTACGTTTTTCGGCATCTAACTACTCCTGCATACTTCAACCGATTTAAACAATTTTCATATCAAAACGTTCAGCTCATTCACGACATTACTGCTATGTCTTTTGGTAATTATAACTTTTATAATGTTTAAAATATTTAATTTTTTGTGAGTTTTTTGCTCTCAAAATTCTTCAAATATTTCAGCTTTTTGACAGCTTACTGCTTCAGCCTACTTTCAGCTAGAAATGCCATTCAACTTTTAAAATGTAGTGATATCTTTTGGCTATTATGGTATATTTCAGCTTTTTCATATCTTTTACCATTTTTATATAGTACCTCCTTAAAATAATTTAGCATTTTCATAAAATTCAGAAAAATGAATGTGTTGCTATGGTTGCTACTTAGAGTGGCCACTGTAGATTTTCCAATACATTTTTCTTCTTTGAACAACTTCTTCTCACTCGCTCAATTTTCACTCTATGCACATAAATTATACATCAAAACGTAGGAATTTTTGTCTGGATTCAGAAAATGTAACCATCATTGGTGTGGGATTTATAGATTTTTCGCAAATCACCCCAGAGCACCACAAAGTCTAAAAGCTCTCCATTGATTTTCTATGGAGGTGCGGTGAAAAATCACACCTGACATTCCCAAGCGACACATGTTTTCGCATCGTCGCTAGTCCTAAACCGTTTGATGTACAGGCATGAGACTTTCACACATTCATGTCCAGACCCATCTGGCACTCACAAAAAAGGAATTTTGTCGATAACTGTTATGGTTTTGTCGCAGGAACAATTTGTTCGGGAGTAGCGTTTTGGAAAAATGCTAAAACAGGATCAGACTTCCATCCCCCCAAATGAGGCACTTTTCTACATCGTCGTTACTCCTAAACCGTTTGATGTACAGGCATGAGACTTTGACACAATCATGATCAGACTCTTCTGGCACTCACAAAAAAGGAATTTTCTTGATAACTGATACGGTTTTGCCGCAGGAACAATTTGTTCGGGAGTAATGAATGTACAAAATCCTGAAAACGCTTTGGACCTGCATCCTTCCACATGATCCACTTATTTACATTGTCGCCATGCCTACACCGATTTTTGTACAAACATAAAAATAAGCACCATAGTCTTCAAAAGCCTGCTGATACTCACGGTGAAAGAGTTATTTTGATATCTCTTAAACTTTCTCAGCTAGAGCGATTTGTTCGGGACCCTTTTTAGAGCATTTTTACATTTTCGTCAATATTCCCCTTTATATCATGATTTTTTGCGCCTTTATTAAAATATTTCCAGCAAAAACCGATAGCTTGTCTTGTTACCCTATCCGTTACGAAATAAACGCAGAAAAAATTACATCTCTAGCCCTAACGGTTGACGAAATATCCTGAGTTGTTCGAGGCAAAGTGATGCCATTTTATTCCAATTAGAGCTCTTCTGACCCAAAGTGTTGCCTGCAGTAGACGGACATCAGCAAGCGTGAGTGAGTTTCTGTGACAACGGAACTCTGCTGGGCAGAGGTTACTATAGGTCAGGGACATGCTCCATTGGTATAGCATGGCACCTTTTGACGCCCACTGCAGGGGCTGTGATGAACGTAGGAATCTGAAATTCGCCGAGTCATGTCCTTTTAATATTTTTTAATTTTCCAGTGAATATCAGGTAATTTTTCTGTCACTTATTGGATTTCACATAGTTTTCTTATCGGGCCTTGGACTCCAACAGGACCTGGCAGGATGCCCAGACACGACCCACCCGGCCTAAACAGCACCACCCACCTGGTTATGCTAACTTTTATACTTTTTAAACTATTTGTGCGTTTTTTGCTCCCATTGAAATGAATGCAAATTCCTTCAAATTCTTCAAATTTTTCATATTCCTTCAAATTCCTTCAAATTCTCCTAATAGTTCAAAGTTTTCAAATGGTTAAAATTCTTCAAATTCCTTCAAATTCTTCTGATACAACTGATATTACTACTACTACAACAACAGATTCTACTCCTACTACTACTGATACTACCACTGCTACTACTACTACTGATACTACTACTAATGATGCTACTACTACTACTGATACTACTACTGATACTACAACTACTACTACTGATACTACTACTAGTAATACTACTACTACTAATGATACTACTACTAATGATACTACCACTGCTACTACTACTACTGATAGTACTACTGATACTACTGCCACTACTACTGATACTACTACTACCACTGATACTACTGATACTAATACTACTATCACTACTACTACTACTGATACTAATACTACTATCACTACTACTACTACTACTACTGATACTACTACTACTACTTCTTCTGCTGCTACTACTACTACTTTTACTACTACTACTATTACTACAAATTATACTACTACTGCTGCTACTACTACTACTACTGATACTATTCAATTCAATTCAATTTTATTTATATAGCGCCTATTCATGAAACATGTCATCTCAAGGCACTTTACAAAGTTAAGTTAAAAAATATTATACAGATTGGGTCAGATTATACAGATTGGTCAAAAATGTTCCTATATAAGGAAACCAGTTGATTGCATCAAAGTCCTGACAAGCAGCATTCACTCCTGGAGAAGCGTAGAGCCACAGGGAGAGTCGTCTGCACTGTACATGGCTTTGCTGCAATCCCTCATACTGAGCATGCATGAAGCGACAGTGGGAAGAAAAACTCCCCATTAACGGGAAGGAAAACCTCTGGCAGAACTGGGCTCAGTATGAACGGTCATCTGCCTCGACCGACTGGGGGTTACAGAAGACAGAGCAGAGACACAACAAGAGAGACAAAAAAGCACAGAAGCACACATTGATCCAGTAATCTGTTCTACATTAGATGGTAATAGCGGGTGAGCCGTCTTCTTTGGATGATGTCACAGTTAACAGAACGCCAGACCAGGTGTACCTACTATGAAGATAAAAGAGAGAGAACAGAAAGTTAAAGCAAAAATGACAACACGTACTACTATTACTACTGATACTACTACTGCTACTACTACTACTAATACTAATACTACTGATACTAATACTACTACCACTACTGATACTACTACTGCTACTACTTCTACTACTGCTACTGATACTACTAATACTAGTACTACTACTACTACTGATACTACTACTACAACTGATACTACTACTGTTACTACTACTACTACTGATAGTACTACTGATACTACTACTACTACTACTAATACTACTACTACTACTACTGCTACTTCTACTACTACTAATACTACTACTACTACTACTGATACTACTGCTGATACTAATCAGAAGTATGTCAACGATTTTCATTCTAAGAGATCAGAGAAAAAACACGCCACAGGGCCAAGGACCTTGATACTATGCAATAGTTCTGTAAATGGGATTAAACATTTCTGTAACAAGAAAAACACAGAGGTGTTGATTCATAGCCCTTCGAACAATACCCTGGTGTCTGATGTATCAGACATCCTTCCAAGGATCTTGAAAGAACGCCCGACCCTGGAAAAACTAATAATACAAGCTGCCCTGGGCGACGTCACCCGGATAAGAAAATCAGAAGTATTGAAAGAGGATTACATTCGTCTGTTGAACTTAGTTGATGGCCTTAATGTCAAGGTGTTTCTCAGCGGCCCTCACGCGCCCGTTAATTGTGGAGATGAGATTTTTTCCAGAGTTCTGATGCTAAACAAATGGCTGGAAAAAACATGCAAACAAACAACTGTAACCTTCATAGACAACTTTAACATCTTTTGGGAGAGGAGACATCTGTTCAGCAACAATGGTCTCCATCTAAATAGGTCAGGTGCAAAACGGCTGATTTCAAACATCTTCTATTCTGTGAACCATGCGCCATCAGCTTTGTCCCAAAACAAAGCACACCCAGTGCCAAAACGAATGATAAGCCCAGTACAGCCCGAACAGGCCAAGATAAAGATGACACAGAAAGAGGCTACGCCAGAACTAAAGGAGGATTCATCCCAGATCTCAGCAGGACAAAGAGAGGACCAAGAACCTCCATCCCCACAAACACCGGTCCAGACTGCAACAACCCCCCCCCCTCCTCTCCACAAAGCCCAGATATTCCTTTTCTGGATTTTTCTCGCAACATGAACAAAGTCTTTAAGATTGGTCTACAGCTGACATCCTCTCCACATAGCCACAGCTCTGTGACTAAACCAGCATCTCCCAAAGGCCACAGAGCCCCAGATCCTCCTCCTCTACGTAACACGGAACATGCCTGTCCCCAAGACCTCCAGATAACTTCGCTGTGATACAGATCGGGCCCTGGCCGCACGTTTATCAGACATGACAGTTTCCAGCATCAGCCTGGGCCTCTTGTCGGAGATTATGGAATATCTGTGATGATACGTGGCAGAAATAAGAAAAGCAAAAGGATAAACAGGAACAAATACTTAAAAGTCATAAACTGTCAGATGCAACCTGCCACAGAGACATCATCAACCACTAAGTCATATAAACTGGGTTTATTAAACATTAGATCTCTGTCAGGAAAATCCCTTTTAATTAATTACTTCATTATTGACAATAATCTTGATGTTATGTTTTTAACAGAAACATGGTTACATGAATTTAATGAAGCAGCCATTCTGATGGAGACGACTCCTCCCAACTACAATTTTCTTTGTGAGAGCAGACAGCAAAGGAAAGGTGGAGGAGTGGCAACATTGTTTAATGATTCACTAAAGTGTAAAAAGGTGTTTTTGGGAAAATTTGACTCTTTTGAACATTTGGCTCTCCAGGTAAAGAGCCCGGTACGAACTATGTTTCCGAATGTTTACAGGCCTCCTAGGTCCACATCAAACTTTTTTAATGATTTTAGTGACCTCCTGTCTGTGATATGTGTTGACTATGACTGTTTGATTATTGTGGGAGACTTCAACTTTCACGTTGACAACCCTGAAGACAGAAGTGCAAAAGAACTGTGTGACACACTTAGAAACTTTGGTTTAACTCAGCATGTCAAACAGCCAACACACAAACAGGGACATATTTTAGACCTGATCATCACTAAAGGTCTAAAGATTTCTAACGTCAATGTAACTGATGTTGCCCTATCTGATCATTTTTCTGTTACCTTTGAAAGCTTAATTTCCAGTGACTCATTTAGCCAAAGGGACATCGTAACAAAACGCACCTTTAAGGACAATGCCACAGAAACTTTTATTCAAGCTTACTCTGCTACATCAACCTTGGGCTGCAACTCAGTAGATAAGCTGGTAGATAACTTTCATTCTAAAGTCTCAGACATCATTGACTGCATTGCTCCAGTTAAAGTGAAGGTTTTTTCCGGGAAGAAAAAATTTCCTTGGAGAAATGCTCCAGCAGTTAGAAGTGAAAAAAGGGAATGTCGAAAAGCTGAACGCAGGTGGAGAAAGACGAGACTCCAGGTTCACTATGACATCTATAAAGAGAGACTTTACAGATATAACTTACAACTGAAAAATGCAAGGGAATCTTTCTTCTCTGAGATCATAAACAAGAACATTAATAATGCTTGTGTCTTATTTGCCACAGTTGACAGGTTAACAAACCTTCCTGTATCCGTGGCTTCTGAACTCCACTCCACCAGGGCCTGCAATGACTTTGCTAACTTCTTTACTGAGAAAATTCAAAAGACTAGAGGATCAGTTTGTACATCCATACCAAGTTCAGTACCAAAGTTGTCCCCAACTAGAATTGATCTTGACCAAATGTCCCAATTCAGTCAAATAAACTACAAAAGCTTAGAGCAGATCATTCAGCAGCTAAGTTCCTCCTCATGCTGCCTTGATGTTCTCCCCACTGCTTTCTTTAAGAAAGTTTTGCCTGTCATAGCGTCTGATTTGACTCAGATAATAAACACATCCCTTCTGTCAGGTGTTTTCCCCCAGTCCCTAAAAACAGCAATTATCAAACCACTGCTTAAAAAGAACAATTTAGACAAACTACTACTCCAGAACTACAGGCCCATCTCAAACCTCCCCTTTATCAGTAAGATTATTGAAAAAGCTGTGTTTCAACAATTAAACACCTTCTTAACAACGACCAGCCGCTTTGACGTTTTCCAGTCTGGCTTCCGTGCTCACCACAGTACAGAGACCGCCCTTATCAAGGTGTTTAATGACATCCATATAAATACAGACTGTGGAAGAACCACCGTGCTGGTACTATTGGATCTCATTGCAGCATTTGATACTGTTGATCACTCCATCCTGTTAGAACGCCTGGAGAACTGGGTCGGCCTCTCTGGTACAGCTCTCTACTGGTTTAAATCCTACTTAAAGGACACGGAATTTTTTGTATCAGTAGGTGACTTTACATCAGAGATGACAAAAATCACATGTGGGGTTCCCCAAGGGTCCATCCTGGGTCCCCTCCTATTCAATTCATCTACATGCTCCCCCTTGCTCAGATCATAAAAAACAACAACATCAGCTACCATAACTATGCAGACGACACACAGCTCTACATCACCATGTCACCAGGTGTCTATGAACCAGTTCAGTAAATGACTTGAAGAAATCAATGCGTGGATGTGCCAAAATTTTCTTCAACTGAATAAAAACAAAACAGAAGTAATAATATTTGGACCAATAGAGGAGAGATCAAAGGTTAGCACACAGCTTCAGTTGCTTCAGCTAGGAATCACTGACCAGGCCCGAAACCTGGGAGTAGTGATGGACTCAGACCTGAACCTCCAAAAGCATTTAAAGGTCGGCTTTCTATCACTTGAAGAACATTTCCAGGATTAAGGGACTAATGTCTCAGCAGGATCTGGAAAAACTAATCCATGCGTTTATTTTTAGTCTAATTGATTACTGCAAAAGTGTTTTCACAGGTCTGCCTAAAAAGTGGAACAGACAGCTGCAGCTGATCCAGAATGCTGCTGCCCGCGTCCTCACTAAGACTAAGAAAGTAGAGCACATCACCCCAGTTCTAAAGTCCTTACACTGGCTCCCTGTATCTCAGAGAATAGACTTTAAAATACTTCTGTTAGTCTATAAATCCCTGAATGGCTTAGCACCTAAATACATCACAGACTTGTTATCAGTGTATCAACCCTCCAGACCACTAAGGTCTTCTGGCTCCTGCCTACTCTGCATACCCAGAACCAGAACTAAACACGGAGAAGCAGCATTTAGTCCCTATGCTCCACTGATCTGGAACAAACTTCCAGAAAATTGTAAAAATGCTGAACGCCTAAGTTCCTTTCAATCAAGACTAAATACTCATTTGTTTAGGACTGCCTTCGACTGCACTAGTTAAACAGTCGAATGCAATTTTTTATTTATTTATTTTTTTTATAATCCAACTGCTTTTTCCTACTAACTTTTTTTTCTGCTTTATTTCCTGTATTTTAATCATGTAAAGCACTTTGCATTGTCTGTGTACTGAATTGTGCTATATAAATATATTTGCTTTCACTTGCTTTGCCTTGCCTTATGGAAGAGGAGCTGAGAGAGGAATTGATTACAGAAAGGATGAAAGTGTTGTGGAGCAGAGCAGCCTCAGAGGAGCGTTAGAGCAGGAAGGGTGCTGTAAAAGGACCTGATGGAGGATGGTGTTTCCTCCAGGATTAAAACAGGAACTTTTTCTGAAGCACACAGAGTTGGACATGTGGGTGTCAAACAGATGTTGGAGAACGTGAAGGAGTGGTGGCATCCATTTATGTAGAATATGGTGAAATATTTTGTGAAAAGTGGTACAGTGTGTGGTCAGTTAAAGGGGAAGTCCGGTCAACAAGGAAAAATCAGGGTATCATTAGCTATAACTAAAACTAATACATTTGTGGTTATTTAATGAACTTATCTTTAATCAATAAGAAAATAAAAACATAAATTGTCGTCTGAATCACTGTGTATGGGGGCTGACATGACTGCCCAAATATGGGCAGTAAGGGGCGTTTGACATCACATCCTGCGACGTGGAAGAGCGGAAGCGGCGACAGTATTTCTCTCCGCTTTCCATGCAAAGTCAATAGGAGCCGTTCTACACAGCTGCGATCATCAATAATTATTTCGGATTTCCAGAGGACTTCACCGCTGACATTCCCAAGAGCTATTGCTGAAGCAACAATGCCCACGTGCATGGCCATCGGATGTTCCAACACAACTGGTAAAAGTGGAAAAAACATAGCTTATTTCAACACAGTCACTTCAGCGATCTCTCCTCCGCTGTGTGTGTGTGTGTGTGTGTGTGTGTGTGTGTGTGTGTGTGTGTGTGTGCGCGCGCTCAGCTGCAGCGCCGGTGCAAAGCCGTGCTCAGCCCAGCATGTGCTGGAATGCTCTTATATTTTAATACTTATACTATAATAATCAGCTAACTTAAGTCACTTCAGCGATCTCTCCTCCGCTGTGTGTGTGTGTGTGTGTGTGTGTGTGTGTGTGTGTGTGTGTGTGTGTGTGTGTGTGTGTGTGTGTGTGTGTGTGTGTGTGTGCGCCCCCCGCGCAGCACGGCCGTGCTGCGCGGGGGGCGCACACACACACACACACACACGCGTGTATATATATATACTGTAGGACCCGACTGAGTTTGATCTTGGAAAATAGTGCGCCGTGACAAACAGAGCGTTGAAACTTGCTCAACAGCGGGTCCGCCAAGTGACGTCAAAAAATGGGAGGTGACAGTACTATTCTTGACCAAGATGGATTCCTCCACATAAACATGATTAAATGAGAATTATTATTAATTAAAAAAACTTATAATTTTTTGCACAGTATGTAGTAGTTTTATATTTAAAGTACTTTCAGAAGTTTGAATTCTGATTTTGACCGGACTTCTCCTTTAAATCCAAAGAACACTTTGACATCGTTACAGGAAAAATGTACTTTGATTGCAAACTAGAAAGAAATAATTTTTGATTCCACAGACATGGTGACGCTCTGTCAGAGGTCCTAAGTATTTGCTTGTGTGTGTGGATGCATTTACAGGACCACCAGAGGCCTGGGCTGCTAAGAGAGGACAGCCAAACTGTGATAATATTTCTCATTAACTATTACATTCCTAGGCACGAGAAGGACGGACAATGGAAGCCACTTTAAGAAATCAGGACCTGCAATGAGTGGAGTCGAGTTTAGGACTCAAATATAGGTTTGGTATGGTGCATCATCCCCAGTCACAGGGGAAAGTGGAAAGGATGAATTAAAACCTGAAAACTAATTTGCTAAAATCTGTGCACAGACTAAATTATTATGGCTTGATGTTTTGCCTCTTGCTGTGATGTCAATCGGGTGTTCAGTTAATTCCACTACAGGATACACTCCCTATGACTTGGAGACTGGAAGGAGTTTTTCTGGACCCCAACGTAACCACCGGGATCCACAGGTGACTCGAAAAATGTGACACATAAAGATTATTTTTCTCAGTTACAGACTGTCTTGGAGGCATAAACCAGAATACAAGGAGATCCCAAGAAAAGAGAAGGAGGTGCACCACCCCCAGACGTCGACTGGGTGTGCCTTACAGTCATCAAAAGAAACTTGTTGGAGCCAAGATTCACAGGGCCCTATCAGTGCATGGTAACATTGGAATTCCAGAGGTCACTAAAGGAGCAGAGGGCCTAACGGACCAGGAAGGCCTAAAGGAGGAGGTCATGTTGTTTGCGCTCAGTCAGCTGCAAGCAGGACCAGACGCAGAGGCAGAATAATCCCCTCTGGTTCTTGACACCACAGGCAGTATACCCTGTGTGTTGAAGATTTATCCGGAAGATTTATCGCGGTAGCACTAAGTGGGCTGTTTAAGCCACCGTCTTTTATCAAGAGCGTCCAGAAGAAAGAAGAACAACCAGGGAAGGAACTGAATGAATTCTATTGTGTAATAAAATATTGGCAATCACTAAATTGGTCTTATAAGTTAAATATTCCTAAGATTTTGATTACAAGAAATGTTGGGATATTGGTTGTGTTTTGCATAATGATTTGATCTTTATTTATGTGGTATTCTGGCTTGCTTTGACAGGACTGCTCCTGATAGGTTACATCCATCTGTAAAGGGCATCCCTGTTAATCTGGTTTAAGACTCATATAGTCATATGACGTATTAACTGAATTAATAATTACATGGTGGATAATACATTTAGAATGAAATCAGTTTCAACATAAATTCCATTCAACCCTGTCATACTAGTTGCTCACAGTTTGAGAAGAGAGTTTTTCATCCACAGCACCACTTGATTTAGCCTACGTCTAATCTCAAACCAATAGGAGAATCAAAATCTCCTTACCTTTTTTTGGCTCGACCCTGTGTTGCTGTAGGTAATTACTCCTTCGTGCCCAAATTCAAAGGATTCCTCCACTTACTACCAAATCCGGGTCACCTTTCATTCAATCCGGTGCCTGGTGACATCCTACCCCATTGTGCTGCAAGCGATTTGTCTGCTTAACACTACCCGAACACATCTTTAATAGACTGACCAGCCCCCTACAGGAATGTCAAGGGAGGGGGAACCCCGTACAGTCTTCAGGTGCCCATTGTCATGGTTTAAGTTTTGTCTGGCTTCTTGTCATTTTGCAGTTCACTTAGCTCACCCTCCCTGAGCAATTAGTCACACCTGTATGGACACTAATAAGTCTTTATTCTCGTCACCTGTCAGGCTCCCTTTATAAGCTCACCTTGTTTGTTTGTTTGTCGCTGGCTCGTAGTGTTCGTTTCCTCACCATCATGCCTGTCTGCTCCTGTTCCCCCGCCTTGGTTCCCGGCTCGTCAAGTTTGGTTTTTGTTTGGCTGCGCTGCTGGTCTCTGTCGTCCGTCTTCGTCTTGGTCTCTGGTTCCGTTCCTGGTTCTGCAGCAGCCCAGCTCCCCTCTGTTTCATGGACTACTGTTCCTCTGTGTCATGGACTCTGTACCTGCCAGCCAGCTCCTGCATCCTTCACCTCCGCCTGGTAACAGACTCTGGTTCCTCATTTCACCACCATCCACCTGCAATAAACTCTCTTAAATCCTACTCTGTGTGTGCGTGCTGTGTCCGGGTTCATCCCCGACAAAATCATGACAGTAATTATTAATTCAGTTAAAACGTCATATGACTATAGGAGTCTTAAACCAGATTAACATACATTTATTTATAAAGCACATTTACAAAAAACAACAGATTGTTGAACAAAATGCTGTGCATATCAATAACACAAATAATAAAAAAATGAAATAAAACAGACAAAAACAAAGTATACAGCTGACTCATGAGTGAAAAACAAAAAATTCAAGTTGTTTTGAAGGCCAAGGAAAAAAGGTGAGTCTTTAAAAAGGATTTAAAAGAAAACAGAAAAGGTGCCTGCCTAACATGCAGCGGTAACCTGTTCTACTACATAGGAGCTGCAACTGCAAAAGCCTTATAACCTCTGAGCTTCAGCCTCGATCTTGGAACGGCCAGGACCAGCTGATCTGCTGACCTTAAAGGATGATACGGTTGAAGCAAGTCTGAGAGATAGTATTTAAGGCCGTTTAACCATTTTAAAACAAATACAAGAAATTCAACATCAATTCTGTAGCTCACAGGGAGCCAGTGAAGAGCAGCCAGAACAGGAGTGATGTGCTCATGCCTGTGAGATCTCATCATGAGATCGAGTGATGTGCTGCTGCATTTTGGACAAGCTGAGGGCAGCTGAGAGCAGCCTGTCTGACACTGAAATAGAGAGCATTGTTATATTCTAGATGGGAGGTAATAAAAGCATATTCGGGGGGAGAAGTATGACCTTAGTCTTCTTTTCATTAAAACTTGGAAATTTCAATGCCATCCAGGCAGCTGATCAACTCCCTCCGTGTTTTTGTTAATGTCAATGTAATTTTTGTCGTGAATGACATTGCACTTTGTTGTGCCATCGAGCCATGGGCAAAAATCAGATTGAATTGGGAACAACATGTAACATGAGCACAAATCAAAATGGGTTGTAAGCAAATGAATTTCACACATCCATGCAGAGACAGCCTCTCTCAGCAGGGTGCCCTCCTATGAGGCCAGGCTGCACCTCACTTATTTTATCTTCTTGCTGGTGGACTCTCAAGGAGAGGGTCAACCCTGGTGGACCAGCCAGCCATGCGGGCCGCATGGAGCTCAAACACTTACAAGCTGGGTAAAATGTGCTTTCTGTGAAACTCATTTGCCCGTTGCTCCTGGAGCAACACAGGGGGGAAACTCGTCCTCGAGCAGAGGACCCGACTGGGTTTGGAGAACCAGCTGGATCAAGCTAAGTCTGCAGTCTTAACTTCTGCATCAGACGCGAGAGTAAAGTATCCGCCCATGCCAAAACCAGCTTTGTTTATTTTTCTCAGTTGTTGCAAGAAGCTGACTCCAGACAGCGTGTAGCGGCAAAAGCTGGCACAGGACCCATTTTCCCAAGCGAAGAGCAAAAGCAGAGCTGAACTCACCGTTGCAACCGGGTTACAGACCCACATGAAGGACCCTGTAGCGGCCTTCTCCAATCGCCACGTTCTGACTAGCTCATAGCCGCATGCCCACTGCTTTCCCCTGGAGTTCACCCTCTCTACTGCCACTGCTTCCATCTGGATGCCCAATGTGAAGCGAACTGACACAGAGGCACCGACAGGTTTAGCAGAGAAATAAACAGGGAAAGTTAAATGGTTTATTTAGAAGGTTTACGTAATGCGTTTTCACTGTGTTTTTAAACACATGGAGCTAAGCGCCGTAGCTCCCGCTAGCTTCTTCGAACCATGCCATTGCTGATGTAATTCAAGTGTGTTTTATGGATATAACAGACGTTATCTCCACAAGGGATTCATACATTGATGGGATATTAATGTTTGTCTTACCCGGCCCACTCATTACGACCAGAATAAAGCTGAAGCTTTTTAAAGTGTCCACTAGCAAAATGCTATTAGCTTCTGGTAACTTCCGCTTTCCCGGATATACAACTACGGTTCGTTTCAAACATAAGGTTTGTTTCATTCGCTCCACCACCTTTCAATAGTGCTATGAGCATTATTACCGCATTAATATTGAATATTAATGTCGATTTAAAGGTGTTTTGTATAACTTTAGGATTAGCCGATTTTAGCGACCAATCGTTGTTTACCAAGAAAATCATTCTTTAAAATGTTATTTCATCAAATAATGTTTTGTTTAACTCAGGATTTGCATTGTGATGTGTTGAAACACATACCAAATGTTGTCCTGAATTAGTTAAAATAATTTAACCTCAATTCACAGATCTCAGTTCAGATGAACTTTGGTTCTTTAACTGAGATCTGCAGTGAAGCAGGAATCACAGAGTTATTCTGATGATGCTGATGAGGATAATCAACCACTTTATTTTGTCTTTTGTTTCTCTTGTGTGTACATAGTTCCTTAGCTTCTTTATATCTTCATTTTGCGTAGTAGTTTTAGTTAAGCTTCACTAGCCTCATAGAGAGGATTTGTTGATTGAAATATAGTGTTAATTCAGATAAACAGCATTCTATAGTGATGTTTTCTGGATGTTCATTTTATTTCTGTTAATAAATTCTACAACTTGAAGAGAAATAGTCACTCATTTATTGTATATGTGTGCAGAGTTTGCTGTTAAAAGAACGCCAGTGCTCGAATCATCCCTTTCAACTATTGTCCTGATATCAGCTCTTGGGCTGATATTCACCGGACAATACCTAACAGACAGAGAGTTATTTATTAAACATTAAATAACTTTAAACAGTGTGTAATTGCACAACAACTTCGAGTCGAGCTCCAGGAACCTGCGAATGTCAAGAAGATATGTGGCTGGATTGGCAACAAATGAACCCACTTGCAATTAGCCCAAAGACCCACAACTCTACAAATGTAAAGAGCCAGTGTAATCATTAATATAAAATATAAGTGTCACTGATGTACAAGTTTCCATCATGAAAAGGAGTGCTCGTGACATTCCAGTCCCCACTAGTTATAGCAACCTTTTCCGCAGGCTATCTGAAGTGCAGAGCCACTGGAGGAGAGATATGCACTTCAGCCACAAAGAAATAACTTTGTTTCAATAATATGTTGCTAAATATTTTATTTGCTGTTTTATTTCTACTAAAACCTATTTAATCAGGAAACCCACTGAAAGTAAAAAATTTCATAAGTTTTCCAGAAAATAGTAGAACACCATAAACACATTTTTATAATACAGTGCCATGCAAAAATATAAACGCCTTGTAAACTATAGAACATTTTCCATCCGTCCATCCTTTGTCTACACCTCCCCCTCCTGACAGGGCTGCTGGGGCGCTGGTGCCTATTTCGAGCTGTCATTGGACAAAGCACACAGTACAGGTTGCCACTTTAACAGATTTATTTAATATTTTGTCAAAATTAAAATCACATACATCAATGTCTATAGCCCATAGATGTGAAGTTAAAAGGAAAATGCTTTTTTTTGTTGTCTGCTCACCTTGAATTCCCTGACTTTGGTTTTGGACCAAAATAGCTAGGTCCCACTCTTAGAACCACATCCTGACAGACACGTAGGCACTGGACCAGCACGGCAGGAGCTGTGGATGGAGGGCTGTAGCACAGCTTGTTCAAATTTTTAAACCAAGTCCACGGTTTTCTCAAAACTTTACTGCAGCTTTTAGGAGGACAACCTTTAGGTTTATCTTGAAAGCCCCTTTTCTTACATGAATTGAAACCCCTGTTAATAATCCCCAGGCAGGACAGTTTAGGTCAAAGACTCAAATAGCCCTGGTCCATAACCAATTGGGGCTGCCAATTGAACTGAGCTGTGTCATTTTTTTTCTTTTGTCATTTCAAACTGTAATGGGTGTCACAGGTAGTTTCATCAAGCTAAACGAAAGACATAACATTTCTGTAAATTAATGTTGTAATTATTGTAAATGAGCTCTTCTAATGTTCAGCAGCAGAACAATTTTTTTCTTTTTACAATTTTTGTCTTCAAGAAAGGCAACCGCATGCTTCTTTAGAGTCAGTCTATATCCAGACTTCGACACTCCTCTGCTTACACCTTTCAATCTCCTTCTTGCTCTTTAGAGTCTGCTTCTCTTGTTTACGTGAGTTAGATCTCTTTGTTCTTCCTGGTCTGACTTCCACTTCCACACCCTCACAGTTCAGTGCACAGCTCCATTCAGACTGATGACCCACCACTAGGTCCAGAGTGGGTAGAGAGCTGGTGCTGGTCATTTCCTTAAAGCCAAAAGATGTGAGAGAAGGGCTGTCATGTGGTAAAGGTTTATATCCACCCTGGATACCTGCACAGTTGCTCCAGGCTTTCTTCTTTCTTAGCTTCAATGTCTGACGGATCTTCTTCCAGCCCAGATGATTTAGCTCTAGGAGGTTCAGTATAATGCAGAAAACCCCTACACAGAACATGAAGATCAAGAAGATGGTCTTCTCTGTGGGCCTGGAGACATAACAGTCAACTGGTTGGCCGCAAGGGGAAGAAATGCAAAGAAAATGGACAGGTACATGAAAGCCATACAGTTTCCATTGGGCCAAGACAAAGCCGATCTCCAAGACAGCCCGTAAACACACATGGAAAATGTAACATTTAGACATGACAACACCAGAAACGGCTTCATTTACTACAGTGCCCTCTCTGAAGCCACAAGCTTGGGTCTGGATCAAAGACACTGTGTTGTTGAGGTGTTTTTTCTGGAGGTTCTGGGGAGTGAGATCCTCCAGCACATCTGCTAGGCTGTGACCTAAATGCTTATGGGAGCGGATGGAGCAACTGTCTGAGCCACAGCTGCAGTCGAAGGTCTCTTGAATTTTGTCATGCTCTACATCCAGACCTTTATGTCTGTGTCCTTTTTCCAGCTTCTGAGAGCTATTCTGGGGATGCTTGGACAGGTTGTGCCATGTGTAAATGATAAAGCAAAGAGACGGAGTGGACACACTGATTATGTGGAACACCCAGAACCGAGGCTGTGAGATTGGTGCAAATGTGTCATAGCACACAGTCGAGCATCCTGGTTGTAACGTGTTGCACACAAACATCTCTTGTTCATCCGTGTACACATCCTCTGTAGCAACAGCAACAATGAGCAGCCTGAAGATGACCATGACGGTGAGCCACAGGCGTCCAATCATAGTGGAGTGATGATGGACAGCATCAAGGAGACGTTTTAGCAAAGTCCATTCTGTCATGATGACGTAGCTGCTAGCCGCTTCAACGATGAAAGAGCTTCTAGGAATAGAGCCGTCTAATTTAAAATGTTCCTCCTGTCTTGCTGAACATCCAAAACATTTGGACTCGCTGATTGCTTAAAACTCCTTTTGGAAGAATTCATTCCCCGCTGGTCCACCTAATCTATGGCACCTTTTCTTTTGTAGATATTTTTAGCTTTTTTGTTTCTACAATTCATATGTTTTTCCTTTATTAGATCCTTTAGCTCCAGAGCACCTCACGTCTGGAGAAAACTTGTTCTGCCCCAGACTGTTTGCCAGCCCTACTGCCTGCCCTATGTGCAGTGGAGCCTCTGTAATAGAACCACCCATCTTTCACAGATAAGGATATCCACTTGACATGAGTCACTTGGCACACTCACATCTCTCTTGTAGTGGTATCCATTTTAAAACCAAAAGACCTCCTCATTCCTTTCTAAGAGCAGTTACTGATAATGCTGTAACTGAACATTCTTCACAGGTTAGTTCTCTAAAACCCAAGCAGCTCTTCTTATAATGGTGAAATGCGACAATACATGCATGCAGGGAGTGATGGCCTAGTGGTTAGGGAGCAGGGTGCAAGAAGAGGCTGCAAGGTTTGTGGTTTGACTCCCACATACTGCCACTCAGGGTCCCTGAGCAAGGCTCTTTGCCCCAGAATGGTCTCTGGGCACCACAGTGGCAGCCAATTGCTCCTTAAGGGATGTGTTAAATGCAGAGGACACATTTAATTGAAATATATGTTGCAATGAAAATAAAGATAATGAAAAGTATTATGCATTCTGTCTGCAAAATTGATGCCTCAAATAACTGCATGTGTAACCCAGGGTATAAACTGCCTTTAATCCCGCCTTGCTGCTCCATTGGCTAGAATGACAATTGGTCACATGGTGCATTCAGCCAATCACTGCATCTGGAGTGATTATTCAGGCCTGCTCCAGCTTTCCCAGTCAGGTGTGAGGGGGAGAGCTGGAGACAAAGGAGCTACAGGTTTGTGCTTTCAAACAATTAGTTCAACTCTTTGTTTATTATGCACTTTTAAAAACTCACCGTATAAAAAAATCATACAGATCTGCATACCCAGTGAGCTTGAAGCCAAGAAGTTGCCTTTCACTGAACTATATATGGAATTGGTGAGTAGTGAGTACTCTTAACAATCTGACCCGTGGGTACCCACCAACTAACAAGACCTCAAGAGTACAATCTGATAAGTGTCCACTCTTTGATCCAAAGCAACCTTTTGGTTCCAGATTGACTCCTGAGTGTCAGTTGGCTTTTAATACCCTGATTGACAAACTTACCACTGCACCAGTCCTGGGGTTTGCTGATCCTGCATAATCTTACATCCTTCACATAGATGCCAGCACCACTGCACTGGACCAGGAACATGAGGGGAAGCTTAGGGTAATAGCCTATGCTAGCCGGGGTTTGTCAGCCAGTGAAAGTCGTTATCCAGCTCATAAACTTGAATTCTTAGCACTGAAGTGGAGTGTAACAGAAAAGTTTCAAGATTACTTGTATGGAGCGGATTTTACAGTTGTCACTGACAGCAACCCACTTACTTATATCCTGACATCAGCAAAGCTGGATGCTACCAGCCACCGTTGGCTGTCTGCTCTTTCTACTTTTTCCTTTAAGTTGCAGTATCGAGCAGGGAAACAGAATCTGGATAGTGATGCACTCTCTCGTCGTCCCTGCGGAAAACCTGTCACAGATGAGGTTGCACATAAAGATCAAGAACTTATCTCTCAGTTTGCTCAACAGCATCTTCCCGACAGCAGCAACAATGAGATATTACCTGAAGTGATTGATGCAATTTGCCAAAGTCGTCTGGTTCGGACCCGAGTTGAAAGCCTTTTGGTCGAATCACTCTCAGTCAGGGCAGATATAATTCCTGCGGACTACATTGAAGATTCATAAGGACTTCCTGTTGTTCCTGCAATGTCTCATGCTGACCTAAAAGACCACCTGAGAGTTGATCCTAGTGTCAGGGAAGTTATCCATCAGTTGGAGACTGGTGAAAAGATTCCTCGAACAGGAAGTTGGGAGTGAACTTCCAGAACTTCCTCTTCTCCTTAGAGAATTAACTAAACTGGAGATGATTGATGGCATTCTTTACAGAAAGCGGCAAGAGATTGAGCAACATGTATACCAACTGGTCCTTCCAGCAGACCTTCGGGAATCTGTACTTCATAGTCTCCGCAATGACGTGGGCCACTTGGGAATGGAGCGAACCCTGGACCTTGTTAGAGCTCGATTCTATTGGCCTAGAATGGCTATGGATGTGCAGCAGAAAATAAAAACGTGGACGTTGTGTTCGTCGGAAGAGTCTGCCAGAGGGAGCTTCTCCACTGGTCAACATTCGGACTTTACGTCCATTGGAGCTCATTTGTATGGGGTCCGTTCTTCGTACGTCGCTAACTCAGTTACCTGGATTTTAATTGTTGACGATTTGTCATGATCTTGGATTGTTTGGTTCTTCGAAAATCATCCTGGACTTGCTGTAATAGCAACATGTGTGCAAACTTAAGCCTGCTCGTAAACAGGATTAGATCGCAGCTTTATAAGCGGAGGAGATAGGGAAGTCTGTCCAGCCAGTGCACTTGGACCACCTAGTGGCAGAGGACGGGACAGAATTGTGGAACACCATTTTTTAATGTTTATAAAAGACAAACAAATAATGCTTAGTTCCTCACGTTTTATTTAAACAATTGTTTATAAAGAAAAGCCAGCAATCCATCTTTTGCCTGCAATAAGAGATAGTTATGTAAAGTCAGCAATACTACTGTCAAATGGTGTATTAGAACTTGTTCTGAAGGTCTTTTTGAAGCAATTCGATCTCTAGTGCAAGTTTTCTCTTTTTCAAGTTGTGGAGTTCAATTTCTCCTCTTAATTTGTGTTTTTTCAGGTCAAAATACTAAATTTTTTGTTGAAGTTTATATAGGGAACGGATGGCACCCTGTGTCATTTTGTGAAAGAACAAGAAAGGGTGAAACATGCCTCATGCAACAAAAGTCAAAATAACCTGTTTTTTTTCCAGCCTTTATCTTGGTGGCTGTTATAGACCAGTTCATTGTTATTGTTTTGATGCGGGTTTTTCGCGCATGCGCGCCGGACCGGTAGGCAAAAGACGAACACAATGGCGACGCAAACAGAGAAACTGACGAGTTCTCCACGTATTTTTCTTCTTTAGATAACGTACTACAAGATCGTTTTAAGAGTAAGTTGATGGTTGATGGTATCAGATTGCCAGATCCACACAGCAAAAGCCTGAAGGGACGGAGCGAGTCTGTGAAATGCTGGCCAGGGGTTTCGTACCGCGACACAGCTGCTTTATAAACACGCAGGCCAGTACGGACAAGAGAGCACGAAAGCCCCTGAAACCACTGGACGGCTACAATTATTTTATATCAGGAAAAAGGCTCCAGCAACGCCCGCGACGCCATGAGGGATTAAGAGGTCAGAAAATGGATGGATGGATGTTCAGACATGTTTGTGCAACAGCACAAAGCGGCGTCGGACACAGACCGCGTCTCAGCAGAGGCCCGGTAGGTTAAAAAAAAAACATTTTTCACTACGGATTATTTAGGTGTTTTTGTCTTGTTAAAATGGGTGGCGGTGTCGGCGACATTGCAGCGTAAACACAGAAGTACTAGCAGCAGCAGCTTACTGCTGCTACTGCTGCTGCTACTGCTGCTAGCAGCAGCTTACTTACTGCTAGCAGCAGTAGCAGCAGTAAGTAAGCAGCAGTAAGTAAGCTGCTGCTAGCAGCTTACTTACTTACTGCAGTAAGTAAGCAGCAGTAAGTAAGCTGTAGCCGCTGCTGCGTAAACACTACTCGGGCCGGAGAAGCCGCTGCTGCTGCTGCTGCTGTAGCAGCCGCTTCTGCGGCCCGTGTAGCGATCATCACCTCCCCTCCGCCGCTATTTAAGCAGAACAATGACTAGAGCAGAATAAAGTTGTATTTACCGGAGATGAAGTGTAGACTGCAAATTCTGTCGTAGTATGATCGCTCCCCCAGTCCATTGGGATTATCTGCCTGCGCTCTTTTCATTGAAAATATCCAATTCTTTCTGCGTCCTTCCTCCTTCGGTAAACGACAGAAACGTACATCCAACGATTTGGAATGCCTCTGTGTGCAACCGGGATCATAACAAGTCGTAGGCATTGCTTAGATTACAAAAATAAACGAACTAAAAGTACGCTCTAAATCACCCGTTTTGTCATGTTGTAGACGAGAGCAGCTCTGTTTTTGCCTACCAGCGGGACCCGGAAGTAGCGCGGACGTCACGCGTTACGTCACGCGTGAACTACCCTATAAACAGACAAACACATCATTTAACAGTGGCCTTTAAAAAGAGGAAAAAGTGGCTTTTTAAAATATAGTATAATTAAAGGCTACCATTTTGTAGAATATTCTTGTACTTCACTTTTACTTGTCCCCATGTTAGTGGGTCCCGTCGAGGCTCTGACATAAAAGAACAAAGTAAATATGAAATTATTCAAATGCAAAAATACATACTGTAGAAAGTGATAGAAATATCTAACATGGACAGCACTTATGCATGTAATTTGTCTGCTGCTTTTTGCCAGCCCTCTCTCCTGGCTTTAGCAGACTTTGAGGTGTTCCCTGTCGTTTTAATTAATGACTCAAATTCGGCATAACCTTCCATTAAAAGCTCTTGTTCTGCTTGGGAGAAAAACTGTGGGCGTTCTTTGGCCATGCTGAACAGCCAATAGCAGCGTTGCTGATCATTGTTTCTACTATCGATACATTTCCCCTTTTAAACAAACGCATGAACGCGCAGTTATCTCAGATAACTCAATCCAGCCATACTAATCATAAACAACAGGTGTGTTCGAAGAACCCAATTAGCTGGATCATGATTAGCCTGATGAAATCATCTTGGATGTGTCATTTGATCTCGAATGTTTTAAGCAACGTACGAAGAACGGACCCCTGGAGACAAAGGAGCTTCATGTTTGTGCTGTCAAACAATTAGTTCAACTTTTTGTTTTTTTATGGACTTTTAAAAACTCACAGTATAAAAAAATCATACAGATCTGCATGCCCAGTGAGCTTGAAGCCAAGAAGTTGCCTTTCACTGAACTATATATGGAATTGGTGAGTAGTGAGCAATGTTTTTTGTTTAGCATGTTGGTGGTGGTAGCCAATGTTAATTGTTTATCACACAGTTAACTTCTTAAATTCAAAATGTGTTTAAGATGATGATATAAATGCTGATATCTTTATTTTGTCTGAAAGACTAGATGTGGATGTAATGGCATTTATTTCTGTATGTAAAAAGTATAGTTAACTAGCAGACTGGTGTCATGATGCAGCCTGTCTGCTGCAACATGCACATTTGTTTTGTAACTTTTCGCCCTCCATACATTCCAGTCTCCTCTCCACATCAGTAACTATCCACACCTGTCAGTCATCATCAGCCAGCATTCAGCACACCTGTCAGCCTCACTATATAAACCCCCAGTATTCAGTCCTTCATTTTCGGTTCGTTCTGTTTATCCTGTTCACTTCTGCCAACTTCTGCCAACTTCTGTTTCTGCCGCTCACCTCATCCAGTCTCGTTCAGCCCGAAGTCTCTTCATCTCTGCCTGCCAGCTGTGGTTCTGGTTCAGTTCTTCCTCCGGTCCTGCAAGTATTCACCAAGTTGTGCTGCTTTATACTGCTGGTCAAGTCTGTTTCCAATTCTCCACTCTGCCGTGCTGCTGGTCAAACCTGGTTCCAAGTCTCCATTCTGTCAAGCCTGGTTCCAAGTCTCCATTCTGCTGTGCTCTGGTTCTGTGCTGCTCGCCAGTTCCTGCCTTCACCATCCTCCTGCTTCAGCTCAGTACAGACTCTTGGTTCCATCCTCCACTATCCACTAACTTCAATAAACTGTTAAATTTACTCTGTTGTGGTGTGTTCGGGTTCAATAGCAAATCATGACAGAACGAACCGACCACATGAACCGGACACCCACACAGAGCTCTCATCAGGAAACAAGCCCAGTGGACCCAGAACTGCACAATTTAAGCAGCTCCATGGATTCCTTATGCAAGGAACTGAGGAAGGGATTGGCCACGGTTGCTGCTGTCAGTCCACTGTTGCGCAGAATAGAGGCAGCTGTCTTGTTGCGAGACTTCTGGGAGGAGCGGGTCTCGGACTTGGCCCGGAGGCTTCCTGGACACTCCGCTGTGGCTGGTCTCTTAAAGGACGTGGATTGGGACTATTGGGCGGGAGTCTCTCAACCCGGTCCACCGCTCAGCAGCCCCTCTACTTCGGCTGCCGCCGAGAGCCATCCTGCTGCTTCTTCTGTTGCTGTTCCCCGTCGTCTCTGTCACCACCTCCACGACACTCAGCTGGCTCCTCGGGTGAAGCCTTTAGCTGCTGCTCCCAGCGCTGCTGCCTCTGTCTCCTCCACGTCAGTTGCTCCTGCTGCACCTGCATATCTGACCACTGCTGCTGCTAAGCCCGCCGTAACGTCAGCCTCAGCTCCTCTCGCTGTTGCGGTTTCTGCCCCTGCTGTCTCTGCTGCAGCTCCCGTTGCCTCATCTTCGGCGGAAACCTCAACCCCACCGCCCGGTCCCTCCCGGCGCAGAAGCCGAATCCGCCGGCACAAGACCTCCCTCCATGCCCAGCCAGACGCTGCCGCTGCTGCCGCACCAACTGGAGCTGACGTCACCTCTCTTCCCCTGGTGAGTCAGCCGGATACAGTTGCTGCTGCCACTCTGGAGAGTCCAGCTAGAGCACCCCAGATCCAGGAGACCCAGTTATGGGATTTCTTTTACGGGGATAGGGAGGACCTGTTTTCTGCTAGGCCCGCAGCCAAAGACTTTGAACCTGCTCAGCCCACAGCAAAGAACTCTGTTTCAGCTCAGCCCGCAGCAAAAGACTCTGTTTCTGCTTGGTCTGCAGCCAGAGAACCAGATCCTGCTCGGTCTGCAGCCAGAGACCCAGATCTTGCTCAGTCTGCAGCCGAAGGCCCTGATCCTGCTTCATGGGCTGTATCAGAGAAGCCTGCTGCCGAGGGTCTGATCGACGCCAGCCCGGCGTCCGACGTGGGTGCAGAGCACGCCAGCCCGGCGTCCGACGTGGGTGCAGAGCACGCCAGCCCGGCGTCCGACGTGGGTGCAGAGCACGCCAGCCCGGCGTCCGACGTGGGTGCAGAGCACGCCAGCCCGGCGTCCGACGTGGGTGCAGAGCACGCCAGCCCGGCGTCCGACATGGGTGCAGAGCACGCCAGCCCGGCGCCCGACGTGGGTCCGCCTCCTTCCTGCGACGCGGTGACCCAAGAGGGACCGCTGCCTTCTGAAGCCTGTAGCCAGGTGCCTTCTGTAGCCTGTAGCCCTGTGGCCTCTGTAGCCTGTAGCCCTGTGGCCTCTGTAGCCTGTAGCCCTGTGGCCTCTGTAGCCCTGTGGCCTCTGTAGCCTCTAGTCCTGTGACCTCTGTAGCCTCTAGTCCTGTGACCTCCGTAACCTCTAGTCCTGTGACCTCCGTAGCCTCTAGTCCTGTGACCTCCGTAGCCTCTAGTCCTGTGACCTCCGTAGCCTCTAGTCCTGTGACCTCCGTAGCCTCTAGTCCTGTGACCTCCGTAGCCTCTAGTCCCGTGACCTCTGTAGCCTCTAGTCCCGTGACCTCCGCAGCCTTTAGCCCCGTGACCTCTGTAGCCTCTAGTCTTGTGATCTCTGTAGCCTCTAGTCCTGTGACCTCTGTAGCTTCTAGTCCTGTCACCTCTGTAGCTTCTAGTCCTGTCACCTCTGTAGCTTCTAGTCCTGTCACCTCTGTAGCTTCTAGTCCTGTCACCTCTGTAGCTTCTAGTCCTGCGACCTCTGTAGCTTCTAGTCCTGCGACCTCCGTAGCTTCTAGTCCTGCGACCTCCGTAGCCTCTATTCCTGTGACACCTGTGTCCTGTGGCCCTGCTCCGCCCTTAGTTGGTAGCCGCTTGTCCTCCAGGGTACTCTTCAACCACTGGCCACACCAGACCCTGCCGCTTTGTCGGGGTCGCCCACCACGACGCCCACGTCTGGCTCAGCCTCGTCGGGGTCGCCCACCGTGACGCCTGCGTCTAGTTCTGCCTCGTCGGGGTCGCCCACCGCGACGCCCGCGTCTAGTTCAGCCTCGTCGGGGTCGCACACCGCGACGCCCGCGTCTAGCTCAGCCTCGTCGGGGTCGCCCACCGCGACGCCCGCATCTAGCTCAGCCTCGTCGGGGTCGCCCACTGCAACGCCCGCATCTAGCTCGGCCTCGTCGGGGTCGCCCACTGCGACGCCCGCATCTAGTTCAGCCTCGTCGGGGTCGCCCTCCTTGACGCCCGTTTCTGACTTGGCTGTTCCGCCGTGGGGGTCGCCCTCCTAGGGCCTTTCCGTCCCAGGCTTTACTTTGTTCGCCTCGTTGGGGTAGATTTGTGTTTTGGTTTCTTTTGTTTTTTTGGATTTTTTTTTGGTTCCCACCGTCCAGCACCTCCCTCCGCCCACCCTGGGTGGGTCGTTTTTTGTTTATTTGACTCTAGCCCACCGTCCAGTGCCTCCCTCCGCCCACCCTGGGTGGGTTGTTTTTTGTTATCTGTTTCCGTTTGGCCGTCTGGGAGCCGGCCTTAAGGGGGGGGGGGGGGGTGCTGTCATGATGCAGCCTGTCTGCTGCAACATGCACATTTGTTTTGTAACTTTTCGCCCTCCATACATTCCAGTCTCCTCTTCACATCAGTAACTATCCACACCTGTCAGTCATCATCAGCCAGCATTCAGCACACCTGTCAGCCTCACTATATAAATCCCCAGTATTCAGTCCTTCATTGTCGATTCGTTCTGTTTATCCTGTTCACTTCTGCCAACTTCTGTTTCTGCCGCTCACCTCATCCAGTCTCGTCCAGCCCGAAGTCTCTTCATCTCTGCCTGCCTGCTGTGGTTCTGGTTCAGTTCTTCCTCCGGTCCTGCAAGTATTCACCAAGTCGTGCTGCTTTATACTGCTGGTCAAGTCTGTTTCCAATTCTCCACTCTGCTGTGCTGCTGGTCAAACCTGGTTCCAAGTCTCCATTCTGCTGTGCTCTGGTTCTGTGCTGCTCGCCAGTTCCTGCCTTCACCATCCTCCTGCTTCAGCTCAGTACAGACTCTTGGTTCCATCCTCCACCATCCACTAACTTCAATAAACTGTTAAATTTACTCTGTTGTGGTGTGTTCGGGTTCAATAGCAAATCATGACAACTGGTATTTTACTGGTCCTGTTTTATTTCAATACAGGCCAGGTGATCCTTTTTAGGGTTAAAGGATGGCGAGCTTTTGACAACTGGCTGGGCCAGGAGAACCGGATATTCCCTCCACACTGATCTGGTAGGAGGCTGAGGGTCTGTAGCATTTCCCCTTCCATCTCAGCATACAAACACACAGTTCATGATTCATCTCTTCTCCGTTGGACACAGTTTGCGCTTGGACATTTTCACCTCAAATAACTGAACAATCAAACTATGGACTTTTTAAATGTGTGTCAGTCAGACATTGTGCTGACTGGTGGGGAAATGCAGGATTTTTGTGCACATTCATGAAGATCTACTGCAGTACTGTATATATTTATTGTATTTATATTGTTTGGGTCTATGTATGTTTTGTGTTTTGTGGTGTTTATTTTACTTTTTTTTTCCTGCTTTAAAAATACATAATATTTAAAGCAGTTATTCCTTTGTATTGTTTTTTCATTAATCACTGACAACAGCTCCTGCAGACGAAGTTAGACTTCTGATATCATATGCCTTCTAGTCTTTAATATCTATATTAGTGTTACACATGCAAAACAATTTGTGGCAAAAAATCTGTAAATGTTTTTAATCTAGAAGCAAAGATAAATTGGCTGGTTAACAAATTCCCCTGGTGAGAGTCAGCCTTGGTGTATGAGTACTTTAACTCTGTGGCACTTTGAGATGTTGCTGATGAAAAGTGTGTTAGAAATTATTATTATTAATTATTATTATCTATGAGGGTGTCATATTTTAAGAAGGGAGACTCTCATCGAGAGCAACTACGGAGGCAGGCGATTTAGTTAAAGCGTTTATTGACAGTTTGTGGATTGAACAGGTAAAAGGTGTTAGCTGGTCGGGGTCTTCCGGGCTCTGCTGGGGAAGATGAGGAAACTGGTGAATAACAGGAGTTGATAGATGGGAATAGTGTAGGGCAAATGAACCTACTGGGGTGGTGTCTGGGTTTGGTCTTGGGAGGGTGGTGTCCAGTAGCCTGGGTGCCATTCTGAACTTAGTCCCGCCCACAACGTTTGAGGTCGGGAAGTTCGGTCTGGCATTGCTCAATAGTAGCGCGAGTATGCTCGCCCAATATCTGGCGGGCCAATCATATTGTCAGGGCGGGCTTTATACGATGATGGACAGATGATCAACAGTAACGTAATCAACCACGTCACCAAATGCCTTGATCGCGTTTCTCTGTTCCTCTTTTAAAATTAATTTGCTGTCGATATCTTCTAGAACAGACCTAATAGCAGAATCTACACACCTCAACTCTCCAGCGGCAGCCATCGTTGTTGTAAACGAATTCAACCCAAGCGCGCTTTGGTGACGTGGTTGATTAGGTTACTGTTGATCATCTGTCCATCATCGTATAAAGCCCGCCTTGACAATTTGATTGGCCCACCAGATATTGGGCCAATCAAGTTTAAAATGTCAGCAGAGAGTCTTCGCAATGCACAGTACAACCAAGTGTCCAGCTGAGTCGCTCCTTTACTTTAAGCACAGAGCCACCTGCACAGCAAATTTGGAAGTGTTAATTCAACTCCTAGGGAGTTGAATTTAACACTTCCAAAGTGTCTATATTGGTCCACTCTAGATTGAGTTAAATTAACACCTTTGAAAGTGTTGAACAGTTAACACTGTGATGGAGATAAAACAACACTCTCAATAATTGATATTTAACACACATCAGTGTTGAATTTACCTAACACCAGTGTGTAGTGTCAAAAGGTAACACTAATGTTGTGTTGATTTAACACTAAATAAGGTTCAAAATATATTAACTCAATGGAAAGTGTTAAACATAGCCCAACATAGAAATCTGATTTCTTTTTAAATACGACTAGTAGTCAATCCCCAAATTCATATCTAAAAAACAAAGATTCCTACACTACATCCAGAATCAACATTTCATTACTTTACTGTAGGTTTTTCAATATAGACGTAGATGATGAGGCATATGGAAAGTCCTAAATTGAATGAGACAGAGAATCTATAGAAAGAGATAAAGTTAATAACGAGGAGAACATCAAAACTCAAATCTCTTTGTCTTTGCAAATCATGAATTGTCAAATATACCAGTTGAAACACCCAAAGAACTGTTGATCCTGTTGATTTAGACACCCTGACAATGAATGTTTAGCCCCTCGATTTTAAACTTGACAGTCAAAAAGGGACCTCAGTTAAGTCATTTTTATCATGTAAGGAACAAAGCAAAGGTAAAACCTATTCTTTCAAGGCAAAAATATGGAAACACTACTCTAAGCCTACATTTCATCATGGCTGGATTTGTGTAATTCTCTTTATCTCTGAATCGGTCAGTCCTCACTCAAATGTCTGCAGCTGGTTCAAACGCTGCTGCACACCTTTTAATGGAAAAACATAAAAGAAAGCACATTACCCGATCCTGGCCTCCCTTCACTGGTTGCCTGTTTATCTTAGAGTTCAGTTTAAAGAACTTCTGTTTGTTTTTAAGGATTTAAACAGCTTATTATTATAATTGTTGTTTTAAACTGTTGATTCTTTACTCAATCATCATCATTGTCATCATTATTTGAAGAGCACTTTAACACGAGGTAAAACAAAATAACATCTAATAAAATGACTTATGATCACAAGAAACGTTTGCATCATCACCCAGAAGCTGGAAAGAAAAGAGACAAAAAGATTTTTCACACCTCACTTAGTAACTCAAGGAATTATTTTAAACTAAATATTTTAGGCTAAAATATTAAACTGTTTATTGATTGTTGTTTTTTCTTCAATCCCACCGTTATGTTTAGTAATTTCTGCCAAAAGCTGCAGCATTTTAATTTAATCCATCTGAATGCAGTATTTGCAAGCCCTACTCTGATTGGATGGAAAGAAACCTGTCTGTGATTGGCTGGTGAGGTGGACAGTTTTTTTTTTAAAGACAGTTTTTGAAGTCACGAGCGCGCAGAGCTGGTGTTGAGCGTGGAAGCAGCAGGTCACGGGCAGACACAGAACCGAAGGCGAGCATAGTTGAGATAGTTTATCAGTTTTGAGCACGCGCTCGTGATGTTTAAACGCTGAATACCTGTCTCACTGCGCGCTCAAAAAAAAGACACAAATATCGCTCCAGAAGTGGGTATACGTAATTCTGACTGAGAAATAAGTTGGTATACGCCGTATACCCGCGTACACCCTGGACTACACTGTCCGACTTCATGTGAGATCGTCAAGCATTGACACCCATTGTGCAAAGCTTAATTTTTTTTACAAACACGGCAAAATTCTTCGTCATCTTTACCGTCGACAGGCTGCAGCCATGTCCCGAATTCCTCGTTTTCCATCCGCTTTTGTTGAAATTAGCATTTTCCCATTCTCTAGCTCTTTGTCGAATCCCTTTTGTAAAAACATACGGCTTTACGATCAACCGGAAGCAGTTCCGCGCACAACGCGGAATCAGTTATATCTGATATATCTGACGAAACTGTTTTTATGACTGTATTTTTTTAGAAAAAAATAAGGCATTTTTAATGCCACAGATCATCACATTTAATGACTTTTAATGCCAATTAAGGCCTTAATTTTAAAAAATTTAATTTAATGTCTTAATGCGTCGCGGTAACCCTGTATTTACAATTTGAATCAAAAGGAGCAGCAGATTCCATTAACAGTTATTTCTTTCCAATACATCACCAAAAATAAGAGGAGTATTTCTCACAAGACACCAAGACTGGATTGCATTTAGTCCAAGATCCTTGCTAGCCGCATCCATTTTCAACCCACTTGGCCTATTTTTTCTCTCAATATAACCGTAGTTGAAACTTTGAATCCTCTGTGACAATGTTTCCAAAGAAAGATACTTCTGGTTGACAAGGTACTCAAAGACAAGTTTGAGTTCGTACTGTACAACACCTTCAAGTAAATCATGCATTATGTCCACTGCGTAGTTGTCAGAGGTGTGGAAAAAATGCAATGTATTGAGTAAGCATGTCTTTTTGACACTAAATGTTGAAAGCAACATCGGATTTTCCTGCAGAGCTGCACAATGTTCTGCATGGATTTCTTTTGTACGAAAAATCATACCAGGGTCATCTTCAGAAAACACAGACTGAGACTCATCTTTGCTTATTAAACAAAATCTACAGAAATATGTAGCACTGAAGGATTCAAAAAAACCGAACAGTCCATGTAAACCTAGGTTGTCACCTGTTACTTGTATAACAGAACCAAGCAATGGTGAGTCTGCAAAAGGAACCTCAATGCCTTGAGTTTCAAGAATAATGAGGTCATCAACAAGAGGCTTTAGAATGGCATAAAATCCATAGGTTTTCAGATCTTGTGAGTGAAAAAGAGCCACAACAAGTATATTCATCAACACAGAATTATATTTTGGGGGAAAGTTTCTCAAAATAAAGTAAATACAACCAAGTTTGTGAATTTTTTGAACCTAAGGGGTTTGCAGTCTCAAACTCATCAAAATAGAGTTGAACTTGCAGAGCATGTTTTTTCTGGGAAAACAAAATGTTACTTTTGAAGTATGAACCATCACATATGTCTTTATAAATGCCTTCTTCTTGAAGGTTGGCTTTCAAAAAACTTTCACAAAATTCAGCATTCTTAAACATAGACTTAAGAGTTCCTAGTATGGGCGTGTAAACAAATTTATCTGTCAGAGGGACCTGACTGTACAGTCCTGTTGTTCTATCTCTGCGAACCCCAAGAACATACTCGACAGGTTCAACAATTTCCCATTTTTCCTCAAAGAACTTCTGTCGTTTGACTCTAGTGTTCAAGGTTGAAAAGGGATTTTTTAGTTGATCCAAACATGTTTCCAGTTTCTTATCCAAGTCTATGCATTGAATTTCTGAAGTACAACCAAGAACTGCCTCTCTTACTTCCCTATGAATGTCATTCACAAGTTCCTCCATGGACCCCACCATTGCTTGGACTGTGCTCTCTGCAACACCTGATGCTTGCAATTGTGCAACAACAGAGGCACACATGTTTAATGTATTATTACTGTCAGCAGTGGGCTGAGTAGTTACTGGAGGGTCTATACTGACTGCATGAGAAGTTGAGGGCTCAGCAACGTCATTCTGAGTGTCCACATTGTCAGAAATATTAGTTAAAGCAGCATCTCTATGGAAATGAACAAGATGCTTTTTGAAACCTGAATAAGTGCAAAATGATAAACAACATCCCGACTGTCCACATTTTAAACGTAAAGTCTTTCCGGGGTATAGACCATGGTGGAATCTTAAATGCTGACAAAGCAATGCAGAACTTTTGTGGTGTGTGTTACAGAGATAACAAAGAAACATGTTTGCATCCAAGGATATTTATCCCCTCAAGCGTCGTGCAAAACTCTGGGTCTTAGCTCCCTGACTCTGGGACTTTCCTTGGCACTTCCCACATCAATGTTGAAAACTGTGGTTTGGATAAACGTATAGAAGTTGTAGAGGGATTCATGGTAGTTGACACTGAAGATAAAGTGTGCCTTGAAGAGCTCATCAAAAGCTGCCAAGGATTTCTGTGCCTTGCAAGGGATGGCCTTGAGATCAACGATGATGTAGAATCTTTGGATGCTGCTCTTGTTTTCACCAACACACAGGAGGAAGGGCTGTCCCGGTTCCACACCAGCAAGGAAGGTTTCAACACTGGCCTTCATCTTTGACAGAATATTCAGAAGAATCATAAAAATAGCATGAGAAAGTGCTTCAACACAAAAAGTAGCATCATCGGAATACGCACACAAGCACACTACTATTTGCATACCTGCAAATATTTCACAAGATGGTCATGGCTTGACATGAGCTGATTTTGGCATTCTTCTTGTGGCCTTTGGAGGTAGGAGGAAGCAGGTGAACCAACAGCAGGATGCTTGACAGGTCACTGTCCCAGCCTAGGGGAAAAATAGGCAAATAGACATATTCAGATAAATACATAACTGATATTTTAAAGAGAAAAGTGAGCCAAACTAGCCAAGTCCACCAGTGTCCTGCTGCACAGACAAGAGATCTCCAATGTGCTCATTAGAAGTCAGTTTCCCGCACTCTGCCAGAATCCTAGGTTTGAAAAAAGTAGGCCATTTTGCCAAAAATCTGCCCGACACCTCCTCTCCCAACATCATGGTAAAGTCTTGGACAATCTACAGAAAAACAGGCATTTTTACAGTATTTCAGATTAAAAGTGTTGACTTTGAGTGATAATTGACCTAAGAGGTTGTTTATCTTACCAATCCAGTGACATCAAGGAATCGTGGAAAGACATCAAAGATCGTTGAAGAGCACTTTTGATCTTGAACCGATGCTGAAATGTCGCCCTCATCTTCTCTTTGACTGCCGATTCATTAGTTGAATGTTTCAAAAAGGATATCGCCTCGTGACATTCCTCACCAAACAGCTGCTTATTAGTGCAAGGAAGCCCTCTCTTTCTCTTTGGACTATCCTGATAGGTTGTGCTGGTAGAGGATCTCCGGGACTGAGCAGCAGAGTTGTGCTGAACAGTTTTTATTCTCCAGGCCAAGTAGCCAGATCCACTCTGTTGGTCATAAAAGTGTTCCTGTCAAAGTAAAAATATGAAATTGTAGAGTTAATTCAGAACATATTACTAATGCATAAATTAACATACAAGTGTTTCATGTAAAAACTTACATATCCATTGTCTGAGTATGGATCTCTGAGGCTGGGAAATAGAGAGAAGAGGTCTAAAGCATATGTGTTCCGCACAGAGACTGGTGGGATTGTTCTGAAAGATAAACATTACATCACTATGACAAATCTATCAGAGTTTAAAGTATACAAATTTCATCTGTTATTTGCTTCAGTGAGTTTTACAATTTTGATATTTCCATCATAGGACCTATTAAAGAAACTGCTTTAGTGATATGCAATGTCTTCAAATGAATATGCTCTTTTAAAACATTTGAAAGTATAAAGTCTTACCCATGAATTTCAACCATATTGGCCACAAGAAGGTTTACCAAACGTCTTCTTGTGCTATCCGTCAAAGATCTTAGTTTATGGTATTCATCCAAAATAACCTGTCCACCTGGTTTAGCCTGGAGAACATCTCTCACCATCTACAATATTTAGCATCACGTCAGAAAATGCATCAATCTTCATCATCCAATTTAACAAACAACCCACAGTTTAACTGCACCATATGGTTATATCATTTGTTACATAAGCTGCACACCTCTTTTGCTGCTTCCCGCTCAGCATGGGTTCTCGTCCCCCCATTTGTGTGAACAATCACTGTTGCATCAGATGAATCAGAGGATGCTAGCAAGGAGTCTACAGAAACTGACTCCAAAGAAGTAGATGACAGATCAGGTTCAAGCACAACTGGAAACAGTTGAAAAAATATACACAACAAATGGGAAAAAATTAGTTCTGAATACTTATTTATGATTTACTCAATCCCCAACAAGGCTGAGCCTCACCTGTTGACTTCTCAGTTGTCACAATAACAGTAAGGTTCCCTGCTTGCAAAAGATCCTCAAACACATCTGCATCAACTTCTGTCCCTGATGCATCTGTGAAGTGTAGCTCAGTCCCAAGTGGAAGATCTAGCTTCTGCATGACTGATAAAAATATTTAGAATAAAGGAAAAATTACAATAAAACTGCTAAGAGACTTTTTTTTATAATTTTAAAATGAACTTCTAAAAGTTGAAGTTGATTTTTAAAATATAAAAGAAAAATGTTTGTTCACATGGCATTACAAAACAGACCATAATATAAGACATTTAAATGTCACATGAATTCAACAGCTATTATAGCAAGTAGTCTACACATACATTCTGTACTACATGAAAACTGATGCCAACCTTTCTGAAGAAATGTGTTGAAGTCATCATAGCCATCTTCAGTTTCAGCCACTTTGACATACTTCTGCGTTTCTCCAAATCTCACCTTCACCAACATGATGTGCTAATGAAGAAAAAAGGCAGAGAGTATTTTAACGGAGAGTAAAGGTAGGGTGACCAGACGTCCCCGATTTCCGGGAACTGTCCCCGTTTTGCACCACCTGTCCCCGGAAATGTCCCCGATTTTACCGAGGGGGAAAAAGTTGCATGTAGACTGTTATTACGGTAGAGCTGTTGCGCACAGAAACAGGTGTTACGGTAGCTGGTTGTGCTGCTGATAATATAAAGATGAGGAACAGAGCGCACCACTAGATGAGCGGTAATGATCCTTTTGGATGTGGTCAGCAACCATTAAAACACGAAGAAGAAGAAGAGTGCACCACTTTTAAAACAGAAGAAGAAGTGGAAGTTCGTCATAAACGGTGGCAACTGATGGGGAGCTGCCCTGTGTTATGGTAAGTGTGTTAATCGATTCATTTTATTTGGATCGGGCTGATCCTGTGATAAATGTTTGGTTTGTGTCCAGGTTAAAACATAAGCAATAAAAAGTAAGACAAGACCACGAGTTGCTGCTCGCCTGAGTAAAAGACACTCAGATACACCTGGTCTGACGTTCTGTTGACTGTGAAATCATCCAGGGAGGACAGATCACCGACTATTACCATCTAATGTAGAACAGATTACTAGATCAATGTGTGCTTCTGTGCTTTTTTGTCTCTCTTGTTGTGTCTCTGCTCTGTCTTCTGTAACCCCAGTCGGTCTAGGCAGATGACCGTTCATACTGAGCCCGGTTCTGCCGGAGGTTTTTTTTTCCCGTTAATGGGTGGTTTTTCTTCCCACTGTCGCTTCATGCTTGCTCAGTATGAGGGATTGCAGCAAAGCCATGTACAATGCAGACGACTCTCCCTGTGGCTCTACGGTTCCCCAGGAGTGAATGCTGCTTGTCGGGACTTTGATGCAATCAACTGGTTTCCTTATATAGGAACATTTTTGACCAATCTGTATAATCTGACCCAATCTGTATAATATGATTGAACTTGATTTTGTAAAGTGCCTTGAGATGACATGTTTCATGATTTGGCGCTATATAAATAAAATTGAATTGAATTGAATTGAATAGATAAACTGTTACAGAATGATTGAAAACTCTTTGTAAGGCGCTAATCTGGTATGGTGGTTCTCCAGGGATCAACAAGGGTCCGTCTAAAGATGTTTTAGAACTGATTGGTGACCTTTAGTTTATATTTCAGTTAGTTATAAGTAGAGTTATTACAAGTTGTTTTGCTGATTTATGGTTGTGATTTATGAGCATAGACTTCCAGGCTTAGATGTGCTTTTCTACTGCTCAGTTTGGATATATGAAAGTTCCTCATGAAAAAATAGGAGTAAGTAACAGGAAAACTGAATGAGACAAGATCTGCATGATCTGAGAATGATGGAGGAAGAGATAACCGCCTGTTTAATTTATTATGTTGTTTTTGCTTGTAGCTCCTAATATTGTGGTAATTAGCATTTTTAGTATTTAATCAGATGAGATGATGATAATAATAATAATAATAATAGGAGGTTTTCATCTTGTATATTCTAATGTTTGTGTAAGTGATTTTAATTATATAATGTCTCTGTTTTAGAATAATGTAAGATTGATACAAGAGGACAGAGGAAGAAGATAGGAAGACAGAAAGGAGATTAAATAAGAGTGGCGGAAAATAGAAACACTGATGGAAAGAACGGTTGACAAGAAGGGAGAAAAATTTACTTAGAAGAGTATTAATAAAGTTCAAGTGATAAAGCGTTGATATGATTTGAGTGATAAACTAATGTATTGAGTAATGTAGTGTGCAAAGTATGCAGAGTGACTCAGGTTTGAGTTGAGAAGCCCAATTGTCTGAGGATATAAACTCTCTCTGAGTCGCTGCACTGAACATGAGTTTCACTGCACTGCCCTAGCTGTGGCAGAATGAAGAGGCAGTTTAGTTGTATTTTTTTCTTGTGTTTTAAAAATTTCAGTTCTTGTGTTTTAAAAATTTCAGTTCTGCACATAATATATCCTCTAATATATCTGGAGTGTTTCTCCAGGGATCAACAAGGGTTGATCTTGAACCACTGTACCAGATTAGCACCTTACAAAGAGTTTTCAATAATTCTGTTACATTTTATCTAAGTGTCTTTTACTCAGGCAAGCAGAAACTCGTGGCCTTGTCTTACTTTTTATTGATTATTTTTTAACCTGGACACAAACCAAACATTTATTACAGGATCAGCCCGATCCAAATAAAATTAATCGATTAACACACTTACCATAACAGAGGGCAGCTCCCCATCAGTTGCCGCCGGTATGACAACGAACTTCCACTTCTGTGCGCTCTGTTCCTCGCAGCGCAACCAGCTACCGTAACACCTGTTTCTGCGCGCAACAGCTCTACCGTAATAACAGTCTACACGCAACATTTTCCCCCTCGGTAAAATCGGGGACATTTCCGGGGACGGCTTTAGCCGGGGACAGGTGGTCCAAAACGGGGACAGTCCCCTAACATACACACCATGATATTCAAAAACATACACATACATTAAGAAGCACTATGTATATTAACCGACACAGTTGCGAAAAAGAAAAACATCCATAAAAAATATTATATAAATTAGTGTCTAGACAGGTGTGACTAATTACTGAGGGGAGGGAGAGCTGAGTGAACTGCAAAATAACAAGAAAGAAGCCAGACAAAACATAAACCATGACACTACCCCCCCCTCAAGGCCGGACACCGGACAGCAGTAAGCTGAGCGCGTGCGCAATCACGCACGGCATCTGGCTTCAGCGCGCACAGCAAATTTATGCTGCGCAGAAAATAAAATCCAAGCTGAACTGTAAACAAAATAATAATAAACCAAGTTATTTTATACCATTTTGCAACTATGGTGAGACGGTGTTCCACGGTCTCACTCTTTGAGCAGCGGTGCTGATCTGAGCGCACCGGTGATGGATGGGTTGGGCAGACGCTTTATAGTTGGGCAGGTTGCGATGTGCGTCTTTGTTCTGGACTCGGTTAAAGAAAAAATGGCCGGTCCACCCTAAGTAGAAAAAAAGCCCTGATCAATGGATTGCAGATAACGTGATTCACCATGGTAACGGCAGGAATAAGAAGCCTCGAAGTGGCATTTCCCCCAAGTGCAATTAGAAATCTTTAAAGAAGGCAAATGGAGAATATTAAACCATAAGAAACGATGCTGTTGCTGCAGAAAGAGCAAGTTGGCGGCAGAGAATGTTATGAGAATTATTTGATGGAGAATTAAAGCTATTTTCTCACATCTAACTCATTCAACACAAAAAGGAGGCGTTTGGGGGGGCGCATTGATTAGGAAAGGCATTGAAAGGACGGGGCAGCAAATGATGATCAAGTATGAAAATACAGTTTAATCAGGTAAGGTTAAGTCATGCGTTTGTTTATGTTTAAAAGTACTCAACTAATGCATTAATTGTCTGTATTCAATATATACAATTAATGATGGAATGGTGTGAGTTATTGAATAACTGATATGTTCATCTTTTTGCAAGCATTGTTCACCCATCCTTCTAACAATGAGTTGACATTAATTGTCTTGTAAGTGTTTAATTTGTGCCATAACCTCACTTTATATTAATCATACAGGCTATATGTATATTTCCAGTTGAAGTAAAGGTAGTGTTATTTAAGTGAAGAAACGTGCAGTTGGGGGGAAAATAAGTGAATGGAAACTAAAATATATGAATAGAAAAGTAACGCTGGAAGTGGCAAAATCTGACACAGAATAAATTATTGCTTTCATTCTGTAAAGTTCTGTTATTAATCTTGTGGGTCTCTGATTGTGAAACACTTTTAAACTATAACTGAGTGCAACAATAACATTCCTGACAGTACAACATACAGCAGCTTCTGAAAGATTTTCTGCATCTCCTACGTTATTAAAAAGCTGCTTTTGGCATGAAAATGAAGTATAGCACAAAGAAATTGTTCAGAACTGAGAGTGTTTCCTCTTTGTGTTAGAAAAGCAATGTGTGGGTGAGAATATTGAAATAAATCATCTGACGACCCCGAAACGCTTTACATTGGTCAGTCATTCACCCATTCATGCACACATTCACACCCTGATGGTGGTGAGCTACATTGTAGCCACAGCTGCCCTGGAACAGACTGACAGAAGAGAGGCTGTACACAGAACTACATGCTGGTGCTAAGTCTCACTGCAGAAAATGTAAATAATTTAATGGTAATAAAATTGGAACTCTAAACGATGTGCACATCTCTCAGTTCTTCCTTAGCAGGAAGCCTACTCTGAAATAAAAAGATGCTATACAGCTCCAAAATTTGTGTCTTTTTCATATAATCGGGCTAAATCAGTTTTAAACTAAGTAATCTAAAAGAAATTATGCTGTAACTTGATTCTTTTAGTAAGCCATGTAGCTTGATATAATCTCAGGTTTTGGATAGGCATAATATAGCCTCAGTGTGCATGTGTGATGTTGCTCACAGAGGTCAAGTGATCGCTCAGGGAGTCTGTATGTTTGCTCAGACACATGAAAAATTAGGGGGAACATTGCCGGACAGCCCAGAACCTCTTATCCTGGGTGAGTGGAGGGGGTTTCAGGATGGCGGGCAAGAGTCAAGAAACAGAACACTGGAAAACTAAAGGAGCTAAAGAACACTGGGGAACCACAGAAACTAAAGAACACTGGAGAACCGAGAGGCTAGGAGAACTCTGGGGAACCGAGAGGCAAGGAGAAGTCTAAGGGACGAGGAGAACGAAGGGGAACGCTAGGGAACAGGCGAAAAGGAAACACCAGGGAGACAAGACGGGCGCGCGCCAACGCCGGGACTCAACAGACGTACGAATACGCTGGAGCACAACTAGTGTGCGAAACGCCAGAGGGACAAGACAGACGTACGGAAACGCCAGAGGGACAAATAGGTATATGGAAGCGCCAAAGGGACAAAACAGGCGTACGGAAACGCCAGCACAACTTAGCGTGCGAAAACGCCAGTGAAAACGCCGGGGCGTAAGGGAAACGCCGGGGCGTATAGAGACGGGGACATCAAAGAACCCAGGGAACGGAGGGCATCCTAACACGCCAGGGAACAGAGGGCGTCCTAACACGCCAGGGAACAGAGGGCGTCCTAACACACCAGGGAACAGAGGGCGTCCTAACACGCCAGGGGACAGAGGGCGTCCTGACACGCCAGGGGACAGAGGGCGTCCTAACACGCCAGGGGACAGAGGGCGTCCTAACACGCCAGGGAACAGAGAAACCTAAATACCCGAGACACAGAGGAACTAGGAGGACTCAGGAGAACTCGAACAGGGAAACTAGGGGAGGCCAGAACAAACAGAAACTACAGAGGACTAAAACCAGACAACACTAAGGAACACGAGAACCAGACAAATCTAAGGAGCACTAGAACCGAACAGAATAAGGAACACCAGGAACATAACAAAACTAAGGGGCGACAAACAGTTTGAAACTAGAGAGCTCAGGAACCTAACTAGCGCAGGGACCTAAATAAGCGCAGGGACCTTACTAAGCACTGGGACTTAAATGAGCGCTGGGAGAGCACAGGAACCGACAAGCGCAGGAACCCATGAGCGCAGGAACCCATACAGCGCAGGAACCCATACCGCGCAGGAAACCATAAAACGTAGGGACTAGCAACAAGACAGAAACTACCAAACTAAGACAGGGACTACAGGAACTTGAGAAAGAAGACAGGAACTTGAGAATGAAGACAGGAACTTAAGAACGAAGACAGGAACTTGAGAACGAAGACAGGAACTTGAGATCGAAGACAGGAACTTGAGAACGAAGACAGGAACTTGAGTGCGCTGGGCAGCAACGTCCTTAACGTGCTGAGCAGCGGCGACAGTTCACGCTGGGCAGCGGCGACAGTTCACGCTGGGCAGCGACGACAGGAAGCGCCGTCTTTTAATGCTGGATAGCGTCGGAGGTGGGCTTGGCAGAGGGCGATCCTGGGGAAACAGAGTCAGAGGCGGGACGTCGCGGATGCGACCCCGGCAGACGAACCAGAGGCGAGGCGTCGCAGCACAGCGACCCAGGGGAGACGAACCAGAGGCGAGGCATCGCAGCACAGCGACCCAGGCGAGACGAAACCAGAGGCGAGGCGTCGCAGCACAGCGACCCAGGCGAGGCGAACCAGAGGCGAAGCGTCGCAGCACAGCGACCCAGGCGAGACGAACCAGAGGCGAGGCATCGCAGCACAGCGACCCAGGCGAGACGAAATCAGAGGCGAGGCGTCGCAGCACAGCGACCCAGGCGAGACGAACCAGAGGCGAGGCATCGCAGCACAGCGACCCAGGCGTGACGAAATCAGAGGCGAGGCGTCGCAGCACAGCGACCCAGGCGAGACGAACCAGAGGCGAGGCGTCGCAGACTGCGATCCCGGCGAAGCTGAACCAGAAGCGGGGACCGCGGGCTGCGATCACGGCCAAGCAGATCCAGAGGCGGACGGCACCCACGGAGACCTTGGGCTGAGGCGGAACGGATCCTGCCAGCTCCTGCATCGTTACTCTGTGTGTGCTCGTGTTCATCCTTTGGCTGGCTCATACTGTCATGATTTTGTCGAGGATGAACCCGGACACAGCACGCACACACAGAGTAGGATTAAGAGAGTTTATTGCAGATGGATGGTGGTGACATGAGGAACCAGAGTTTGTTACCAGGCGGAGGTGAAGGATGCAGGAGCTGGCTGGCAGGTACAGAGTCCATGACACAGAGGGGAGCTGCGCTGCTGCAGAACCATGAACGGGATCAGAGACCAAGACAAAGATGGAGGACAAGAGACCAGCAGCGCAGCAAAACAAAAACCAAACTTGACGAGACAGGAACCAAGGCGGGGGAACAGGAGCAGACAGGCATGATGGTGTTGAAACAAACACTACGAGCCAGCGACGAGAAAACAACTGAGGTTCAGAGCTGCGTTCCTTGAAGCACAATGTTAGGAAATTGGAGAGAAAATGGCGCTCTACACACCAAGAGGAATCCTACTTAATCTGGAGGGACAGTCTATTGTTGTATAACAAGACCCTTCGCAGAGTTAGAGCATCATATTTTTCATCATTAATTGAAAAGAATAAAAATAATCCTAGATTTCTCTTTAGTACAGTTGCCAAACTTACTCAGAGCTGCAGCTCTGTTGATCCATCCATTCCCTTAGCTCTTAGTAGTAATGATTTTATGGGATTCTTCATAAATAAAATTGATGCCATTAAAAATAAAATAATTGGCATCCTCCCAAACATGATTACCTCATCCCCAGTAAGTAAGGCAGCATTGGAGGAATCTTTAGAACCTGCGCTGTGTCTGAACTGTTTAGAAGCAGTAGAGCTTTCTGAGCTATCTAAAATCTTAGCTTCATCTAAACCTTCTACCTGTATGTTAGACCCAATCCCAACCAAGTTGTTTAAGGAGGTATTCCCTTTGATCGGTGGTCCTATTTTAGACATGATTAATCTATCCTTAGTAAATGGATATGTACCACAGGTTTTTAAAGTAGCTGTTATTAAACCTTTACTTAAGAAACCTTCTCTTGATCAAGATGAGCTAGTAAACTACAGACCTATATCTAATCTTCTTTTCTTATCTAAAATTCTTGAGAAAGTAGTTGCTAATCAACTTTGTGAACATTTACAAAGCAATGACCTACTTGAGGAGTTTCAGTCAGGCTTCAGAGCTCATCATAGCACTGAAACGGCTCTGGTGAAGGTCACTAATGATATTCTCATGGCCTCAGATAATGGACTTGTGTCTGTACTTGTCCTGTTAGATCTTAGTGCTGCATTTGATACAGTTGATCACAATATTCTCCTACAAAGACTTGAACATACTGTAGGGATTAAGGGGAAAGCATTAGGCTGGTTTAAATCTTATCTGTCGGACAGATTCCAGTTTGTTCATGTTAATAATAAATCTTCCTCAAACTCTAGGGTCACCTGTGGAGTACCACAGGGTTCAGTCCTTGGACCAATTCTCTTTAATATATATATGCTTCCGATCGGCAAAATTATCAGACAGCATGGGATTAATTTCCACTGTTATGCTGATGACACTCAGCTATATCTATCCATAAATCCTGATGAATCCAATCAATTACTTCGACTGCAGTCATGTCTTGATGACATCAAAAGCTGGATGACTTTAAATTTCCTGCATCTAAATTCTGACAAGACCGAAGTTGTAACCTTTGTGCCAGAGTCCTCAAAAAATAAACTTCTTAACCAATAACTTAATCTGGATGACATTAACTTGGCCTCTGGTAATAAAGTAAAAAACCTTGGTGTTATTTTTGACCAAGACATGTCATTTAAATCCCATATTAAACAGGTTTCCAGAGTTTCCTTTTTTCACCTCCGGAATATCGCCAAAATTAGAAACATTCTGTCCAGGAGTGATGCTGAAAAACTAGTCCATGCATTTGTTACTTCAAGGCTGGACTATTGTAATTCTTTACTATCAGGAAGTCCACAAAATGCAGTTCAAAGTCTTCAGCTGATCCAAAATGCTGCAGCAAGAGTTCTGATGAAAATCAACAAGAGGGATCATATTTCTCCAATTTTAGCTTCCCTTCATTGGCTTCCTGTTAAATCAAGAATAGAATTTAAAATTCTTCTTCTAACGTATAAAGCCCTTAATAATCAAGCTCCATCATATATCAGAGCTCTGATTACTCCGTATGTTCCTAACAGAGCACTTCGCTCTCAGACTGCAGGTCTGCTGGTGGTTCCTAGAGTCTCTAAAAGTAGAATGGGAGGCAGATCCTTTAGCTATCAGGCTCCTCTCCTGTGGAACCAACTCCCAGTTTTGGTCCGTGAAGCAGACACCCTGTCTACTTTTAAGACTAATCTTAAAACCTTTCTTTTTGACAAAGCTTATAACTAGAGTGGCTCATGTTACTCTGAGCTACCTATATAGTTTTGCTGCTATAGGCTTAGGCTACTGGAGGACATCAGAGCCTATTTTTCTCACTCTACTGATTTCTACTGTTCTCCAGTCTACTGTTCTCCAGATTTGCATTGCATTACATTGAAATGACTGTTGTCATTTCAGCTTTTAACTTTTTGTTCTCTCTCTTTTTTCTTCATAGTAGGTACACCTGGTCTGACGTTCTGTTGACTGTGAAATCATCCAGGGAGGACAGATCACCGACTATTACCATCTAATGTAGAACAGATTACTAGATCAATGTGTGCTTCTGTGCTTTTTTTGTCTCTCTTGTTGTGTCTCTGCTCTGTCTTCTGTAACCCCAGTCGGTCGAGGCAGATGACCGTTCATACTGAGCCCGGTTCTGCCGGAGGTTTTTTTTTCCCGTTAATGGGTGGTTTTTCTTCCCACTGTCGCTTCATGCTTGCTCAATATGAGGGATTGCAGCAAAGCCATGTGCAATGCAGACGACTCTCCCTGTGGCTCTACGGTTCCCCAGGAGTGAATGCTGCTTGTCGGGACTTTGATGCAATCAACTGGTTTCCTTATATAGGACATTTTGACCAATCTGTATAATCTGACCCAATCTGTATAATATGATTGAACTTGATTTTGTAAAGTGCCTTGAGATGACATGTTTCATGATTTGGCGCTATATAAATAAAATTGAATTGAATTGAATTGAGGTGAGTTTATAAAGGGAGCCTGACAGGTGACGAGACTAAAGACTAATTAGTGTCCAGACAGGTGTGACTAATTACTGAGGGAGGGAGAGCTGAGTGAACTGCAAAATAACAAGAAAGAAGCCTGACAAAACTTAAACCATGACAACTTCATGATTATAACATATGATTCCGCAATTGAGAGCACCCAGAGTTGCAGCATATTTGTACCTGCCTGGATAAGTATTTCTGCGTTTTGTCCAACGGGCCCAGTTTCTGAGGATGGCTGCACTAAAAAGTTCCACTGAGTCGGGAGCGCTGAGCTGGCTGTGAAGACGTTGGTGCAGTCTTTTCTGATGGGGGAGCATGGGGCGAGCATTAAAGAGAAAAGGTTAAATGACCAAGAATTTTCCGCAACAGAATTAGTATCACTTGTGTCGGAAGCGAGGGATCCAAGATGATAAATGCGTCCTTTGTCAGGTTTTTCTGTTGTTCTACAACTAAAAAAGGACGCATTTCTTTATTTCACATTTTGCCCTGATTACTTCAATATACTGAGAACGTTTGCTAGATACAAATATGGGGATGATACATGACGTATGTTTAAACCCGACTATTATAAGCATTATTGCTCAATGCAACACGTTCTCAACAACTAAACAGCTCTATGGTCATTTTCATATGTCGTGCAAAAATACCATTTGCTTTGATTGTCGCAAATCACCAAAGTTTGTCTGTTGGAAACAAAAAAACACACATTTATGAAATAGCATGGCTGTATTATTCTTGGAAAACATATTTTTGTTTTTCAGATAGACCCCATGAATGGATCTGAAAGAGATTCTAAATGTAATAAATATTAAATTAAAAAAAGTTACGCTCAAAAATATTCTAAACTCTGGAAGATCTAGGTTTTAAAGAGATTTTTAAGAAATTAAGAAGCAGGAAGGAAGAAAGGCCAGTAGCCTTCAAAATATAACCATGTATAAAGATACATGATAGAGACACTATCATGTATCTTTTCATAGAGACACTATGAAAAGAGAAAGATGGATAAATGAGAAAAAGATTGAAAGAGATAGAAGCTGTTGCGTATCTGGTGGGGCCAGTGGGGCCTGGCTCCACCAGATGTCGCTGTGGAGCTTTATGTTCGCAATAATCAGTGGGACAGGATCGTTCTTTTTCCACCTTAGCCCCCATGATGCCTTGCGTGAATTATGAGTGCAATTTCTGCCGCAAACTGGACCCGGCGTTTGTTTTTAAAATATGTGGGAACACCAGCTGTCACAGATCAAATGTGGCAATATAGTCATACCGCTACCTACCGCTATTGAGGGATGACAGTACGACCTGAAAAAGTGGCCGCAGATAACCTACACTAGCATATTTAGCTACGTCATCAACTCGGTCGCTTCAGATGACGAAGCAAAGGACAACCTGAAAAGCTGTAAGGAGTATCAGAATCTGCACAGTAATAAAGTTGGTCGCATTTTGTTAAAGGAGGTGAGACATGATCTTATCTACTTTAAAGCAGACATAGAGCCCAGTCAAAGCCTTAAAACCTGATATTACAGAGCCTGGGTTTTTAGTTTCAACATCAGGAGAAATACAAACAGCTGGATGCTATTACTATCCACCTCTAAACGGACTCTTCATTTTTCGGAAATTAATGCGGCCCGAACCATAGCGTGCACCCCCACATTATAGGTATCAAAACGTGCGGCTCGGTCGGGAATGGTGTGCTATTACTTTTATTGGGGTTTCGAGTTACCATGGCAACAAAATTAGCGAAAAACCACCTCCAAAATCCCCATAGGGGAAAAAGCCTCAAAATGACCACTTTCAACGCTTTACTGTCATCATACTTTCACCTAAAAACACCGTTTAACTTCCAGTTTGTAGATATATCTATGAACTACTCAGAAGTGAAAACGGGATGTGGATATATTTTATGTTTTTTTTTACAGTTAGTCCTCAAAGCTCACGTCCAAAAATCAACGGAATCATTGTTTATAATGGAAGTCTAGGGCTGAATTCTCCAACCGTCAGAGTGTACAGTACACTCTAAGAATTTTAAAGGATTTCACAACTCCAAACAACTTCAGTTTACTCGCCCAATTTTCACTTTACGTGGACAAATTATACACCAAAACATAGGTATTTTCGTCTGGATTCAGGAAATGTAACCCTCATTGTTGTAGGATTTATAGATTTTTCGCAAATCACCCCAGAAGGGCAAAAAGTCAAAACCCTCATCATTCATTTCCTATGGAGCGGTTGTGAAAAATGACATCTGAAAATTCAAAACTACACATGTTTTCGCATCGTTGCTACTCCTAAACCGTTTGATGTACAGGCATGGGACTGTCACACATTCATGTTCAGACCCTTCTGGCACTCACAAAAAAGGAATTTTGTGGATAACTATTACGGTTTTGCCGCAGGAACAATTTGTTCGGGAGTAGCGTTTTGGAAAAATGCTGAAACAGGATCAAACCTCTTTCCCCCCAAATGATGCACTTTTTTACATCATCGCCATGCCTACACCGATTTCTGTACAAACATAAAAATAAGCACCATAGTCCTCAGAAGCATGCTGATACTCCCGGTGAAAGAATTATTTTGATATCTCTTATACTTTTTCAGCTATAGTGATTTGTTCTGGACCCTTTTTAGAGGATTTTTGCATTTCCATAAAAATTCCCCCTTATATCATCATTTTGTGCGCCTCTATTAAAATATTTCCAGCAAAAAACGATAGTTTGTCTTTTTCTCCTATCTGTTACAAAATAAACGCAGAAAAAATTATGTCTCTAGCCCTTACGGTTGACAAAATATCAAGTGTTGTTCGAGGCAAAGTATTGCATTATATTCCAATTAGACATACTCTGACCCAAAGTGTGTGAATGCAGTAGACGGACAGCAGCAGGTGTGAGTTTCCCTGACAACGGAACTCTGCTGGGCAGAGGTTACTACAGGTCAGGGACATGCTTCATTGGCATTGCATGGCAACTTTCGACGCCCACTGCAGTGGCTGTGATGAATGTAGGAATCTTAAATTCGCAGAGTCACTTCCTCTTAACATTTCAAAATTTTCCAGTGATTATCAGGCATGTGTCACTTTTCTGTCCCTTTTTGGATTTGACATATTTTCCAATTGGGCCTTGGACTCCAACAGGACCTGGCATGAGGCCCAGAGACGACCCAACCGGCCAATACAGCACCACCCACCTGTGGGAAATGGCACTACACACCATTTTGGTCAAATGTTGAGTTCTGGGCCCAGATTTGGTGAGGTTGATAAACTAAAGGAGGCCTGAGAATCGCATTAACAAACTCGGTCGTAAGGGTTTAAATGATTTTACAGGACAAACCGGTCCTCAGAATATTATTTTAACAAATAATGTTTTGTTCAACTTGGGCTTTGCATTGTGAATGGACTGAAATACATGGCAAATGTTTTAACTCCATTCCATGTTTTTGTTAATCAGATCTGCAGTGAACCAGGAGTCACTGAAGTATTCTGATTATGATCAACCACTTTTGTTTGTCTTTTGTTGTTTTGCATGTAAATAGTTCCTTAGCTTCGATTCTTTTTATATTCATTTTGCTTAGTAGTTTGGTTAAGTTTCACTAGCCTAGTAGAGAGGATTTATTAATCGAAATATTGTGTTAATTCAGGTAAACAGCATTACATAGTGATGTTCTCTGGATGTTCATTTTATTTCTGTTATTAAATTCTTGAACTTGAAAAGAAGCTGTCACTCCTTTATTCTATGTGTGTGCAGGTTTTGCTGTTAAAAGATCGCTAGTGCTCGAATTCATCCCTTTCAACCGTTGTCTTGATATCAGCTTAAGAGCTGATCATCACCAGACAATACTTAACAGACAGAGAGTTATTTATGAAACATTAAATAACTTTAAACAGTGTATAATTGCACAACATTTATGGCGTCGCTGGGTGGGCCTTCGTAACACAGCTTGAACTGCACACATATCAGAATATAACCTGTGACGTTTCTAGACTTTTAGGAAAATAAAAGTTAACTAAAAAAACTTCTCAGCTAGTGATAATAAACTTTACTACAAAGAGCTTAAACTCAGATGCTTGAGTCAATCAAGGTATCTGTCATAACCAACAGTCCAAGAGTAGATTTAACTGAAAAGTTAAGCTTACTGACTGAACAAAATTTTGTTGCACATTTGTCTCCAGATGATGTGATTTATCCTCATGTTTGCTTAAACCACAAGCATTAAATGAAAGTCCACATTTATGCGCTTTCAAAATTAACTGCCAGTCCAGGAAAGTTAGAATCTCAAATATCTAACCTAAGATGCTTTGCATATTTTTTTAACAAGACATTTTGAGAGCTTACTTGTGTTGTGTGGAACATATTTGTCTCCAGATTTAACTCCTAGTTAATCTGAGGTGTCACCCTATTTGTGAAAAGGGGGGTGATGCTCTTAAAGCTAAAAGTGCTAATTTCCCTTAAAGAAAGGTGAGAAGCATAAACTAAAAAGCTAGTAATTCCTTAAAAGGTAAAGCCTTGCGCAAAAGCTAGTAAACCCTAAAGAAAGGTAAGCAGTCGCTACAGAGCTCGTAAGTCCTAAAGGTTTAGCGTTCTTAACACTGAAAGAATAGTGTCGTCATAAGTCGCACGTTGAACGGTCAACCTGCGCAATTGTTTCCACACACACAAATAAGTATTTGCAAGATGTATGTTTAAACATAAAAGCATAGCTAAGCGTGCACAAACTGGATCTTATGTTATTTTGAAAGTTTTGTCATAACTTGTGTTGTTTTGTGCTAGCAAGATGGAGCCAGAATGTCTCGCATCCGAAGCTGCACCTTTGGTGGACCAAGCAGACATAGAGAGGCAGAAGGTTGTCATTGGCGACCTCATCAAGTTATCTGCAGATGAGTTAAATAATTTAAACAATTTTAACCTTGCTGAATGCGATAAAATGATTAAGGAACTAATGGATTTTATTGCAAACCCAACTAAAGATGCTCTGATTCCAGATGTTCTTTGCCAGATCACCCTGGTGCATCAGCAAAGATCCCAAGTGAAAGCTAAACAGTTTCTTCAGTTACAGGATGAGCATCAGATGGTTTTAGACAGTGTGAGTGCTGCCAAACTGGAGCTCTCAGAGACCGAGGTGAGGATGGAGGAAGCTGATGCTGAGACCAAGGACCTCAAAGCTCCTGATGTCAGCGAGGCTGCATCTCACCAGAGAAGTGAGTTCTCCACCCTTCAGGTGAACTCTTCACACGATCAACCTCAGCAGGTTGAACCATTGCAGGAGCTGGAATCACAGAAGAGCTCTGCAGATTCTAACACAGCACCTAGAACAGAACCAGTCTTGCCAAAATATAGAACAGAACTTCTAAATTTTGAGTTTACAGGAAGTACTTCCACAGACTCCATGGGAGATGCTGGAAGTCAGACTGTCCACGATGAAGCCCTGCTTCATCCTGCTGCAGTGGACAGCCACAAAGAGTACCAGGTAAACAACTCTGCAGACACCGGTGGTTCAGATTGGAGGGATGAGCAGACATCACACCTGACTCATACCACCACCTGTCCTGACTCTGTGCCGCCCCCTAAGGGCCAGAAGAGTCACACAGGTGGTCCACATCAATCTAAACCCCCACCGCATGTCAGAGTTCACACCTTGGAAAACTCTCAATTAGATCAGGAACATTCTTCCTTACATCAAAAGTTAGTTCACAGACCTCCATCAGGTCACGAACATAAACGATTTGACTTCCCAGGTGGTCCAGGGCCACCTCATAATTACGGTCTCCGTTTTTGCCAACTTGAGTACCTTGCTCAGGACATAGAACACTTCGACCCAGATAATCATGGTTCCAACATTCATTATTATCTGCAGGGAGTCGAACGCTGTCTTTTTGACCTGCCATTTCCCTCATCTCGTGAGAAACTAAAGCTTATTTGGAAAACAACAGCTAGAAGCGTTCATGTTTTCATTAAAGCTCTACCTCTAGAGATTCGTGACAGTTATTCAGCTCTTTGCAAAGCTTTAAGAGAAGAATATTCTGTGTACAGGGATCAGGCTTCAATAACTCTTGACGCTTTCAGCATCATTCAACAGGAAAATGAAACACCCAGAGATTATTACTATCGTTTAAGGAACGTTTATTCTCAGGGATGTAATTCTCCAGGTCCCGAAGAGGACCCACTTTTCAAGTCTTTGTTCCTTCATAATTTACATGACAGTGTACGTTATGAAGTGACCATGCATTGCAGGGAAAGTAACTTTTCCATGCACGAGATCCGCAGATATGCCCAGCTGGTTTGGAACACTCGTTTGCAATGTGACAGGAAACAAACCACGCAACTTATCATGCCTCAGCTTGATAAGGTCAAAAATAAATTCTAGCACGGTTTATTCTGTTTTAACCCTTTCTTATTGTTCTAAGACTTAAGAAGTGGAGGTTAGCCATCAGTTTACCACGGTGTTTAGAATTTGTTTTGTTTTTGTTTTTCCTTGGGTTGGAATTTTGGGTGTATGTCTAAATATTTTATAGTTAGGGACAGCCCCTGCCCAACATGCCTCAATCCTTCCAAGAGACACGCTTTCCCATGGAACTGAACTTTCAATGACTATCCTCTCGTCCACAGGAACCAAAGTGACTTTTGTCATTCCAGATCATGGCGGATGGACTTTTGGTAAATCCGAAAATGGAGAATCGGATCGCCGTTTTCTGATTTAAAGAGGGGAATGTTATGTCATGATAAATAGTTGATCTCAGATTGGATTCTGAACAGTGGAAGAGTTTAACAAAGGAATTCCACTCTGGCCGTAACACGAGACTCTCAAGACGAGGACGGCCTCTATCCTCTTTCTCTCCCCTCCTGATTGCCCTTTCTCCCAGCAGGAGGTCAGCTGTGAGCCCTCCTAACAGATAAGACACAGCACAGACAAAGGGTCCCCACTTCTTCACTTCAGCATTCTTCTGCAGACCTGTTCAGCTCCACTACAGCTCTCTGAGAGCAGACAAAGGAGGCCAGACCATGAGGGCCTGGTCGGCCCTCACCGACACACCAGCCAGCAGCTGAGGGAGATTCCCGGAGCAGCCATGCTTGATCCAGGGTCTGCTAGACCCGACTGCCTGCTTCAGCAGAGGACCTGACTGAATCCGGACGAACATGTCCGGGCAAATACAGAGCTAAGTTGCTGTCTTAACCCACAATCAGATGCAGGAGCAAACATCCCTGCATGCGAAACAGCTCTGTGTATTTTTCCTCAGCCTGTACAGGGAAGTGAACCCCATGGAGCTGAAGGCTGGATGCTGAGGAAAACCCCTGCTCATCGGACTGCATCCCGGTCAAAGAACCAGGCCTCCAACCCAGGCCACGCCGTTAGCCACATGCTGCTGCAAGGCTAACGCTAGCCTGCCAAGAGCCAAGCGCTAGCCCGCTAGCGCTAGTCAACAACTTCCCTCCTTCAACGTTCTTCCCGTGAATGGCCAAAACTGGACCGAACTGACACAAAACAAAGGACAGAGGTTTGGGCAGCGGTCTGAGGGTGAAGTTAAAAAGGTTTATCTGGAAATGTTTGTAAACCGTGCTGTTTAGAACAAAGGGCTAACCGGTAGGTCGCGCTAGCTAAAAGGATATTAGCCTTGCTAACATCCGGTTTCGGACCCCTAAAAAAAAGAGTCCGTTTTAAAGCGTAAAGCGTAACTTCTCTGCTCTGCCATCCTCCGATGGTGTTATGAGCCTTATTCCCGCATCAATATGGTATATTAATGCCGGTTTTCAAGGCAATTTCGGCAACATTATGTTGTAACCTCTTAGCCACCGAGTTGCCACAGCGACCCCATGCGCCCGGAGGGAAAATCGCATTAACAAACTCGGTCGTAAGGGTTTAAATGATTTTACAGGACAAACCGGTCCTCAGAATATTATTTTAACAAATAATGTTTTGTTCAACTTGGGCTTTGCATTGTGAATGGATTGAAATACATGGCAAATGTTTTAACTCCATTCCATGTTTTTGTTAATCAGATCTGCAGTGAACCAGGAGTCACTGAAGTATTCTGATTATGATCAACCACTTTTGTTTGTCTTTTGTTGTTTTGCATGTAAATAGTTCCTTAGCTTCGATTCTTTTTATATTCATTTTGCTTAGTAGTTTGGTTAAGTTTCACTAGCCTAGTAGAGAGGATTTATTAATCGAAATATTGTGTTAATTCAGGTAAACAGCATTACATAGTGATGTTCTCTGGATGTTCATTTTATTTCTGTTATTAAATTCTTGAACTTGAAAAGAAGCTGTCACTCCTTTATTCTATGTGTGTGCAGGTTTTGCTGTTAAAAGATTGCTAGTGCTCGAATTCATCCCTTTCAACCGTTGTCTTGATATCAGCTTAAGAGCTGATCATCACCAGACAATACTTAACAGACAGAGAGTTATTTATGAAACATTAAATAACTTTAAACAGTGTATAATTGCACAACACCCCCACATGATAAAGGTAATGCGCACCCCACAAGGCAGGGCCCTTGCTAAATTTCTACAGAAATTTTCTAGTTTTAATCATGTTAATTACATTTTTATTGACAGTGTAAAAGCATTGTCTTATGTTTAACTTAATTTTTGATTCAGGTTGAGAATGCAGTCAGACAGGGAAAGACAGGGACGTCATGCACTGATGTACAGAGAAAATGGAATGAAGGCACAGGAAAGAACGTTGAGTACAAAAGGGAAAATTCGTTATTCGTGAAGGCTCATCTGCATTAACATTAGATCCCACAATTACATCATCTTCAATGTGCAATCCCACACTTCAAGGACCACCAAGAATTTAAAAGCTATATCAGTTCCTGTGTGATGGCTCCTCTATTTCAGCTGCAGACAAACAGTCTTCTTTCAAGGGGCTACAAAATGAATATAGATAATGAATCTTCTCAGAGCCAGTGTGATCTACAAATGCCCCATACAGAGCACAGCACAACACTGACCTGCAAGAAGTGTTTTTCATTTTATGAGAAATATGTTAAGTTAAACCCTGCTCAGTTGGAGAAGTTGACTGAAGACACCCAGGTACAGAGTGCATCACAACTATGGTACGATGCAAGGAAGCTGCAACTTACTGCGAGTACTGCAAAAAGAGTGCCCAAATGGACAAACCCACAAAAATCTATAAATGAACACTTGCACCCCACCTTCACAGGCAGCAAGGCAATTAAATATGGTAAAGAAAATGAAGACAAAGCAATATAGCTCATGGAGGCTCAAGGGTACACTGTGGAGCGGAGAGGGCTGGTGGTGTGTCCTGATAATCCCTGGTTTGGAGCAAGCCCAGATAGGATATTGGATTCAGCGCCGCTCCTTGAGATCCTTGAGATCTAAGAGTACCATGTCCCTTGCAGAGTTTGTTACTCATCCAAATGGTGACATCTGACAGTTAGATGGGAACTATCTCAATCTTCCAAATGGGCAACATGAATAAACCTCCAGGTGACTAAATGTTACTTATAATCAACTAACTAATATAATAATAATAATACATTTAATCTTACATTTAATTTATACTGCACTTTCCATCAAAAGATCTCAAAGTACTACAGGTAAAAAAGAAAAAAGCATTAAAAAAATTAAAAAAGCTATTTTAGAAGAGAGAAAAAAAACATCTAAAGGGGACAAAAAGCTTTGCTAAAAAGAAATGTTTTAAGGCCTTTTTTAAAACACTCCGTGCCCTCAAGGTGTCAGGGAGGGCATTCCACAGATATGTGGCAGCAGCACAAAATGCCCTATCTCCCATTGTCCTGAGTCTGGTTCTGGGAATGTGGAGGAGGTTTGAGTGAGTGGAGTGAAGGGAGCGGGTTGTCTTCTGTAGGTTGATAAGTTCTTTGAAGTAGGGGGGGGGCATGTCCATGGATGCATTGATGTGTGAGGAGGGAAACCTTGTACTCAATCCTGGTGGAGATGGGAAGCCAGTGTAGTGAATGAAGAATGGGGGTAATGTGCTCATGTTTCCGCACTCTCATCAGGATCCTAGCTGCAGAGTTTTGAATGTACTGAAGCCTCTGCAGACTCTTTCTAGGGATCCCAATGAGAAGTGTGTTGCAATAGTCTAGTCTGCAGGAGACAAAGGCATGAACCAACTTTTCTGCATCTGGGAGGGAGAGAATGGGACGGAGTTTGGAATTGTTACGGAGGTGGTAGAAAGAGGTCTTGCATAGGTGATTTATATGGGCTTCAAAAGTGAGTTGGGAGTCCATTTTGACACCAAGATTACTAACTGTTGATGAGAGCGGGATGTTAGTACCAGAAAAGGTGATGCTGGTTATGGATAATGTCACGAACCAGAGACAGAGGACCCAGTATTCAGCCAGACAAGAGAGGTTTTAAGCAAAAAACAGGATTTAATAATAAAACAGGGACAGGCAGACTCAATGATCAAAAGGGCAGTCCAAAATCCGGTACACTAAAGGCAGTCCAAAATAGGCAGAAGTACAGACAAGGATAAGGCAAACTCAGAATATCACAAGGCAGGTCCAGGTCAGAAAAACAGGTAAGCAATCACACAGGGCAAGAAAATCAGGTTTAGGGATCAGGCTGGCTCAGAGTCAAAAAGGCAATCGGGTCGGTATCAACAGGGCTATCAGAAATACAACGCTGGATAAGACTCACCAAGTGGTTTGAATTGATCTGGCAGATTGCAGAGGTTTGTGACAGGACTATATAGGGGAGTGAGCAGGTGAACAGGAGTGAAGACTAATTACTGACATGGGTGGAGCTTATCAGGAACAAGGAAGTGACTGGAAGAAAACTGACACTGATTGGATGGTGACTGGAGAAGAGGAGTGACTGGGTGTTGTCTACGAGGTGAGCTGGCAGATAGCTGGCAGGTGAACTGAGTGACTGATTAAAGGCTGGATACAGAGAAGTAAACAGAGCAGGCCAAGTGAAGTGATAATAAACAAAATCAAACCACAATAAAATCCAAACTAGACCATAACCCAAAACAGAACCAAAACCTAACACTAAACAGAACACAAGCTATACCAGAAACCAAACAAGAAAGAACCCGAAACCAAAACTGAGCTTTAAAGCTGGAGAGTTTAACTAATAGATCAAAATAAACAAACAGTCAAAACAAAAACCCAGATCCTGACAGATAATGATTTGGTTTGATGAGGAGTTCCAACCAGGATGGTTTCGGTTTTGGAGGTGAAAACACCTTTTCAGTAGTGTGTATGAAAGCTTTTCAGTAGTGTATATGAAAGCTTTTCAGTAGTGTATATGAAAGCTTTTCAGTAGTGTATATAAAAGCTTTTTCAGTAGTGTATATAAAAGCTTTTCACCAAGAGGAATCCTACTTAATCTGGAGGGACAGTCTATTGTTGTATAACAAGACCCTTCGCAGAGTTAGAGCAGCATATTTTTCATCATTAATTGAAGAGAATAAAAATAATCCTAGATTTCTCTTTAGTACAGTTGCCAAACTTACTCAGAGCTGCAGCTCTGTTGATCCATCCATTCCCTTAGCTCTTAGCAGTAATGATTTTATGGGATTCTTCATAAATAAAATTGATGCCATTAAAAATAAAATAATTGGCATCATCCCAAACATGATTACCTCATCCCCAGTAAGTAAGGCAGCATTGGAGGAATCTTTAGAACCTGCACAGTGTTTGAACTGTTTAGAAGCAGTAGAGCTTTCCGAGCTATCTAAAATATTAGCTTCATCTAAACCTTCTACCTGTATGTTAGACCCAATCCCAACCAAGTTGTTTAAGGAGGTATTCCCTTTGATCAGTGGTCCTATTTTAGAAATGATTAATCTATCCTTAGTAAATGGATATGTACCACAGGTTTTTAAAGTAGCTGTTATTAAACCTTTACTTAAGAAACCATCTCTTGATCAAGATGAGCTAGTAAACTACAGACCTATATCTAATCTTCTTTTCTTATCTAAAATTCTCGAGAAAGTAGTTGCTAATCAACTTTGTGAACATTTACAAAGCAATGACCTACTTGAGGAGTTTCAGTCAGGCTTCAGAGCTCATCATAGCACTGAAACGGCTCTGGTGAAGGTCACTAATGATATTCTCATGGCCTCAGATAATGGACTTGTGTCTGTACTTGTCCTGTTAGATCTTAGTGCTGCATTTGATACAGTTGATCACAATATTCTCCTACAAAGACTTGAACATACTGTAGGGATTAAGGGGAAAGCATTAGGCTGGTTTAAATCTTATCTGTCGGACAGATTCCAGTTTGTTCATGTTAATAATAAATCTTCCTCAAACTCTAGGGTCACCTGTGGAGTACCACAGGGTTCAGTCCTTGGACCAATTCTCTTTACTATATATATGCTTCCGATCGGCAAAATTATCAGACAGCATGGGATTAATTTCCACTGTTATGCTGATGACACTCAGCTATATCTATCCATAAATCCTGATGAATCCAATCAATTACTTTGACTGCAGTCATGTCTTGATGACATCAAAAGCTGGATGACTTTAAATTTCCTGCATCTAAATTCTGACAAGACCGAAGTTGTAATCTTTGGGCCAGAGTCCTCAAAAAATAAACTTCTTAACCAATCACTTAATCTGGGTGGCATTAACTTGGCCTCTGGTAATAAAGTAAAAAATCTTGGTGTTATTTTTGACCAAGACATGTCATTTAAATCCCATATTAAACAGGTTTCCAGAGTTTCCTTTTTTCACCTCCGGAATATCGCCAAAATTAGAAACATTCTGTCCAGGAGCGATGCTGAAAAACTAGTCCATTCATTTGTTACTTCAAGGCTGGACTATTGTAATTCTTTACTATCAGGAAGTCCACAAAAAGCAGTTCAAAGCCTTCAGCTGATCCAAAATGCTGCAGCAAGAGTTCTGAAGAAAATCAACAAGCGGGATCTGTGAAGATCAGAAAGGAGGACCCAGAAGACAACGAGACAGGTCAGTGGCGTTCGAAGGCTGATTTATTTAGAGAGCTGGAGGGAGCGGCTCAGGTGGTTCGGCAGGCAACGTCAGACCCGGAACTCCTGGTTGTGAGGACAGCAGGTTAGCGGATTCGGGACAAACTGAGAGTCCAAATGTGCCGAAGTAACGAGGGGCACTAACCTGCAAGACCTTGGGTCGGAGAGGCGCCGTCCGCAGAGCCGAGGGGGGAAACGTCCGGCTTAAGCGACGTGGTCCTGGGGGCTTTCAGGGGCGTGATCCGGGAAACGATCCGAGGTCAGAGTCCAGAGAGCAATCCTTGGGGGTTATCCTTACGAGAGGTCGGGGTCCGGTCCAAATCTGTGCAGCGGTAAGGGCTCAGGCGTTACAGGGTTAGTCTGGTGCAGTACTCACACGAGGAGCGGGGTCCGGTTCACAGGTAGTCCTATCCAATAGATCAGTCCAAAGGGGTCAGGTGGGGCTCGGAGCCGGGAGACAGATCGGGGGTCCGGTTCACAGGTAGTCCATCCAATAGATCAGTCCAAAGGGGTCAGGCGGGGCTCGGAGTCGGGAGACAGATGGGGTCGATTTCTCAGGAAGACAGGCAGAGGCAGAAAAAGGGACAGGCAGGGTCGGGAACAGATAACAGACAAGGTCGGATACGGGCAAATAGTAAGGTTAACGCTGGAATACTCTTACCGTAAGGGCTCAAGATACTCTGGCACTGGCATTAGGTCCCAAGGCTATTTATATAGCTGAAAGAACAGGTGGAGCTGATGACAGTAAATTGCGGGGTGGGTCTTGTAGGAGCAGGCGTGCCGATCAGGTAGTCAGAGCCGAGATCATTACAGGATCATATTTCTCCAATTTTAGCTTCCCTTCATTGGCTTCCTGTTAAATCAAGAATAGAATTTAAAATTCTTCTTCTAACGTATAAAGCCCTTAATAATCAAGCTCCATCATATATCAGAGCTCTGATTACCCCATATGTTCCTAACAGAACACTTCGCTCTCAGACTGCAGGTCTGCTGGTGGTTCCTAGAGTCTCTAAAAGTAGAATGGGAGGCAGATCCTTTAGCTATCAGGCTCCTCTCCTGTGGAACCAACTCCCAGTTTTTGTCAGTGAGGCAGACACCCTGTCTACTTTTAAGACTAATCTTAAAACCTTCCTTTTTGACAAAGCTTATAACTAGAGTGGCTCATGTTACTCTGAGCTACCTTTATAGTTTTACTGCTATAGGCTTAGGCTACTGGAGGACATCAGGATCCAATTTTCTCACTCTATAGAGTTCTACGGTTCTTCAATTATGCATTACGTGTTGTCATTTCTGCTTTAACTTTCTGTTCTCTCTCTTTTATCTTTTTAGTAGGTACACCTGGTCTGGCGTTCTGTTAAATGTGACATCATCCAAAGAAGACGGCTCACCCACTATTACCATCTAATTTAGAACAGATTACACATTGGATCAATGTGTGCTTTTGTGCTTGTTTGTCTCTCTTGTTGTGTCTCTGCTCTGTGTTCTGTAACCCCCAGTCGGTCGAGGCAGATGACCGTTCATACTGAGCCCGGTTCTGCCGGAGGTTTTCCTTCCCGTTAATGGGGAGTTTTTCTTCCCACTGTTGCTTCATGCTTGCTCAGTATGAGGGATTGCAGCAAAGCCATGTACAATGCAGACAACTCTCATGTGGCTCTACTCTTCTCCAGGAGTGAATTCTGCTTGTCGGGACTTTGATGCAATCAACTGGTTTCCTTATATAGGAACATTTTTGACCAATCTGTATAATCTGACCCAATCTGTATAATATGATTGAACTTAACTTTGTAAAGTGCCTTGAGATGACATGTTTCATGAATTGGCGCTATATAAATAAAATTGAATTGAATTGAATTGAATTGAATTGAATCAGCAGGCAGATAAAAATATGATCTATTTCCACACATCCAAACCATGTTGTTAGGACATGAATATCCATCTCTGCTGGAAAAAGTAATCACGACTACGGTTAAATCACCTGTACCATACAGTTTACTTACGTCTGGCAAAACTGTAAGATTAAGGGTTAAAACATAGGGTGCTGGGACTGAGGATCCTGAAATTGTATAAGGGCCAGATCTAACCACACGTGACTTGGAGGAGTGATTTCTATGGGTCATTGAACATGAAGTAGGTATGATAACTTTACAACTTACTGCCCTTCCCAGAAAATGAGGTGTGGATTCTTCCTGCGCTACACAGATGTCTGGATCTCTTATGGGATTCCTACTACCTCGAAACCTGTAAAGGTTTCCTGTAATGGCACAAGTTAAATTAGTCACATCAGGAAACATACAAATCTCTCTGTTCAGTCTTATGGTGTAATTCTTTACCCATGGAAAAATGGTCTCCACTAACTTGTCAGGTTTATGACTAGGGGAAAAAGTTGCTAAAGTATAGACAGTGTCAATATGAACAGGTAATAACAATGGTTGGTTATCAAAAGCATGTGGAATCATAGAACACACATAACTGTCATTTGTCATTTTCCGTACAGTCGTATGCATTAGTTGCCACCAGATGTTGTCAGCATGATCATGATCATGATCTTCGAGTCAGCCGATGAGTATGACGGGGTGACTGTGGATCAATGGGTTGAGTAGTTGTCTCGCAATTGGAAGATTGTAGGTACAATACCAGCTTCCTCCAGCACGTGTCGATGTGTCCCTGGGCAAGGCACTTAACCCCAAGTTGCCTAACGATCTGCGTATTGGTGTATGAATGTGTGCTAGTGAGTGTGATTGGGTGAATGTGGCTATAGTGTACAGTGCTTTGAGTGGTCAGTATGACTGGAAAAGCGCTATATAAGTTCAGTCCATTTACCATTTGAGGTGATTACTCAGGTTAGTCACAAATTGTTCACGCTGTACCTTTTTCCAGATGAGCACAGGAGTGATAAAAAGAAGTATGATGCCAATCACCAGTTCTAAAACCTTCAATCTTCCATACAGCTACATGTTGATCTTGGCTGCAAAGTGGACTGTCATTTCTTCTAGTATTCCGTACTTTTTCTTTTTTTTCTTCTTTTTTTTTAAACAGAAACAAAAAACTAAATAAAAATCCTGCTGCACCTGCGCTTCTAGCTGCCCTGTTACTGGCCTGGTACAGGGAACTATACCTACAAATCCTCTACAGGCCTGTAGGCCGGGGGTTCTGACCCAGATGCTGCTTTTTTGCCAAGACAAACCTGTTGGAGAAATATGAATGTAATCATTTTATTTTTATCAAGTTACAGGCATTTGGTTTGTTTTAAGAGTTTGCTTTCAGGAAGGTTCTGTTGTTTTTAACCTTAGACAGGGAGAACAAATGGTTCTCCCAGATAAGGAAAGTCTCCCTTATCCAGCTGTGCATGAAGCTGGTGACTGATCACCAACCGCAATAAAACTCGCTCCCTTATTTGTTTTTCAACCCCCATGTTGTAAACTCCTGAATCCTCCTGACCCTTCTTTGATGTGTGACAATAAAGGCAGAAGGACAGAGGCAGACCGGCGCAGATGATCCCAGACTGTCAGGGAGTAAAAGTTATCCGTTTGGGTTTATCCTCTGTCCTCTTCTATATGACAGTCTAAACTTGTGTTGTGTGGTTTTCGTTCTAGGACAAAATGGGTTATTTATAATAACCCTATCAAAACCTGTTTCTTCACAATATTTAGTCAGTTTCTTTTTTATGGTGAACTTTTCCCTTTCTACAGCTACCTCTGATTCGAATGATAAGCACAATGTGATTTTAATTGGAAACCCAGAGGTTTGCTGATTTCCTGCAGAGCTTTCTTTACAAAATGTGTCCCATTATCACTGGAGATGACCTCCGGGAACCCCCAGCGTGGTAGGATCTTCATCAATAAAGCTTTCGGGACAGCATTGCTGTCTGCGTGTTTTGTTGAAAAAGCTTCAACATACTTGGAAAACATGTCCACGACCACTAGACAATATGTCTTTTCTTCAGCAGGTGTCAGTTCAATGAAATCCATCATGAGATATTGGAATGGAAATTGTAGAGGCGGATTTGCAGCTTCTGGCTGTACAGGAATCTTAGACAGGTTGTGTGAAGCACAGATCAAACACTTTTTGCAGTAATTTTCAGCTACATTTTTTTAACCAAATCCAGCATGGACGTGTGATCCAATCTATGCATCCATACCACAGTTTTTCCTTCCACCAACTTACAAAACTAAGTTAAAGCGATGAGTTCAGCTAGTTGACCAGAGTAGTGGTGTGGTAAAGGACCTGAGCGCTAAACACCTGAGTCAGAACACACAGCAAACCCAACTTGGTTCAAACCTGCAGCGGAACAGAAGGAGGAGCCGTTAACATACAAGACGAGATAGGTGTTAGACAAAGGGATGTATTCTAAGTCAGGACGAGGGGTACAAACAATATTTAAGACAGCTGTGCAGTCATGAGTTTCCCCATCCTCCTTTGTACGCAGAAGTGTGGCTGGCTTTAAAGTAGTGCAACGTTTTACGGTGATGTTAGGCATGCCCAATAAAATTGAAGAATATTTGAGCCACCTTGCTGCCGATAAATGAGAATGCTTTTGTTCCAGGAGGATGATTGAAACAGAATGTGGAACAAAACTGTCAGAGAGTTGTAGCCTACGCTAACACTGCTTTCTCAGCTACAGCAATAGCACACAAACAACCAGGTAAACCAGCTGCAACTGCGTTAAGTTTACTGCAATAAGCCACAGGTTGAAATTTGTCACCCTGTGATCGCAACAAAACAGATGACATGAAACCAGATTTTTTCTCTACCATTTAAATAAATGGTTTGTCAGAGTTTGGCAAAGCCAACACCGGTGCAGAAGACAAGGCTTCTTTCAGAGCAAAGAAAGCCATTCTGCCTCAGACGTCCATGTGATTTTATCAGCAGCTGCCAGTCCCCGTCCGTGTATTAAAGCAGCCAACGGAGATTCAAGCTCGGAGTAGTTTGGAATGTGAGCCCTGCAGTAACCTGTCATGCGCGGAAATGACATCCTTTGTTTCTGTGTGATTGGTTTTGGGATTTTTAGAACCGCTTTGATCCGCTGAAGTGACAACTTTCTGTTTTTATGTGAGAGAACATGGCCCAAAAATGTGACTTCCTCCTGCACAAACTGTATTTTAGATTTTGAGACTTTGTGGCCTTTTTCATATAATTGTTTAAGCAGTTATAAGGTGTCTATCCTGCATTGATGAGCTGATTCTGCACAGATTAATAAATCATCAATGTATTAAATGAGAACATTTCCAGGAGTCAGTCAGGTCCATCAGAAACAAGGGAAGTACAATGTAAGTCATCTGAGTCATTACGTCACTGTCAGGTTTCACAGCGTTTACTGCTGAGACAAAATGTTGAGGCACAGGACCAGCTGGAAGCTTCCATTCGAATGCATACAAAGATTGATCTGGGGCCTAATGTACTGCAGTAAAGTCATAGAGTCCTGCGTGTTTACCGTCAGTCCGTCAGAGGTTGAAATGATAGTTATGTTCAATCTACAGTACACATCAAATCTTTACCCATAAGATTTAAAGGACACAGGGGAGACACCAAAAAAAATAATGCTTCAGCTGCACTCTCTGCGGAGTGTAACACTTTAAAGGAACAGAAAAACTTGCCCTAACCGTTTCACCTGAAGCAGAGACATAATGAACATAACCACTGAGCTTTGGCCGCTCCTTGATACGTTTAGCAGACAAAACAGAGTGAGTTGCACCCGAGTCAACAACAAAAACATTATTGTTAAGGCGGCCTCTAAGATAAGATAAGATAAGATAGGTTTTATAGACCAGTTCATTGTTATTGTTTTCATCTGGGTTTTTCACGCATGCGCGCCGGACTGGTAGGCAAAACGTGAACACAATGGCGGACGCAAACAAAGGACACGAGAAATTCTCGACGTATTTTTTCTTCTTTAGATAACGTATCACAAGATCGTTATAAGAGTAAGTTGATGGTATCCGATTGCCAGATCCATATACCAAAAGCCTGAAGGGATGGATCGAGTCTGTGAAATGCTGGCCAAGTGTTCCGTACGGCGACATTTACAGCTACCTTATCAACACGCCAGGCCAGTACACACGAGAGAGCATGAAAGCCATGAAATCACTGGACGGCTACAATTATTTCATCTCGGGACATGTTCAGACATGTATGTGTAACATACTGGAGAAGGACACGACTGTGTGCTTTGTGAAAGCATAGGTATCCCCATCTCAACGGGCCAACGACAAGCCACATGAGCCATGGGTGTGCCTGAACAAGAAGCAGGGATACGTTGTAGCTGCACATTGTACATGTAAAGCTGGGTAAGTGAACAAAAAATGTTTCCATATATTTATTCAATCAATATTTATTCCCCTACAATGTTTAAATGTGTTAACATGTAACCAAACATATGATTTGGATGAAAAAAAAAATCTTGGATGGCATTTAACTGCCCTTAATTTGATACCATCTTGTTTTCACCGGTTAAAGGCCAGGTTTCCAACTAAATAAGCAAAGTGAATGTTTGTACATGTAAAGGAATTTATTTACTCCATTTTATTAACTGTGGAATATGTTCCATTTTGGCTTGGCTTACATGTATGTTGATTTTCTTTCCAGTTTAGGAGAGGCATGCAGTCACATTGCTGCTCTCTTGTTCAAAGTTGAAGCAGTGGGCATATTCGGCCTCAACCAGGAATCGAAGACAAGCGTCGCCTGCGCCTGGAACAACTCTTACCGGAAATAGGTATTGCAAAGGAACTTGCTCATGCAAATGTTGCAATTCATTATTTGTTGTGCGCCAGCAGTCAGGTTTCAATATATTAATATTGAGTGTTAATCATAATTTTCCCTTATGTACACAATTATGAAGTTTACATGTTAATTTTTTTAGCCTAAAATTAGGTACATGTGAACATTACCCTGGCTCAATGGAGTATATTGTTCAATTTTGAGTGAACAGCATATACATGACAGGATGCTGAAAATGACAATATATATTTTTATTTATTTATAGCTTGTTTCTCATAAATATGATTTTATTTGTTTCATTACAGGTCACAGTGCAGCGAATTGTGGACATTGATTTCACCAACCCCATATATGGCAAGACCGCCCAGTGGAAGGTCAACAAACAGACGCGTAGAAGTGGCTGGTCTGGACGAGTCAGAACAACATAGGGCCCTTGAAGCTCTCCAAAGAATCTGTCCCACTGCTGGATGTCTTACGAAAGCGGAGTCGGACACGTACAGCGCCTCAGAAGATGAAGACCTGCCACCGGTAGGTTTAAAAAAAACATTGTTCACAAAGGAATATTTCTGTTTACAATTTCTTTTGAATCCTGTTATGGAAATATAATCACTTATATATATAATAGTGTAGTTTAAAGTAATACAGATGTTAACTTTAACCCAGTAACCTAAATCGATGAGGATGTATGCAGAACAAAGGGTGGATTCAGACTTCAGTAAGCATGTACCAGGCACAAATGCAGCAAGGAGATATGACAGTCTTGTGAGCAGATAACATAACCGACAGGAGGAGTGCAGAGAGACTGACCAGTAGGGAACACCGGAGCCGAAGACTTAAGACCAGGGCGGAGCACTTGAGACCAGAACGAAACACAGGAGCCGAGAACTTGAGATCAGGACGGAAACCAGGAGCCGTGAACAGGAGTTGAGAACTTGTGGCCAGGACGGAACACAGGAGTCAAGAACTTGAGACCAGGACAGCTCACCAGGAGTTGAGAACTTGAGAGCAGGAAGGAACAGTGTCTTGGGTTGAGGCTGGGCTGGAACAGAGCTGAAGCAGAGTCTCTGGCAGTGACTGAACAAAAATAAAGCTGAAGAAAAAATCCTGGCCTACTGAACAAAAAACACAAAGCTGAAGTAAGTCTTCTGGCTGACTGAAACAAAAACTGAGCTGACATAGGGTTCTGGCTGAAAACAGAGCAGGAGTTGAACACTACGGACCAGCAAAAAGAACAGAATGAGGTGAGTATATATAGAGGTGAACACAGGTAGCAACAGATCAGTGATGATTGCAGCCTGACAGGTGGAACCAATCAGGCTGCGCAGGGAAGAGAGAGAGGAAGGCAGGCTCAGCATGCAGCCTACAAGCTGCATCCTGACAGTGTTAAGATAAAAACCAAAGGTGTTTTATTGGGTTGCAATCTTAACTGTAAGATGTTCAATGTGAAACTCTTGTTCGCATGTTTTCTTTACATCCATAAAACAATTTATTCTTTAGTTTTTAAAGTATTTTGCATGTAATATGTTTCAGTTGCTGAGTTGCTTCCGTGACACCTAGACAAAGGAATGCTCGGCTGATGATCTTCAAACCCGATGTGCTGACTTTCTGAAAGACTTCATAGTAAGTCAGCACCAGTGCGACAACCTGGAGAAAATGACAAGGACACAGAGCCAGAGTTTAGTGTGGCAGCGTCATCGTGAGGGAAGAATAACGGCCACGATAGCACACGACATCAGTACGTTGCAGGACACAACATCACGAGAAACATTGGTTAATCGGGTGATGAACCGCTCACATATTGACTTGTCGCGCGTTGAAGCAGTGGCGTTTGGCCGGAAATATGAAGACCAAGCCAAGCAGCTGTACAGCGAGTGGATGAAAGACAGACATGAACAGTTTGGTTTGCGTGAAACGGGTCTGATTGTAGACCAACGGTTCCCCTTGTTTGCTGCCACTCCCGATGGCATTCGATCATGTGTATGTCATGGCGATGGACTCGTTGAAGTAAAATGTTCTTTCAAACATAAGGATCTGTGTGTGAAAGACATTCCTGAGGTTGACAAAACATTTTATTTCGAAAAAGACTCGCTTGTGTTAAAACAGAGCCACCGCTACTACACCCAAGTTCAATTTCAGATGTATGTTTGTAAAAAAATGTTCTGCGACTTTGTTGTCTTTACACACGGAGGTGTTCATGTGCAAACAACAAAGTATGATCATGCTTTTGTACAGGAGCTAGTTTCAAAATGTATGTCTTTTGCAGTAGATGAACTTGTGCCAGTCATCATCCAGCAGAAAATTACAAGTTGAGATTCAGTTGATTCTATCTTGTTGGAAAGTTAAGAAATAAAAGTATGTAAATAAAAGCAACATACGAGCTTGTTGTGATTGTATTTATTGAAATGTATTTTGCTTTCAGTTGGTAGATAAACATTTTTGTACTAAAGAATATATAAATACATTAGTCATACATAAATATATGTACACAAACCACTCAATACACCCCCTAGTGGGATCTTTATTATAACAACAACTTTACCAAAAACAAAATTGTTGACAGCTGCTTGTGTTCCATATGTTTATTTTTTTGAGGTGTCACTTCAACAGTTTAGGCAAAACATTTGTAATTGCACAATATATGATCAGTATAGAATCAATATGACGAGACAGTGTTAATGGCAGAACATTTTTCAAAATTCCAAATCGTTTTACACGTTCAATTGCTCGTTCAACATGAGTCCTCAGCTGTGTGCGAGAATTGTTGCTTTCACTTGGCAAATGGAGGCATGGCTAATGATGTCCCATAAGCAGCCAGTTCTTCTGCAATTAGAAATCCTCTATCTGCCAACACCAAATCACCAGGCTCAAGTTTATCATAGAAACCGAATTGTTTGGTCAGTTCTTTATTGGAAACTCGTCCACCCCAGTTGGAAGAAACAAAACTAACCGTTCCATAAGGGGTGATGCCAATCAAGAATTTTGCTGTATTATGATGCTTGTAGTTGGACCATATCTTTGCCTGGGCACTCAAATTCGCAGGTCGCTGAATGAAAATCTCACTACAGTCAATAATTACTCTAGCTCCCCTGTAGCGCCGCCTGAACACTTTTGGCATATTCTTCAGCACCTCACCTTTTGTTGGCCACCGTATGAGGAATTCCAGTTTTTTAGCTATTATGGGTATGGCGCTATTCAAGATGGCAGACACCTGTGATGGGGCAACCTTAAACCGTATTGCCAAGTCTTTATTGGTACAGCCAAGTTTCAGTTTCATCAAAACTAGCAGAAGAATGTCACCAGAACACAATTTACTGACTGGTTTCAGATAAAGACACACAAGGGACATTAACCACTGGAATAAGTCCACATTAGGAAGTCCTGTCAATGTTTTTGTCCCTGAGTTGTTGAGATTTGTGTAGGTAAACCAACTTGCTTCACGTTCGGCCTTGAGATGCCGATTTTCATCCAGAACACGTTGGTAGTCCTGTTGAAGTCCTGCGTAATCCCTTTGTAGCTGATCATACTGCTGCTGAATAGGGTCAGGATCTGTTCCTGAAATGTAGAAATTTTATTTTTTAAGGATAATTCAAAGCCTTACTGTTTCATTTTACAGTTAACCATTATTTGAAGAAATACATTTTAAAGTCAAAGATTGCAGAATTGGACAAATAATGTAGTATATCCTCTTTAATAAGTTCAATAAATTCTGCACTGAACAACTACAATACAACATTGTTACAGTGTAAATAATTAACTCTTTACAACTAGTGTTCTTTAGTTTAGGTACCATATTATTATTATTAACATTAATATCTCGCCAACCTGAATCTTTGTATGATGGGGTATGATGTGCCAAATCCAACAAGGCCTGGGCGGCTGTTTGTTCCTGATGGCTGTGCGGTACATTTTCCTTCGTTTGACAGGGTGTCAAGAGCAATCTTCTTCGTCGTTTGGCCACCCGCTCGAACCTTTCCAACGATGTTGGAGTTGACTTGGTCAATGGCGTAAAGTTGAAAATAGTGGGCAGAAAGTCGGGATGGTTTACGTCTGTTGAAGGCTCACCTAAAATATTGGAAAAGACAGTATAAATCTCACATCTAAATACTTTTAGAGTAGTCACTGTAAAGTAGCTCTAAATCAACAATTGAATATATATTCAGTTACTGGATATATTGTCTTAATCCAGTGGTTCTCAAACTTTTTCTGTCATTCCCCACTTTGGACAAGGGAGAATTTTCAAGCCCCACCTGTCCCCATCGCCCCAACACAATGCTAATGAAATATGCAACAATCTTAAAATGTTCCAATTTTATTGAAGTAACAAGTAGTATCTAAATACAAACTATCTACATCAAATAACAGCAAGCTCACAAATAAAGAAAATAAAAATGCAGCTGTGTCAAAATTTGTATCAAGCTCAAAGATAGAAAAAATTAAAGTGCCACTCTGCAATATGTTAATAAAAGAAAAGAAGTGAAATCCATCTGGCAAGACAGGTCTATTTATCCCTGCATTAGTGGCTGCAATGAGCCTGTTTTGCATTGCACAGTTTCTCAAAACGGGGTTGCAGGCTTGATACTGCCACTCTCAAGTCATGCTCAATGTTCAGCTGAGATCTGTATTTTGTTTTCAGTGAAGCAACAGCCTGCCCATTGGCGCGAAACAGATGTATACAGATACAGATATATGAGCGCGACAGTGTTGCCAACTCCTCAGTAAGGAAAGTAGCTATTGGCTGTGCTAAAAGTCTCTAGAAGTCGCTGAATGACATCATCGCCTAATTTGCATTATCTGCCACACGATGTGATGTGTAAATTATTGGCGCTGTGGGAGAAATAACGTTGTTAGAGAGAGACAAAAAGTGAGTAAAAACACTCAGAATATAGAGCTACTTTTTTCTGTCCATTAATGTTTATTTATTATTATTATTAATATTATTATAATTATTATTTTTATTTTATTTTTTTAATTAATGTTTAATTAATTTCAATACTAACCCTCCTCCTTTACCCGGGTTTGAGACCGGCAAAATGAACCATAAAGAGACACTATGGCGGAGTTACAATTTTTTTAAAACTTTTTTTAACATTTTCTTTTTTCCCTTGTGGTCCACCAAGGAGCCTACAAATCACGGTAAAACATGAACATGTGGCTGTGTGAATCAAACGCCGTTATTTATTTAAGATAAAATATTTCAAATTCTGTTATTTATGATCAACCTGCGCCGTCAATCCCGGCACATGCGCGCTTTATTTGCAGTCTGGACGCTGAGGGTAAACATGCTGTGGCTCTGACTGCAGCGCTGAGAGGGACTCCTGCGGTAGCGGGAGAACGGAGTTGGGACGGGGGAGGCGCCTCACGGCAGCAGCTGCCGCTGGAGGACAAGAGTATGAACGATACGTGCTTTCACGTAAGAGTCTCCAAAATTCGCTAGATTTGTCGCTAGTCGCTTTTTTGAAAAAGAGTCGCTGGAGGGGTCTGAAATATAGCGACAAAGTCGCTGAGTTGGCAACACTGGGGCGCGAAAGGTTATCCCGTTACAAATAATATGCCGACGTCATGTCAATCATTATTTTGGCACTTCAGTTCCAGGTGAAATTTTTCTCATATCTAATGTTCTTTTAATTAGACTGCATGTAGGCTAGTAATGATTACTTTGTGGGTTTGATTGGTCTAATAAGCGGCAACAGACAGCTATAAGGACAGTTTGCTCTCACACGTTCTACATTTATAGTCACACACACACACACACACACACACACACACACACACACACGCCGGAACTTGGCGCGCCCCACCTGTCACGTCTCAATTCCCCACCAGTGGGTCGCGCCACACACTTTGAGAACCGCGGTCTTAATCCTTTTCATAGACTCATGCCAGAGGGTTTACATACATTGTACATGTACGTATATTATTACGAAACGAACGTTTACATCTTGACTTAAGTATATATCCTAATTTTTATTTAGAGAATTATTTAAGTAGAACAATGACTAGTGCAAAATTAAGTTGTATTTACCGGAGTTGAAGTGCAGACTGCAAATTCTGTCGTGGTATGATGGCTCCCACAGTCGATTGGGATTGTCGGCCTGCATCCTTTTCATTGAAATGATCCATTTCTTTCGTCTTTGTTCGTCCTTCGGTATACGAAAGAAACGTACATCCGACGACTTGGAATGCCTCTGTGTGCAACCGGGAGCACAACAAGTGGTAGGCATTGTTTATATTTCGAAAATAAACTAACTAAAAGCACGCTCTAATTCACCCGTTTTGTCACGGTGGTTGGCGAGAACAGTCCTGTTTTTGCCTACCAGCGTAACCCGGACGTAGCGCGGACGTAGCTCGTGACGTGACGCGTGAACTGGTCTATTGATCTCACAGTGGAGAAATTCACTTGTCACACATCGGCTTAATAAAAACAGAAGGTGCCAAAAGGAGGAAAAGGTGCATAAGGTATAAGGTATGTACAGTGTGTCCACATATTCAATTTATTTTATTTTCAATTCAATTTTATTTATATAGCACCAATTCATGAAACATGTCATCTCAAGGCACTTTACAAAGTCAAATTCAATCATATTATACAGATTGGTCAAAAATTTCCAGAGGAAAACCTCCAGCAGAACCGGGTTAAAAGCTGAAATGACAACAGTCGTTTCAATGCAATGCAATGCAAAACTGGAGAACAGTACACTGGAGAACAGTAGAAATCAGTAGAGTGAGAGAAATAGGCCCTGATGTCCTCCAGTAGCTTAAGCCTATAGCAGCATATCAATAGAGGTAGCTCAGGGTAACATGAGCCGCTCTAACTATAAGCTTTGTCAAAAAGGAAAGTTTTAAGATTAGTCTTAAAAGTAGACAGGGTGTCTGCCTCACGGACCAAAACTGGGAGTTGGTTCCACAGGAGAGGAGCCTGATAGCTAAAGGATCTGCCTCCCATTCTACTTTTAGAGACTCTAGGAACCACTTGATTTTCATCAGAACTCTTGCTGCAGCATTTTGGATCAGCTGAAGACTTTGAAGTCTACTGATTTCTACTGTTCTCCAGTTTTGCATTGCATTACATTGAAATGACTGTTGTCATTTCAGCTTTAAACTTTTTGCTCTCTCTCTTTTTTCTTCATAGTAGGTACACCTGGTCTGGCGTTCTTTTAGCTGTGACATCATCCAGGGAAGACAGATCACCCGCTATTACCATCTAATGTAGAACAGATTACTGGATCAATGTGTGCTTCTGTGCTTTTCTGTCTGTCTTGTTGTGTCTCTGCTCTGTCTTCTGTAACCCCCAGTCAGTCGAGGCAGATGACCGTTCATACTGAGCCCGGTTCTGCTGGAGGTTTTTCCTTCCCGTTAATGGGGAGTTTTTCTTTCCGTTGTCGCTTCATGCTTGCTCAGTATGAGGGATTGCTGCAAAGCCATGGACAATCCAGACGACTCTTCCTGTAGCTCTACGCTTTTCCAGGAGTGAATGCTGCTTGTCGGGACTTTGATGCAATCAATTGGTTCCCTTATATAGGAAATTTTTGACCAATCTGTATAATATGATTGAATTTGACTTTGTAAAGTGCCTTGAGATGACATGTTTCATGAATTGGCGCTATATAAATAAAATTGAATTGAATTGAATTGAACTGCATTTTGTGGACTTCCTGATAGTAAAGAATTACAATAGTCCAGCCTTGAAGTAACAAATGCATGGACTAGTTTTTCAGCATCACCCCTGGACAGAATGTTTCTTTTTTTTTTTTTTTTTTTTTTCTTCCCAGTGTCCTGTCTAGCAATGTGGCAATAAAAATTGATATCTTAATGCCAAATAGATCTCGACAGATTTTACTTTCACAAGTGGAGCAACAACCTTTCGCCATAATGCTCCGCTTGATTTGTGCGTGTAAATAGCTTTATTGTGATTCCTGCAGGGAGAATTTCAAATTATATGGACACTACAATGGGAAAGTAGGAGAGTAAAAGAAAAACAAGAAGAGAAAAAAAAGAAAAAGAAAAGGGTGAAAGAAAGAAGAGATAGAAGGAAGAGAATGATAAAACGTCCTCTGTCTGCTCCATCACCTGGAAAGAGACACAAAAACAACAGCACAACCAACAGACATAAAGCAACAGATACAATCGTGTAACACCTTGATACCATTGCTAAATCATATGTATTATTATTTAAGCTGACATGTGTAATGTGAAACCTAAAAAAGAAAGTAAAAGAAAGTAAATAAATAAATTATAGCCTTATATTGATAGTGATTGTGGAGAACCGAAGACCCACCTTCCCTGAGCACAGAGGCAGGAGTCAGGGGACCCGTAACCCCGGACTCCCAAAGGGGCCCCCAAAGCAGTGCGCCCGAGAAGGGCCTTCACAGGAAATCTGCAACCCCCCCCCCCCCCCCCGAGGAAAGAGGAGAGACAACCCCCCAGCCACCGCAATGCCGACGCCCCCAAGAGCCGCGGGGACGAGCCACCGCGCTGAAGTGGTCCCGGCCATGGGCCCTGGGGGCCAGAGGCCCCAGGGGCGCCCCGCCCCCGCGGCAGGGGCCCCGGCCGCCCCCCAGGGGGCCAGGCCCCGCGAAGCCACCGCCGGGACAGAATGTTTCTAATTTTGGCGATATTCCTGAGGTGAAAAAAGGAAACTCTGGAAACCTGTTTAATATGGGATTTAAATGACATGTCTTGGTCGAAAGTAACACCAAAATTTTTTACTTTATTACCAGAGGCCAAGTTAATGCCATCCAGACTAAGTGATTGATTAAGAAGTTTATTTTTTGAGGACTCTGGTCCAAAGATTACAACTTCTGTCTTGTCAGAATTTAAGTGCAGGAAATTTAAAGTCATCCAGCTTTTGATGTCATCAAGACATGACTGCAGTCGAAGTAATTGATTGGATTCATCAGGATTTATGGATAAATATAGCTGAGTGTCCTCAGCATAACAGTGGAAATTAATCCCATATATACAGTGTATCAAAAAATAAAATAAAAGTACAAGGGGAATAAAGCAGATATTTAGGATGACTTATGTAAACTCAGGTGACTTATATACAAATGGAATGACGTTGTACATTAAGTGGTACCAGGTAAAGAACAACAGTGAGGTAGTGAGATAACTATACAGCTGAAGTTGCTTATTAAACGGGATTATTAGGCGCCCGCCTATGCATTGAAAATGCATGGCGGAGGCCTTATGCTATGCACCTAATAAGGATTTCTTTATTAGGCGCCCGCCTATGCATTGAAAATGCATGGCGGAGGCCTTATGCTATGCACCTAATAAGGGTTTCTTTCTTATTATTAGGCGCCCGCCTATGCATTGAAAATGCATGGCGGAGGCCTTATGCTATGCACCTAATAAGGGTTTCTTTCTTATTAGGCGCCCGCCTATGCATTGAAAATGCATGGCGGAGGCCTTATGCTATGCACCTAATAAGGGTTTCTTTCTTATTAGGCGCCCGCCTATGCATTGAAAATGCATGGCGGAGGCCTTATGTTATGCACCTATTTAGGCGCCCGCCTATGCATTGAAAATGCATGGCGGAGGCCTTATGCTATGCACCTAATAAGGGTTTCTTTATTAGGCGCCCGCCTATGCATTGAAAATGCATGGCGGAGGCCTTATGCTATGCACCTAATAAGGGTTTCTTTATTATTATTATTATTATAGTACCGTTAATACAGCCCGAACCGTAGGGTCTACCCCCACATACTATATATCGAAACGTTGGTCTCGACGCCGCGATCAGGGCATTTTGTACTTGACGCCGTTTCGGCTTACGGTTGGAACAAAATTCACCAAAAACCACTTCTTCAACACAGTTGACCTTTCAAAAATGCGCGGCTGAGCACGGCACTGGTGTTGTGGGGGAGTGGGTTAGGTGTCGGGCTGCAAAGCAGAAGATCGTAGGTTGGACTCCAAGCTGTGCCAATTTCAGGGAATTACATTTTCACCCAATATTTAATTTCCCTTTGGCTTTAAAAAACGATTTTTTTAAATTTAAATCAATAGCCAGATTAATTTATCCAGCATATATCTTAAATGTACCAAATACTACAATAAAACATAATCAAATTCATCACAATCTCTTCTGGAATAATAAAAAACATGTGATCAGAAAGAACAACATAGCAATATCAGTAGAAAAAGGAGGAACAAACGTTATTGATTTTAAAGTGATTAATTCCGTGATTAAATTACAATGGCTGCAGACTTTTATTAAAAATTAAAAGAGTTTATGGTTTATTTTCCCTTCACAACTTTAGAAAAAAATTGGAGGAAGGAATTTCTCTTAAGATGTAACTTTGATCCGGCAAAATTACCGATTAAATTGTCAGACTACCACAGAAGCATTCCAAAAATATGTTAAAAGTTTTCATGTCTTGATTACGTTACTGGAAAATAACCGTAAATTAACAAAGTAAATTTTATTTGTAACAAATGGAGACCGCGGGTTTGTTTTGGATGGACTTGCCTTATGATGACGTCATCGGGAAGCGCCCGAGCCGAACTGACCACCCGAGTCGGAGCCTATTTACACAGCTGCGATCAACAATTTTTTCGGAATACCAGAGGACTTCACCATTGACATTCGCAAGAGCTATTGCTGCAGCAACAATGCCCACGTACATGGCCATTGGATGTTCCAACACAACTGGTAAAATTGGAAAAAACATTGCTTATTTCAACTTTCCATGAGCTAACCGGGCTCGTAGCTGGATTGCCATCTTGAAGAGAGCTTGCCAGAGAGAAAACAGGTCATATGCAGTGACCATTTCGAAGAAGAATGTTTTGAACATGACATGAGAGCAAGGATTTTCGGTAAGTTATTTTTAAATTTTTACATTAGAATTTGCAGGGATTTTACCGACCAGAGGGGCGGAGGGATACCACATGTGATGTGATATCCCTCCGCCCCAGCATGTGCTGAAAGCTTTTATATTTTAATATTTATAGAATAATTACCACCTGCCCTATTTACTAGGGGGCAAATATATAACTTAAGTCACTTCAGCGATCTCTCCTCCGCTGTGTGTGTGTGTGTGTGTGTCTGTCGGCAAAGCTGTGCTGCGCGGAGCGCGCCGCGCACACACACACACACACACACATTGAGCGCGCAGCGAGACAGGTATTAAGCGTTTAAACACATAACCCTACAAATACTGCATAAACTTTACTAAAAAAATATTGCGTTTCGAAACGGTCGCAAGCGCATGTGCACTGTAGCTCACAGCCGGACTGCTTTTGCTCCGAGTCTTGCCCAATAAAAGCCTGGCGCCCCGCGGTCTTTATAATATGGTGGTTGGGAGGGGGGGAGACTGCAGTTTAGCATAGTAGCATATGAAGTCTTCTGAATTGAGTGCGTCGGAACCAATCTGAGCGCGCAGCGAGACAGGTATTCAGCGTTTAAACATGACATGCGCGCTCAACTTTCAAACTGTGCTCAAACACTACCCTCGCGCTCGGCTCTGTTTGCTCGCGTGCGCAACCTTCTCTCCTTCCAGGCTAAACGCCAGTTGTGCGCTCGATCGTTTGTTAATCCGTTTGCTTGGTTCTGTCTCACTGATTTCGATTATACACTGGAGTGCGGATTTTGCCGAAAAACTGAAATCCCTGGCCGCCATCTTGCTACTCCCTACTCTCACAGAATCCCAATGGATTTGGCCGCCATCTTGCTACTCCCTACTCTCACAGAATCCCATAGGATTTGGTTGCAACAACAAGCAGTTCTCTGGCTATGTGAAAACGTTTCACATGTAATTTTACAGTCAGTGGATGTACTAACACTATCAACTTCTAGAAAATTATGTGCTGAAATATTTTATATGTTATTCATATCATATTATATATAAGTGTGTGTGTGTGTGTATATATATATATATATATATATATATATATATATATGTGTACATTTTTTAATAACACCAATTTTCCATGCTGCTTGGATGCAGACCTTCTCCTGTCGGCTGTTTTTTTTGGTGAGGCTTAGTTGCTAAAGGAGGCCGATCTGACACATGGCCTTTGGTGAGCTTTGGTGACATTAAGTATTGGCACTAGGGTTGGGTATTGTTAGGAACCTCACGATTCGATTCGATTTCGATTATTGCTGTTGCGATTCCATTCGATATTGATTTAAAGTTCTGAAGACACAAATGATTGTATATAATGTTGACATTTTTAAAATATTTATTTTCATACAAACTTCTGAAACATCACATTTCTGAGCAAAGAAACAAACTTGTTAATGCAATGTGCTTAAAGTAGAAAACTGTTCTTAATAAACAATAAAAAATAAAGTGCATGTAAAATAAAATTAGGCATAGCTTATCTCTTGAAAGTCTAATATAAATAAAAATGCATTTCAATAACATCTGTGCATATGTGTGCAGATTTAAACACAAATCATAGGGTTGTATTCAACTGAATTACACTGAATAAGTTTAGTGCTTGTAAACATGTGTAGTTGTGTGTATATATATATATATATATATATATATATATATATATATATATATATATATATATATATATATATATATATATATATATATATATATATATATATATATATATATATATATATATATATTGTTTATTTATTTATTTGGATCCCCATTAGCTGTCAGTAATTTGACAGCTACTCTTCCTGGGGTCCTTTTAAAATTATACAAATACACAAAACATATCAAATGATCACATCATAAGAACAACTATACATTTCAACTTATTTCATATTACAGTACAATCTGTTACACAATTATTCAAATATTAAGGCTTTCAACAAAGTATTTTTTTTTAAAGTGTTTTAAATGCGCCTTTCGTAGTAGCAGTCAAGATGTTATGTGGCAGTTTGTTCCACAGAGTCACAGCTCTGAACAGCACAGACCTGCACACTGCTTCTGTTCTTGGAATGGGTCGAGTCAAATGACCAAAAGCTGCCTGCCTGGTTGAATAATTGTGCTCATTTCTCACATAATGTAACAAGCTGAACAAAAGAGAAGGTTTTCCACAAACAATAATATTCCTCAGGAAACACAAAACAATACATTTCAGTCTCTCCTCTACTCTGAGCCACGACAGACGCACATGCAGCTCAGCAGAGCTCTGAGTCCACACAAAGGGCAGTCCCAGTGCCAGCCTGGCCGCTCTGTTCTGTGCGGTTTGTAGTTTAGCCAGATGTTTCTGAGCTGCACCTGACCATACCACAGAGCAGTAGTCCAGGTGAGACAGCACTAATGATTTAATCACCAAAATTCTAGAGGCTGAAGTCATGAAAGATCTGAATCTTTTAATGCAAGACATATTTCTTCCCATCTTTTTCACCACCGTATCTACATGTTTTGCCCAGGATAGCTGCTCATCAAATGTTACTCCAAGAAGTTTCACCTCTTGAACCTGTTCTATGTCCATATCCTTTAGCACAATATCAAGTTTATCATCACATTTTTTATTCCTAGCTTTAAATAACATACACTTAAGTGTATGTTATTTAAATGTCAGTAGTGGTTTAGGACTACCGTAGCAAATGAATGGGAAACGTTGACCGCCGGCTGTCGCCAATTAGCTCATTAGCTGCGTCTCAGATCGAAATACGCAGTTTGCAGCTCTGCAGACGCAAAGTTTTCCCGGTCGGCAGGTTTTGATGAAGACAAATGCTTTTCACTCAGAAGGTTTGATTTTAAAATCCCCAAGCGATGAGAGCCTACGACCAAGGAACTCGGAAGCTTTGCCTTTGACGGTCATGCCCACCACCAGGCGGGCGCCTTCTTCAACTTCTTCAGAAGTTGAACGGGGGTTGAGGTTCACACACACACAGTCTATATAATACACATTCATCAATGTGTTTTCTAATGTGTATTTTGTTTTTAATTGTTTCTTCCCATTCACAAATCGATACCTTTGCTAACAGTGTGACTTCCTCATTGCATTCTGCATTAGACAATGTAGCTCCCTTGAAAAAGAAGGTGATAATTCACAGGAAGCTGGCTCCCTGGTTTAATTCAGAGCTGCGTTCCTTGAAGCACAATGTTAGGAAATTGGAGAGAAAATGGCGCTCTACACACCAAGAGGAATCCTACTTAATCTGGAGGGACAGTCTATTGTTGTATAACAAGACCCTTCGCAGAGTTAGAGCAGCATATTTTTCATCATTAATTGAAGAGAATAAAAATAATCCTAGATTTCTCTTGAGTACAGTTGCCAAACTTACTCAGAGCTGCAGCTCTGTTGATCCATCCATTCCCTTAGCTCTTAGTAGTAATGATTTTATGGGATTCTTCATAAATAAAATTGATGCCATTAAAAATAAAATAATTGGCATCCTCCCAAACATGATTACCTCATCCCCAGTAAGTAAGGCAGCATTGGAGGAATCTTTAGAACCTGCACAGTGTTTGAACTGTTTAGAAGCAGTAGAGCTTTCTGAGATATCTAAAATCTTAGCTATATCTAAACCTTCTACCTGTATGTTAGACCCAATCCCAACCAAGTTGTTTAAGGAGGTATTCCCTTTGATCAGTGGTCCTATTTTAGACATGATTAATCTATCCTTAGTAAATGGATATGTACCACAGGTTTTTAAAGTAGCTGTTATTAAACCTTTACTTAAGAAACCTTCTCTTGCTCAAGATGAGCTAGTAAACTACAGACCTATATCTAATCTTCTTTTCTTATCTAAAATTCTTGAGAAAGTAGTTGCTAATCAACTTTGTGAACATTTACAAAGCAATGACCTACTTGAGGAGTTTCAGTCAGGCTTCAGAGCTCATCATAGCACTGAAACAGCTCTGGTGAAGGTCACTAATGATATTCTCATGGCCTCAGATAATGGACTTGTGTCTGTACTTGTCCTGTTAGATCTCAGTGCTGCATTTGATACAGTTGATCACAATATTCTCCTACAAAGACTTGAACATACTGTAGGGATTAAGGAGAAAGCATTAGGCTGGTTTAAATATTATCTGTCGGACAGATTCCAGTTTGTTCATGTTAATAATAAATCTTCCTCAAACTCTAGGGTCACCTGTGGAGTACCACAGGGTTCAGTCCTTGGACCAATTCTCTTTACTATATATATGCTTCCGATCGGCAAAATTATCAGACAGCATGGGATTAATTTCCACTGTTATGCTGATGACATTCAGCTATATTTATCCATAAATCCTGATGAATCCAATCAATTACTTCGACTGCAGTCATGTCTTGATGACATCAAAAGCTGGATGACTTTAAATTTCCTGCATCTAAATTCTGACAAGACCGAAGTTGTAATCTTTGGGCCAGAGTCCTCAAAAAATAAACTTCTTAACCAATCACTTAATCTGGGTGGCATTAACTTGGCCTCTGGTAATAAAGTAAAAAATCTTGGTGTTATTTTTGACCAAGACATGTCATTTAAATCCCATATTAAACAGGTTTCCAGAGTTTCCTTTTTTCACCTCCGGAATATCGCCAAAATTAGAAACATTCTGTCCAGGAGTGATGCTGAAAAACTAGCCCATGCATTTGTTACTTCAAGGCTGGACTATTGTAATTCTTTACTATCAGGAAGTCCACAAAATACAGTTCAAAGTCTTCAGCTGATCCAAAATGCTGCAGCAAGAGTTCTGATGAAAATCAACAAGAGGGATCATATTTCTCCTATTTTAGCTTCCCTTCATTGGCTTCCTGTTAAATCAAGAATAGAATTTAAAATTCTTCTTCTAACGTATAAAGCCCTTAATAATCAAGCTCCATCATATATCAGAGCTCTGATTACCCCGTATGTTCCTAACAGAGCACTTCGCTCTCAGACTGCAGGTCTGCTGGTGGTTCCTAGAGTCTCTAAAAGTAGAATGGGAGGCAGATCCTTTAGTTATCAGGCTCCTCTCCTGTGGAACCAACTCCCAGTTTTGGTCCGTGAGGCAGACACCCTGTCTACTTTTAAGACTAGGCTTAAAACCTTCCTTTTTGACAAAGCTTATAACTAGAGTGGCTCATGTTACTCTGAGCTACCTTTATAGTTTTACTGCTATAGGCTTAGGCTACTGGAGGACATCAGGATCTAATTTTCTCACTCTATAGAGTTCTACGGTTCTTCAATTATGCATTACGTGTTGTCATTTCTGCTTTAACTTTCTGTTCTCTCTCTTTTATCTTCATAGTAGGTACACTTGGTCTGGCATTCTGTTAACTGTGACATCATCCAGTGAAGACGGCTCACCCGCTATTACCATCTAATGTAGAACAGATTACTGGATCAATGTGTGCTTTTGTGCTTGTTTGTCTCTCTTGTTGTGTCTCTGCTCTGTCTTCTGTAACCCCCAGTCGGTCAAGGCAGATGACCGTTCATACTGAGCCCGGTTCTGCCGGAGGTTTTTCTTCCCACTGTCGCTTCATGCTTGCTCAGTATGAGGGATTGCAGCAAAGCCCTGGACAATGCAGACGACTCTCCCTGTAGCTCTACGCTTCCCCAGGAGCGAATGCTGCTTGTCGGGACTTTGATGCAATCAACTGGTTTTCTTATATAGGAACATTTTTGACCAATCTGTATAATCTGACCCAATCTGTATAATATGATTGAACTTGACTTTGTAAAGTGCCTTGAGATGACATGTTTCATGAATTAGGGCTATATAAATAAAATTGAATTGAATTGAATTGAAATTGAATTGTGTACAAGAAAATCTGAAGTGGAATGCAGAAGGTGTGTTTGCCAAACTCATCTTTGTTTCTGTTGCTGACAGGTCTGTTGAAGGTTCTCCAACACCTCAGTCTTAGCCCCTGTCATTTGTTGTCCATTTTCAGTGTCCTTTTCATGGCCCCCATGTCTGAAATCTGGTCAGCTACGTACCATCCTTCCAGCAAGAGCACTCAGTCACAAACACCCATCATCCAGCCTTCTTTCTGAAAGCAGAATGCACTCCAACATTTTTGCCAAAGGAAGTTCTTGAAAAATCCCATTTTGTTTAATATAAGCATTGACTATCCTCTTCGTTCGTAGTATAGTGTCCATAAGTTGAAAAAAGTTATAGTAAAACAGTCACAAACAAACATCTTAACTACAGTGTTCCTTCTTAAAAAAGAGTCATAAAAAGGTCTTCACGTTTCCCCTGGTGTGAATCCTTTCAAAATTTAAATAAGCAAAATATTTTAGTGAATTTCGTCTTCTTTATATGAATACAATTAAAGATAAAACAGAATTTTCTCTCAAAACCTTGTAACATCACATTTCCACGTTAAACCTTTATGCAGCCTTTGCAAACATCCTTAATATTTGTCCAAAATTTTAATCAAAAACTGTCCCCAGGATCAGCCACTGATGTCATTGCTGCACAGTTTGGTACTACATTCAGCATCTGATAATGTCTAAGAAGAGACTAAATAGCAAATTCCAATTATATTAACCAGGTTTCTTTGCAGGTTTGCAAAGAAAATAGCAGAAAGCAGGATAGAAGTGTTAATAACAGTCAGTAGAAAGGTAAACCAACAAAAATTATAAAGCCACCACCTTTCTCCGCTGGAAGATCTCAATATTACCTGGCATAAGTTGGTTAAAACTTAGCATAATTTAGTCATATGCGCGTATCCCTGCATGTCCCAATTTGATTATGACTTCTTACTGTCACGAACCAGAGACAGAGGGACCCAGTATTCAACCAGACAAGCAGAGGTTAGGTTAAAGGTAATTTATTAACAAAATGCAAAAGCCAAAAACGGGGATCAAGACAAAAATGGGAAGACTGCATCCAATAACCAAAAATAACAAAAAGGCAGTCACAGACAAAACTATATGCAAAAACAGGGGACAGGCTAACTCAAATATCCAGAGGCAAACAGGGTCAGAAGAACAGGTAAACAGAGAGCATTGAAAGCTGAACTTGACTCACCAACTGGGCACAGAAAAAACAAACAATGATGTGGCAGATTGCAGGGGGCAGAGGCAGGTATAAGTAAGGGAGTGATCAGGTGAATGGAGTGAAACTAATTACTGACATGGGTGGAGCCAATCGGGAACAGGGAAGTGCTTGGGAGTAAACTGAAGCTGGAAACTCCACCCTAGAACATCGTTTGACCATTATGCTTAACAGACCACAACTCTATAAATAACACAAAACACTAAGCAGAAAGCCGTTCAGTGCATTTACAATCTAAGTGTGCACTTATTATGTGACCAGGCTAGATTTAGTTGATATGATCGCAGACACTTTGTGTTCTTCAGTAATTATTAAGAATTCCCTTACACCCCTCCTGTAGACATCATCTGATATCCTTCTCCGCTCCAGTCCCTGACAAGGCCAGAACACACAGACCTAGCCGAGCAATCACATTCAGATGTTTACATCATGGTCAGATTTGTTTTATCGTATCTTTTTGTCTCTTTTAAGGTTAAACTGTCCCTCTGAGGCTCGCCTCAGTTTAGCGTAACTAGATACCATCAATTGATTGCTCAACAGATTGAATTCAATTAAATTTTATTTATATAGCGCCAATTCATGAAACATGTCATTTCAAGGCACTTTACAAAGTCAAATTCTATCAGATTATACAGATTGGGTCAGATTATACAGATTGGTCAAAACATTTCCTATATATATGTGACGATCTTGGCTCTGGTGCTGATCTAATCCTCTATGCAACACACCTCTTCACCTCCACCCTGCCTGCAATTAGTCCTCATTGGTTCCACCTGTTTCCACCTCTTTATAATTCCCGTGCTGATCAGCTACCAGTGCCAGATCATCCCAAGACAACGGTAAGAGCGTTCCAGCATTTCTGTTCTGCAAGCCTGTCTGTTGCCCAACATGTGTTTCTGCTCTCTATTTCCGAGACTGCCTGACCCTAGTCTGATTCTGTCTGCCCGCCTGAAACCTGACCGATTGGTTTCTGGAACCGGAACCTGCCTGTCTGTGACTTACTGAGCTTGGCGTACTCTTGTGTGCTCTTGGAGTCGCAGTTACCCGGACCTGGACTGGACCTGCTGCTTTGAACTGCTGCTGGAACCCTGCTTTCCCTCCTCAGACCTTCCCTCCATCAGTGTCTGTTCTTCGCACCTTAATCTGCCTGCCTGCCTATCAGAATCACAATCAGAGATACTTTAATAATCCCAGAGGGAAATTACTTTCGTTACACGCTCCGGATATGCAGATATACAAACATATATATATATATATATATATATATATATATATATATATATATAACTATAGATCCAAAATAAAGTGATAGTGACGTTGTGCAAGAACAGTGCAAATAATGAATAAACGCCAATTAGAGAGGGGGGGTGTCTGAATCACTGAGGGAGGCATTGTAGAGATTGGTGACCACAGGCAGGAATGATTTCCTGTGGTGCATCTGGGTAAGAGGAGTCTTTTGTTGAAGGAACTCCTCTGCTGGGCCAGTGTGTCGTAGAGAGGGTGTGAGACATTGTCTAAGATGGACTGGAGCCTGGACAGCATCCTCCTCTCTGCCACGGTCGTCAGAGTGTCCAGCTCCACCCCCACAACATCACCGGCCCTCCTGATCAGTTTGTTTAGTTTGTTGTTGTCAGCAACCCTCAGCACACTGCCCCAGCATGTGACAGCAAAGAAGATCGTACTGGCAACAACACTCATAAAACATCCTCAGCCTCCTAAGGAAAAAGAGTCGGCTTTTGCCCTTTTTGTAGACCGCCTCGGTGTTTCTAGTCCAATCCAGTTTATTGTTAAAGTACACTCCCAGGTACTTATACTCCTCCACAGTGTCTACAGGGACCCCCTGGCTGGAAACAGGGGTCACAGGTGTTTTTGCCCTCCTCAGATCCACCATCAGTTCCTTAGTCTTTGTCACGTTGAGCTGCAGATGGTTCAGCTCACTCCAAGTGACAAAGTTGCCCACCACAGTCCTATATTCACTCTCCTCACCCTTTTCAATGCAGCCAACTATTGCTGAGTCATCAGAAAACTTCTGAAGGTGGCAGGACTCAGTGCAATAGTTGAAGTCTGAGGTGAAGAGGGTGAAAAGGAAGGGGGAGAGGACAGTCCCCCGAGGGGCCCCAGTGTTGCTGACCACCCTGTCAGACACACAGTTCTGTAGGCGTACATACTGTGGTCTGCCCGTCAGGTAATCAACAATTCATTTATGGACTCTGTTCTGTTTCTGTTTGCCTGCCTACTCTGTAAATAAACCTTCTTAAAGATTCGCTCCGTGTCTGACTGAATATCAGGTTCTATCCAAAGCATAATCATTACAATATAAGGGAACCCAGTTGATTGCATCAAAGTCTTGACAAGCAAAATTCACTCCACCTGAAGAAGCGTAGAGCCACAGGGAGAGTCGTCTGCATTGTCCATGGCTTTCCAGCAATCCTTCATACTGAGCAAGCATGAAGCGACAGTGGAAAGAAAAACTCCCCATTAACGGGAAGGAAAAACCTCCAGCTATGATGAGTTCTGAAGCCTGACTGAAACTCTTCAAGTAGGTCATTACTTTGTAAATGTTCACATAGTTGATTAGCAACTACTTTCTCAATAATTTTAGATAGAAAAAGAAGATTAGATATAGGTCTGTAATTTATTAACTCATCTTGATCAAGAAAAGGTTTCTTAAGTAAAGGTTTAATAACAGCTACTTTAAAAGCCTGTTGTACATATCCATTTACTAAGGATATATTAATCATGTCTAAAATAGAGCCACTGATCAAAGGGAATACCTCTTTAAACAACTTGGTTGGGATTGGGTCTAACATACAGGTTTAGATGAAGCTAAAATTTTAGATAGCTCAGAAAGCTCTACTGCTTCTAAACAGTTCAAACACTGTGCAGGTTCTAAAGATTCCTCCAACGCTGCCTCACTTACTGAGGATGAGGTAATCATGTTTGGGAGGATGCCAATTATTTTATTTTTAATGGAATCAAATTTATTTATGAAGAATCCCATAAACCCATTACTGCTAAGGGAATGGATGGATCAACGGAGCTGTGACTCTGGGTAAGTTTGGCAACTGTACTGAAGAGAAATCTAGGATTATTTTTATTCTCCTCAATTAATGATGAAAAATATAAAACTCTGCAAAGGGTCTTTTTATACAACAGTAGATTGTCATCCAGATTAGGTAGGATTCCTCTTGGTGTGTAGAGCACCATTTTCTCTCCAATTTCCTAACATTGTGCTTCAAGAAATGCAGCTAAAGATTAAACCAGGGAGCCATCTTCCTGTGAATAATCACCTTCTTTTTCAAGAGTGCTACATTGTCAAATGCAGCACGCAATGAGGAAGTCACACCGTTAACAAAGGCATCTATTTGTGAATGTGAAGAAACAACATTGCTGCCATCTGCAGGGTATTTCTGTAATACTGAGGATATTAAAAGGGGGACAGACTCCTTAAAGTTTGGTACAGCATTATCTGATAAAGATCTACTATAATGGAACCCTCTTTTGGGGGTGGAGAACTTAGTTAAATTAAACTCAAAGGTTTTTAAAAATGGTCAGATAGGACAGGGTTATGAGGAAATACTGTTAATTCTTCATAATCAATGCCATATTTCAGCACAAGGTCTAAAGTATGAAGGTAAGAGTGCATCGGTTTATGCAAATTTTGAGCAAAACCAATTGAATCTAGGATAGTTTTAAAGGCTACACTAAGGTTATCACATTCTGTGTCAACACTATAATAACCTTGTTTAACACCAAATCAGATAAGAAGTCTGACAACTGATCCAAAAACTGAGAGTAAGGGCCTGTTGGACGATACAAAACAACAAAGAGAAGAGCTTTTATCGCGTTGCAGTTTGGATGAGGGAAACTGAGGGTTAAATGTTCAAAAGAATTGTAGTTATTAATTGGCCTGGGACTAATTAATATATCAGACTGAAAAATTGTTGTGTTATTAACTACCGCACCCTGTCGGCGGTGAAACACCCTCGGTGGACCCAGCCTGTTTTACCCTTCAGGCGACCCCCACTTAAATATTACTTTGGATGCAAGACGCATGAAACAGAAAAGTATACTTCAAGTTATTTTATCTACTAAAGAAAGAGAAACGGTTACAGACACATCAGCGCTGATGGGCTCTTGATCGGTAAGAAGCCCCGATTGCTCATCACACAAACATTATAAAGGAGTTTAGGTTCACACCCATGCAGGGGCCGTACACCTCCAAACTCTGTCATTAGTAGAGAAACTGTGTCACCTCCGGGGTGTTATCTGGTAGATTTGTGCCATATCCTTGTGTCCGGTGCTATCTAAGTGTGGCATGAAGTACGGGTTAAGCAGTTCGTTCCACTGACCCACTTGATATCTTAACAGTTGCTACTCCTCCTCCTCTTTCGCAGCCCAGTCTCTGGGGTCACATAATCTCTGCTGCTGTGCCCTAAAGGCACATCATAATGAAAACAGTTCCAAGAAACGAGCCGGACAAACATCAATGGAAACATTTTAGCACCAATCAGCAAGAATAATTCATAATTCAGCATTTATCACTCAAGACCACAGTCCCAGCATTTTATCTACAATTTAGGATTCAACTAATTTAGCTAGGCCTGTTTTAGGTTCCTAAGCGCACATTATTTTAATTTTACTTTAGACTAGGTAAGCTAAGACTGTTTAGTAACCAAGATCAAATCCATCTACTCTTCCCCCACCCCAAAAAACCTCCTACTTGGTCCTCCACTCTCCTTTTCATGGACAATCATCCATCACTTCTACACCTTACAATCCCAGAGTACCAGCAGGGGGCATCACAGAGCAGGCTGGGCCTTTACAACCAGAAAACGCCACCCCTCTAAGGAATGGTAAAAACTGATTTGGCCCTCAGGTGAAATCCCACTCTCGGCCAATCTGAGCAAGAAAACCCCGTATTGAATCTGAAATTTATCATTACCATAATTTAAGGATCTGTGATATCAATTTGTCAGGGTGCAGTGTTGGCTCACGGCATCCTGGATTATTATGACACATTCCACCTTCCATACACTCAGTTTACCCGTCACTCCCTCTGCAGTCAGTCACACCTGTTGGTCATTGAGTAGTCAGATTCACTCCACCTGCCAGCCTCCCTACATAAGCTTCCCTCTGTCTTCACTTCCCGGCCGGTCTGTCTTCAGATTTCATTTACTCCTCGCCTGTCTACCTGATGTGGCCTCTGTTGGAATCCTGCTGTTTCTACGTCCCAAGTTAAGTCTCAGCTTGTTGTTGGATATTTCCTGTCTCGCCTCAGTCTTTAGTTTTGCCTCAGCCTGTTGCAGACTGCTTAGCCACCTCTCCGTCTCAAGCCTCACCCTATAGGAATTACCTGTCTCCTCTGTGCTCCAGCTAACCTGTCAGCGAGAACTCTCTCCGGGCCGTAAGCTCCTGCACCCACCTCCTCCAGTCCAATAACAGACTCTGGTTTTCTTCATCCAGCATTCATTACTTTCAATAAACTGTCAAAACGAACTCTCTGTGTGTGTGTGCTCGATCCGGGTTCACGAAGACAAATCGTGACACAATCAGACCCTGGTTTGCCCTCTATCAAAGCAAAAAGATTGCTTTGATAGAAAAAAAAAAAATTGCAAGAACTGTAGGTCTTGGTGTGTGTGTCCGTAGCAGACAGTTTCCATTCTTAATCACAAAACCATACCGATCAACACAAAGCAACATCACAGTATAAACGTCATAACACATAAAATCAAACATGATCATGGAAGTCAGCGGAATAGAAAAGCCGAGAAAAGAAAAAACAGTAACATGATGTAAAAAGAGTCCGTACATCAATAACACAAGTAAAAAAAAGCCCTCAGGCCATTCAGAGCACGTGGCAGATGTGAATCTATTCGCGCAGGCAACTGTTCTTTCGTTGCAAAAAGGAGAAAAAAGGAAAAAGAAAAAACATCATAGTTCTCTGGCTTGTTCCTCCCAAACTTCTTAAGTCCTTCTCTTGTTCCTCTGCTTGAACAAAACGATTGAGCCAGATGGCAGTGAGTGTTCAGTTCTGGCTTGGGCAATGAGCAATTTATTCCCAGTAAAATGCCCTGTGAAGATGGTTGGCAGACACCAGGCCTTGTTTTCTGTTGAGGAACAGAAACAAGGTGTGAGTGGTGTTCTTATCAAATTCCCGATCATGTGTCATTTATCCAAAACCTCCAAACACTTTCACATCCAGATATTCCCGCTCCCAATTATTTTGCTCTCAGCTTAAACCCCTGCACTGTAATCATTAGATCTTGCATTACTCTTATATTAAAGGAGAAATCTTAAAGTTCAACTTTATCAGCAGCAGTTTTTCTCTGTAATTCTTAACCAAATTTCTCCCATGTGTGTCTCATCTTACAATGTCTGACAGTTGAAAGTTCTCTAATTTTATAATTTCATCAGTTTCCTGGTTACTGTCTCATGGTTCATCTCACCTCATTTTACACACAGTCAGTCTCAACAAAGAATTGTATTAAAACCTTTTAGAAACTTCTTGCTGAACCAGCTCTAAAATACTTCACAATTTTCTGAAAACCCCAAACAGAAAACCCTTAAATTTGTAAAAGAAAACTCCACTATGTAGATTTCCAGAATATTGTTGTGATGTTAATCAGAAGCATCCCTATGTATCTTTTGTCTTATTTTGAAAAGCTCAGCTGAGAAAAAGGAAGTGTGTGCATGCCCCGAGCGTGCACAAAGTTGTAAATGGTTCATATTCAAGAAGTAGGCGTAGCCTAGGGAGGAGACAGGAAGTGGTTCTGTGAATCAGTTTCAGCTTGACATGCATCAAACCAAAGGACTTCTAATTGAATACTCCTTTTGCCTAAAACGAAGAGCAATTGTAACCCCATTAATTGCCTATTTTTAATCATTTCTGTTGGTTTTAACAGACAGTTTTTTTCTAGTCAATCCTGGTTGTATTTTATGTCCCCCTGTTTGAATCGTGTTTGAAACAAACCTTTAAACTGTAAGATCCTGTGAAAAGTAATTAATTGTTTCTCTTTAAAAACATCTCCCCCTGATCATTTAACTGCTCCATACAGCTCTAGATAAAAAAAATTATGAGACTTTAAATCTAACATTTGTTTCATTGATAATACACCCAAGCACAAATTTAACCTCATGTAATTCAACCCTTTATTAAGTATCATGTTCTTGGTTCTCATGTTTTTAGTTTAACCTCGAAAAAAATTAAGCAGACATTACTCGGACTGATTTTCTTACATTTTCATTTGTCCATTATTATTACTATTGCATTTTCTACAGTTTTTCCAAATTTAGGACGCAGTGTTTGTTAAATTATATCACCAAGTGATCTGTGAATCCTTATTTTATGTTTGCACCACATCTTGTCCCAGCAGATTAATCGTGAATAAATTAAGTTTTCTCCAATTCTAGAATTTGCCTTTTCGTATCAACAATCGCTGTCTATTATGATTATTGAAGAAATTGTGTAGGTCCTTCAAACTAAGGGTGCTCCGATCAGGATTTTTGGGGCCGATCACCGATTGCTGAAAGCAGTACTGGTTGATACCGATCACCGGTCACCGATCACTGGGTCTATCTGAAGCCTTCTATTTATCATGTCATATATTCAATTTTATTAGTCTTAACAAAAATGTATATGTATTAAAATCAACAGAAGATAATGTATTGTGAATTGTCAACTGTATACTTTTATTGACAGGAAACGTTCAACATTTCAACATTTTACTTCTTTAGAAACATCTTAAACAGCTTAGAGCTTAACAAATAAGCCTTATTTCTAAATAAGATACAAAAAATCCGTCATTGTTAATTTACACAAACTTAAAGTGTACTTAAACTTAAAGCGCAGAGCAAAGAAAACAAAATCAAATATTTTGGGATGCCATGATAAAAAGGCATAAGGTATGTATTTTAGGCTTGTCCTGCGGTAATTAACTGAAAATAGAAGCCATGACGGAACAGTCACACATCTTTAGATAATATATCAGTAATTGTTTGGCTTTTTGTCCTAGCTCAAAATCTAAAATGTCCTTTTAATCACTGCAGACATTTTTCAGTAGTAATAAAGTTTTGTAAATTTCAAACAAATGCTAACTTTAAATGGTCTTTTAGCTCCTTTAAATCTACATACATTTAAAGTGCATAGCATGGAAATCATGAGTCAATGAGAAAGAAAGAAAAGGAATAGAGATTAGTAAAGCCATTTCTCTTAAAGCTTACTTGTTAAGCATCAATGGCAGATTTTTCTTTAGAAATATAAGCATCTCTGCATTTTTGGCAGACAGCTTGTTCCTCTTCTCATCTACAATATTCCCTGCTGTGCTAAAAAGTCGCTCACTATCTACACTTGTGCATGGAGCACAGAGGTAGGCTTGTGCTGCTTGTGCGAGAGCGGGGAAACTACTTTTATTGTCTCGCCAAAAAACAAGCGGCTGTCCGCTCCGTGGGATGACTGGCTCTGATAGGTAGAGGTTCATCTGCGATGATGTTGAGCTGCTGATGTCACCGCCACCATGTTCCCCGTCTTCATCCAACAACTCAGCATATATAGCGTGTAAGGAGCCAGCTCGTGGTACTTTCTCTGGGGGCTCGGTGCCAGTCGTTTCCAAACTTGCCTCACCATTTTGCTGCTCCTGTCCAGTAGCGCAACGAGAAGCGCGACAGCGCTTCTCGTTGTGCTAGCGTTAGCTAGCGTTAGCGTGGCTATCGAGCAAGTTTTATCGGAATTACAGAGTATTTCTTCAGTGAAAGAAGAGCAAACGGCAAATATTCTTTGCCGACATGTTGCTTATTTGCTGATCTAACGAGCCTTTACCTACAGCAGCAAGAGTAGCCTGGCTTGTGGTTGTTTTCGTTGTCGCTCTGTTAGTACGTCATATGCTTCGTTAATCTGATTGGTTTATTTGGCCCGTCTATCACCAACATAGGCCAATCAGCTAACCAGTATTTTCGCCCCTTCCAAAAATTACTTCAACGGAGAGTCAAGTTAGTGCGTCTCATCGGCCCATCTGATCGGCCTTTATGGAGACCGCCGATCAAACTATTTAAAGCCTTTATCGGCCGATAACGATCAGTGACCGATCAATCGAAGAACCCTTAATTCAAACCCTTTAAATATTGACCATCCGGGTTTAAATCCATCCATCCATCCATCCATCGTCTTCCGCTTATCCGGGGTCGGGTCGCGGGGGTAGCAGCTTCAGTAGGGAGGCCCAGACGTCCCTATCCCCAGCCACCTGGGCCAGCTCCTCCGGGGGGATCCCAAGGCGTTCCCAGGCCAGCCGAGAGACATAGTCCCTCCAGCATGTCCTGGGTCTTCCCCTGGGCCTCTTCCCGGTGGGACGTGCCCGGAACACCTCACCAGGGAGGCGTCCAGGAGGCATCCTTACCAGATGCCCGAGCCACCTCAACTGGCTCCTCTCGACGTGGAGGAGCAGCGGCTCTACTCTGAGTCCTTCCCGGATGACTGAGCTCCTCACCCTATCTCTAAGGGAGAGCCCAGACACACTACAGAGAAAACTCATTTCGCTTGTATCCGGGATCTCGTTCTTTCGGTCACGACCCAAAGCTCGTGACCATAGATGAGGGTAGGAACGTAGATCGACCGGTAAATCGAGAGCTTCGCCTTTTGGCTCAGCTCTCTCTTTACCACAACGGATCGGTACAGCGCCCGCTTTACAGCAGACGCCGCACCAATCCACCTGTCGATCTCCCGCTCCATCTTCCCCTCATTTGTGAACAAGACCCCAAGATACTTAAACTCGGGGTAGCACATCCTCCCCAACCCGGAGAAGGCACTCTACCCTTTTCCGGCTCAAGACCATGGTCTCAGATTTGGAGGCACAGATTCTCACCCCGGCCACTTCGTACTCGGCTGCGAACCGCTCTAGTGAAAGCTGTAGATCACGCCCTGATGAAGCCAATAGGACCACGTCATCCACGAATAGCAGAGACGCAATCCTAAGACCACCAAAACGGATCCCCTCAACACCTTGGCTGCGCCTAGAAATTCTGTCCATAAAAGTCATGAACAGAATCGGTGACTAAGGGCAACCTTGGCGGAGTCCAGCTCTCACCGGAAACAAGTCCGACTTACTGCCGGCAATGCGGACCAGACTCTCACACCGGTCATACAGAGACCTGACAGCCCTTATTAAAGGGCCCGGTGCTCCATACTCCCGGAGTACCCCCCACAGGATCCCTCGAGGGACACGGTCGAATGCCTTCTCCAGATCCACAAAACACATGTAAACTGGTTGGGCAAACTCCAATGCCCCCTCCAGGATCCTGCTGAGGGTGTAGAGCTGATCCAGTGTTCCACGGCCAGGACGAAAACCACACTGCTCTTCCTGAATCCGAGATTTGACTATCAGACGGACCCTCCTTTCCAGAACCCCGGAATAGACCTTACCAGGGAGGCTTAAGAGTGTGATTCCTCTGTAATTGGAACGCACCCTCCGGTCCCCCTTTTTAAATAAGGGGACCACCACCCCAGTCTTCCAATCCAGGAGAACTACCCCCGATGTCTGTGTTTAAATCATCGGCATTAATTTTGTTCCTCTTCTAAGTCTCTGTTTAGCCTTACTAGCTGCATTTTAATGTTAAAAGAATTATTTGATGAACGCGCCCTGCGTCCCTATTTGTCTAGGCCTCTGTAATTTGATCTTTGTGTTTTAAGCACGGACCTGGTCAGGACATAGAAAGTATTCTCTGATGCTCCTTTGGCAACCCCCAGCAAATCCAAAAACAACAAAAACGTTCACAGTCAAACTCATCTCTGTTTCTGTCCCTTGCCATTAGTTGTCCATTTTCAGTCCCCATGTCTGAGTTCAGCAGCACAGCATCCTTCCAGGACCAGCATTGTCCATAAATCTTCTTTCTCCAATCGTCGTGTCTGAAACCACAATGAACTATGCCAGCATTTTGCCAATATGGATTTTTTCCAAAATCAAATTGTCTAATACAAGAATTGATCATCTTCATCTGTAGTGTAGTGTACATAAATTGAGAAAACAAATGACAGTAAAACAGTCGCAAACATTTCAACCATAGTGTTCCCTCTAAAACAAAATAGTCTTAAAGTTCTTAAAAAACTGGATTAGGCAGGAGTCAATGACATCACCTTTTTTCTTTGTCACCTGGACCACTGCGGCACCGTTTGGCACTCACTTGTATCTGAGAATGTCTCAGAACAAGAGACTAAAATCTCTCTGTTAGCCCATTCCAATTATATTTAACCAGATAAAAGGCAGAAAACAGGAAAGAAATGTTAATGTGAATCAGTGGAAAGGTGAACAGTGGAAAGGTGAACATGAAAAATTCTAAAGCCACCTTTCTCCGCTGGAAGGTCTCAATATTACCTGGCTTAAATTGGTTAAAACTTAAGCATAATTTAGCATAATTTAGTAATTAGCATAATTTAGTCACATTTGCTTATCCTTGCATGTCCATTCTAGATCATGACTTCTTACCACACGACCTGAAAGAGCTCACTTTGCAGAGACTTCTGTTGGAAGAAAGGTGGCTTTTCAAGGATCTCCCATCCTTCATCTGAAAGCAGTAACTCAGAGAAAAACAATTCTGTTAGTGTTTAGGTGAGGCATGCAGTCAAAAGAAAACCTGGTCCTCTTAGTGTCTCAGTTCTTAACGTGATGTTTCTAAGTTCTTGGTTGTTCCAGGGGAGGTAGAAATCTTTCTTTCCTTTTCTTTTAGAATTTTGTTTTAAAACATCTCTTTCTTTTAAATTATCTGCAGAACTACCTTGAACATAATTACTTTGCTGCCTTTCTCAGAATCAGAAATACTTTAATAATCGCAGAGGGAAATTATTTTGATCATGCAAATTCAATTATTAATGCTTTTAAATATATACAACGTTCCAAATCTCCGTTGGTCTACTTTTTTAAAGTGACTTGACTTAGAGTTATTCACCAGCACTAGCAATGATTTTCTCTTTAAGTTTATGAACCTCTAGTGTCTCTCTCCAGTGATAAGGGTTTCCCCCCGTAGTTCTGCTGAATGGCAAGAACATTGTCCAAAACAAAAACAAGATTAGTTTTAACGCTTTAGATCTCAAACTGCCCTCATTTTTGCTGATATTGTGCCCCAGAAACGGAGCACGCTGCCCCAGTTTCAAAATCACATTCAGATGTTTACATCATGGTCAAATTTGTTTTATCATATCTTTTGTCCATTTTTCAGGTTGAACTGTCCATCTGAGGTTCGCCTCATCTTAGCCGCTAAGATAAGCCTTAGCGTAACTGGATAACCACAAATGATAGTAACAGATGACGTGTTTAATGTGGCCGTCTGATATTTTGATGCTCTTCAAAATTCCTCTTTTGGCAGAAGTAAAATTCTTAGTCAAAAATCTCCCTTAAAAGAAACACATCCTATCCAGTTCAATTTTATACAGTGTTGATCAGAGCCAAACTACATATTATTCCTGCATTTTATACATGTATTAAATCAAAGCTATAAACATAATCTCTCATATTCTCACCATATGCTGTTTGCCATTCTATTAATATTCTAAAATCACAATATAAAGAGCCTCTAATCTGGTATTTCTACAGCTGTCAAATACAAGTTTAGTGCAATTTAATAGTGTAAACCTGAATACAGCTCCAACGCCTCTGGTTTACTGTACTCCATAATTAAGCCCCAAACGAAAAAACCAAAAGCCTTTATGTGCAGTTTATCCCCAGTTCCAATCATTTTTAACAACCCTGAGATATTGTTGTATGTTTCAATTTATTTTGGGCTGGACAAGTAATATGAAACGCCAAACTTCTGTGTTATTAAATTGTCTGTCTTTTTTTCCCTCTTTCAAACCTTTAGTTAAACCTTTTCTGCTTATTGGAGGTCTCCAAAATGCATTTATTTTGAACGGTGCAGTCATTCAACACAAATAAATATTTTGAAACCGTGGTATCTATAATTTAACCTGAATGACTCCACACAGACGAACAGAGATTTCACACACCAATATCACATACAACGAGACATTTAGACCAACAAGGCACACGCGGGCCTTTCCTTTCACACTATTTTACACAGATCATGTTTGAAAAGTTTAGATTGCTGAATTACATATTTTTGTTTATTATCCAACGTGCCGCTGTTACTCCAGACGGGGAGGGTTACAATGTCCCCCACTGCCGTGACCATTTGACTTACCGACTGCCCAATGCCTTGGCTCCGTAAGGATAAGTCTCTTCATCTCGTCGACGATTTGGACCCTTTTTCCTTTTTCCCCTTCACGGTTATTTTAGCCATTCTTTTCCGACAAGGCGAAAACAAGCATTTATCCGTCCCTCAGTAAAATGTGTCCCCCCCGCAACGCTGCGCCTCTGAGGTTCCGTGTTTTTTTCTCTACGTTTACACTGGCCAGTTTACACTTTTAGGAAACAACTAAAGACCCACTTTTTTAAACTTGTTTTTTAGCTCAATACTGTGTTTTACTGTTTCTGTATGTTGTTTTAATTTATTTTTATAAACTTGTGCAGCACTTTGTGACCCTGGTCTGTGAAAAGTGCTATAGAAATAAAGTTTACTTACTTACTTACTTACAGTTTCTTACAGCATTATTTACCTGTACTAACTCTGTACGTACATCTTTCGTGTCTTACCTATGGCGTGGGTGGCAGAATTTTAAGTCTCTTTAGGAGAAACTATGGATGCCTCTAAACCAAAAACCCACCACGGCATGGAATTTTAGACTGATTCCATGAGTACAGGCCTTTAAACCTCGGAATGCCAGCACAACGCGCTCGTTTTTTGAAAAGGCTAGCTTTTTTTAACCCGCGAAAACGAAGTGTTTTATGTTCGTTTCCGCGCAATAAGGGGCTCTAAAACCCGCTTTTCTAGGATATATGATCTTTTAGCTGTGGAATCCTGACACAAACTAGGACATTCCATTCAATTTTATTTATATAGCGCCAATTCATGAAACATGTCATCTCGAGGCACTTTACAAAGTCAAATCAATCATATTATGCAGATTGGTCAAAAATTTCCTATATAAGGGAACCAGTTGATTGCTTCAAAGTCCCGACAAGCAGCATTCACTCCTGGAGAAGCGTAGAGCTACAGGGAGAGTCGTCTGCATTGTCCATGGCTTTGCAGCAATCCCTCATACTGAGCAAGCATGAAGCGACAGTGGAAAGAAAAACCACCCATTAGCGGGAAGGAAAAACCTCCAGCAGAACCGGGCTCAGTATGAACGGTCATCTGCCCCGACCGACTGGGGGTTACAGAAGACAGAGCAGAGACACAACAAGACAGACAGAAAAGCACAGAAGCACACATTGATCCAGTAATCTGTTCTACATTAGATGGTAATAGTGGTGATCTGTCTTCCCTGGATGATGTCACAGTTAACAGAACGTCAGACCAGGTGTACCTACTATGAAGAAAAAAGAGAGAGAACAAAAAGTTAAAAGCTGAAATGACAACAGTCATTTCAATGTAATACAATGCAAAACTGGAGAACAGTAGAAATTAGTAGAGTGAGAAAAATAGGCCCTAATGTCCTCCAGTAGCCTAAGCCTATAGCAGCATAACTATAGAGGTAGCTCAGGGTAACATGAGCCACTCTAACTATAAGCTTTGTCAAAAAGGAAAGTTTTAAGATTAGTCTTAAAAGTAGACAAGGTGTCTGCCTCACGGACCAAAACTAGGAGTTGGTTCCACAGGGGAGGAGCCTGATAGCTAAAGGATCTGCCTCCCATTCTACTTTTAGAGACTCTAGGAACCACCAGCAGACCTGCAGTCTGAGAGCGAAATGCTCTGTTAGGAACATACGGGGTAATCAGAGCTCTGATATATGATGGAGCTTGATTATTAAGGGCTTTATACGTTAGAAGAAGAATTTTAAATTCTATTCTTGATTTAACAGGAAGCCAATGAAGGGAATCTAAAATTGGAGAAATATGATCCCTCTTGTTGATTTTCATCAGAACTCTTGCTGAAGCATTTTGGATCAGCTGAAGACTTTGTTGTGCCATAACATGCCATGATGATAGTAACACAGATCGAATCCTGAACAGTGGATGATTCAACAAAGAAAGTCCACTCCTGCTGCAAAGGATAAGGGGGGCAGGAGAAGCCTTTCTCTCCCCCTCTCTCGCTCGTCCCTTCTTCGCTCACCAGGGGGTCCCCTGCTGGTGATTAAAACTTTCCTTCCACAGACAAAGGCCCCCACTTCCTCTCTCTTCTCTTCAACTCTTCTCCTGACTCCAAGCTGCTGGGACACACTCCTCCACCCTTGGACGACCAGCACTCCTCTGGGGGGGAGGGTCCCTCCTCCCTCAGGAGCCATGCATGGGGCCTGGAGCAGGCCCCGAGCTGAGTGGGAATGAACCCTTCTGAAACTCAGTTCCTCCCCGGCATAGGGAGAAACTCCCAGCCGATTCAAAGATAAGTCTCACTTCTGCTTAAAACAGATGCCGAAGTGAAGGAATCCGTCTATGGCAGCTTTGTTCTGCTTTCTCAGCGCACCACAGACGGAGCTGGTTCCAGGCAACGCAGAGCTGAAAAGCCGGCACAGAAGCAACGTCCCCATGCCGAGGAGAGATCTGCTTAAATTGTGACTGCAACCGGGGTCAGAGTCTGCCTGGAGGACCAGGCCTCCAACCCAGACCACGCCGTTAGCCACATGCTGCTGCAAGGCTAACGCTAGCCAGCCAAGAACCGAGCGCTAGCCCGCTAGCGCTAGCCAACCATTTCCTCCTTCAACGCTTCTTCCTGGAATGGCCGAAGTGGACAGAACTCACACATGAGGCATCAACAGGTTGGGCAGCGGTCTGAGGGTGAAGAAAAAGGTTTATTGGGAAATGTTTGTAAACCGTGGTGTTTAGAACCAAGGGCTAACCGGTAGGTCGCGCTAGCCAAACATGCTATTAGCCTTGCTAACATCCGGTTTCGGACATTTGAAAAGGGAGTTCGTTTTAAAGCATAAAGCGTAACTGTTCTGCTCCGCCTGCGATGGTGTTATCTGCCTTATTCCCGCATCAATATGGTATATTAATGCCGGTTTTCCAAGGCAATTTTGGTAACTTTATGTTGTAACCTCTTAGCCACCGAGTTGCCACAGCGACCCCATGCGCCCGGAGGGAGAATCGCATTAACAAACTCGGTCGTAAGGGTTTAAATGATTTTACAGGACAAACAGTCCTCAGAATATTATTTCAACAAATACTATTTTGTTTAACTTGGGCTTTGCATTGTGAATGGATTGAAATACATGGCAGGTGTTTTAACTCCACTCCATGCTTTTGAAACCAGATCTGTAGTGAACAGGGATTCACTGAATTAATCTGATTATGATCAACTACTTTTGTTTGTTTTTGGCATGTAAATAGTTCCTTAGCTTAGCTTCTTTTTATCTTCATTTTGCTTAGTAGTTTAGTTAAGTTTCACTAGCCTAGTAGAGAGGATTTATTAATCGAAATATTGTGTTATTTCAGATAAACAGCATTACATAGTGATGTTCTCTGGATGTTCATTTTATTTCTGTTATTAAATTCTTGGACTTGAAAAGAAGTTGTCACTCCTTTTATTCTATGTGTGTGCAGGTTTTGCTGTTAAAAGATCGCTAGTGCTCGAATTCATCCCTTTCAACCATTGTCTTGATATCAGCTTAAGAGCTGATCATCACCAGACAATACTTAACAGACAGAGAGTTATTTATGAAACATTAAATAACTTTAAACAGTGTATAATTGCACAATAACTTCGAACTGCATTTTGTGGACTTCCTGATAGTAAAGAATTACAATAGTCCAGCCTTGAAGTAACAAATGCATGGACTAGTTTTTCAGCATCACCCCTGGACAGAATGTTTCTAATTTTGGCAATATTCCTGAGGTGAAAAAAAGGAAACTCTGGAAACCTGTTTAATATGGGATTTATTTTTTTTACTTTATTACCAGAGGCCAAGTTAATGCCATCCAGATTAAGTGATTGATTAAGAAGTTTATTTTTTGAGGACTCTGGTCCAAAGATTACAACTTCTGTCTTGTTAGAATTTAAGTGCAGGAAATTTAAAGTCATCCAGCTTTTGATGTCATCAAGACATGACTGCAGTCGAAGTAATTGATTGGATTCATCAGGATTTATGAATAAATATTTATGTCATCAGCATGACAGTGGAAATTAATCCCATGCTGTCTGATAATTTTGCCAATCGGAAGCATATATATAGTAAAGAGAATTGGTCCAAGGACTGAACCCTGTGGTACTCCACAGGTGATCCTAGAGTTTGAGGAAGATTTATTATTAACATGAACAAACTGGAATCTGTCCGACAGATACTATTTAAACCAGCCTAATGCTTTCCCCTTAATCCCAAAACCCTTTACAGTCAGTGTTAGGTGTCAGGGAACCTGTGGGACCACCTCGTCGTCTCCCTGGTTCCACCAGCTGTGTCAAGTCCACAACAGCTCCGACCCACAGCAGCCTGTCCTGGGTGCTGTGCCCCAGGGGTCTCCACACCCCCCTGTGTGTGTGTGTAACGTCTCTCGTTGTAAGGACCTCACCTTATGTCCCGTTCAAGATGTTCTTTGCACAACAGGAGTCCCAATGTGGGGTGTCATTGCTGCTTTAATGTTCCTCAGAGAAAACCTTCACTCACTGATATCACCTTCCAGCTGTTACCCTTTTATCATCACAGCCTCCCAGCAATCCCGACCAGATCCAAAATGCCCCCATAATTTAATCTAATTAAATAATCTTTTCTGTGCCATCTTTTCTGTATGCAAGAGGATAACCATTAAATTTTCCTGATCTAAAAGCCCTCTAGGTTAATAGTTAGCTAAACTCAGTTTTATGTTTTTTGTCCCTCAGGATGTTTTAACATCTGGTTAAAAGAACTATTGAGTTATTTGTGTTCTAGTCGAGAGATATTAAATCTCCATAAATATTGTAACCATTGTACACTGATGCATTAATCCTAAATTTACCCATGTTAGTTAGTAGAATGTGTCATTATGCTAATTCTATTGCAACCTTATCAATTTTAGCCAGTAACCTTTTCTTTGCGTTTTATTGATGCCGGCAGAAGTGGCTGAACTCAGCTTACTCTAAGATGTTCATTAAATGAAATGTAATTTAAAAGTTTAGATTACTCTGCTTATATAGTGGAAACAAATTAATTCATTTATTTATTCAACTGTTGAAATAATACCCCCTTAATTTATTAGGTTGCTCTGTGATTCCATCAAGTTGCTTCTTTAAAAGTTTTTACCTTTACATCATCATCAATGTGTTTCATAATGTGTGTTTTGTGTTTTAATTGTGTACAAGAAAATCTGAAGTGAAATGCATGAATTCGTGTCTGCAGAACTCATCTGTGTTTTTTTGTCGAAGGTTGTCCAATGCCTCAGTCATATTCCTGCCATTGTCCATCTTCAGTCCAATGTCTGAGGTCAGCAGCACAACATTCTCCTTCCGTTCAAGAGCCCATCCTCCAGTCCTCACGCCTGAAAACAGAATGAATTCTGCCAGCATTTTTTGCCAAAGAAAACGCTCCATAGGTTGAAAAGAAATTACAGCAAAGCAGTCACAAACATTTTAACTACAGTGTTCCCTCTAACATGCTGAGCCTCCAGCAGAAAAACCCCATCTCTCTAAGAAATGGTAAAAAACCCGATGGAGCCCAGTCTAGGGAAATCCCACTCTGGGATTTCCCTAGACTGTATTGAATCTAGAAATTAGCCTTACCGAGTAATTTATGGATCTGTGATAGCCATCAGATCCTGGTTCTCTACATAACAAAGCAAAAAGATTGCAAGAACTGTAGGTCTAGGTGTGTGTGTCTGTAACAGAGAGTGTTCATTCTTAATCACAAAACCATAGCGATCAACATAACGCAACATCACAGTATAAACATCAAAACACATAAAATCAAACATGATGACGGAAGTCAGTGGAAAAGAGAAAGGAAAAAAAATCAGTTTTGTGATATAAAAAGACTCTGTACGTCAATAACGCAAGTAAAAAAAACATCAGGCCAGTCTGAGCACGTGGCAGACATGAATCTATTCATGCATAAGTGGTCAGCTCAGGGTTCTTAGGCAACTGTTCCTTCGTTGCAAAAAGAAAAAGGAAAAAAAAGAAAAAATCATAGTTCTCTGGCATGTTACTCCCAAACTTCTTAAGTCCTTTTCTTGTTCCTCAGCATGGACAAAAACGATTTAGTTGGATGGTAATGAGTGTTCTGTCCTTTTTCAGGCAATAAGCATTTTATCCCCAGTAAAATGCTCTGTGAAGATGGTTGGCAGACACCAGGCCTTGTTTACTGTTGAAGAACAGAAACAAGGTGTAATTAGTGTTCTTATCAAGACTCCCAATCCTTCTGTCATTTACCTTCTTCAAACACTTTCACATCCAGATATTTCCGTTCACAATTATTGTGCTCTTTGCTTAACCTCCTTTACTGTAATCATTAGATCTTGCATTTACTCTTATATTAAAGGAGAAATCTGAAAGTTCAACTTTATCTGCAGCAGCATTTCTCTATAATTCTTTCCCATGCATGTCTCACCTTACAATGTCCAACAGTTGAAAAATCTCTGCAACAGAAATTTATCATCATATGTTCCATGGCTACTGTGTCAAGGTTAATCTCAATTTATTTAGCACACAAGGAATTGTATTAAAACCTTTCAGAAACTTCTTGCTGAACCAGCTTTAAAAACACCTCACATTTTTCTGAAAAGACCAACAGAAAAACCCGTAAGTTTGTAAAAGAAAGCTCCACTATGTATATTTGCAGAATAATGTTGTGATATTAATCAGAAGCAGCCCTATGTACTTCTTGTCTTATTTTGAAAAGCTCAGCTGAGAAAAAAGGAAGTGTGTGCATGCCCTTAGTGCACATAAAGTCATGATTGGTTGCTATTCAGGAAGTGGGTGTAGCCCAGGGCGGAGACAGGAAGTAGTTCTTTGAATCAGTTTCATCTTGACGTGCATCAAACCAAAAGACTCCTAGTTGAATATGCCTTTCACCCAAAGCGAAGAGCAATTCTAACCCCATTATTTTCTTATTTTTTTTAATCATTTCTGCTTGTTTTAACAGATAGCTTTTGTAAGCAACCCTGGTTGTATTTTATGTCCCCCTGTTTGAATTTTGTTTGAAACAAACCTTTAAACTGTAGTATGCTGTGAACAGTAACTCATTGTTTTTCTTTTAACAACATCTCCCCCTGAACATTTAACTACTCCACACTGCTCTAGATAGATTTTTAAAAATCCCCATTCTAGAATCTGCTTTTTTTGTTTCATCAACCTTTGTCTGTTTTGGCTATTAAGAAATTGTGTAGTTCCTTCACACCCTCTAAAGTATTGACCAGCTGTTGGTAAATGATCAGCATTAAGTTTTGCCCCTCTTTTAATTCTTTGTTTAGCCTTAGTATCTGCACTTTAATCTGTGGATCATAGGAATTCTTTGTTTGAACACTTCTCTGTGTCCATATTTGTTTAGGTCTCTGTAATTTTGTTCTTTGCGTTTTAAGTGTGAACCTGGTCAGGATAGAGAAAGTCATCTCCGATGCTCCTTTTGGCAACCCCAGAAAACCCAGAAACAAAAATGTTCACAGTCAGTGTTAGGTTACAGGTAATCCCTGTGGGAACACGACGTCGTCTCCTTGGTCCAACCTGGTTCCAAGCGCCTTGGCCATCGAAACACTCCACCACCTGCGACAAATCTCTGACATTTTCAAACCACAGCAGCCAACCTCTCCATGTCATGTTCATGAAACCTTGTAGTTGATTTCCATCACCTGTGAAGCAAAGCAGTCATGCATAGTCCTGTTCAAGATGTTTTGTAGCACAGCAGGATTTTCACTGTCGAGTGCCATTGCAGCTCTGATGTTCCTAAGAGCCGACCTTCATGCAATTGATATCATTGTCAAGCTGTTATCCTCCTATCATCATCTTGTGTCCAGGAGTCGCTTCTGCTGTCCTGACCAGATTCCAAAACGTCCCACTAATCTAATTGACCTCATTTCTTTTCTGTATGTACGCAAGAGGACAATCGTTAGATTATCCTGGTCTAAAAGACCTCAAGGGTAATAGATGGCTAAACTATGTTTATGTGGGTTTTTTTTGGTTTTTTTCCCGGATGTTTTAACATCTAGTTAAAGGACAACTATTGTGCTATTTTGTGTTCAAACAGAGAGATGTTAAGTCTCCTCAAACCTTTTAGGTAACTGTGTACAACTCCAAACTATTTTCACTGGTGTTTTAATCTTGTTTACCCATGTTATTTAGTAGAATAAGGCATTGTTCTAATCTTGTAGTTTTATCCATTTAAATCCTTAACCTTTGTGGTGCTTTATTGATGTCTGCCGGAGTGGCAGATTTTACAGGCATCCTAATTATTTGGTTCTTATTTGCGCCTCTGCTTACTTTAAGATACCCAGTAAATGTGGTGCTCACAATTTCTCCTTTGCTTGAACAGGTAGTTTTAAGGTCTCAGAGTTTATTCTGTTTATATTGAAATATTAGCTTGCTCACTCGTTCGTTCATTGATTGGTTTATGCTATTAACTGTTGCTATAATGCCTACTTCAACTACTTCACCCACTAGTTCTTTCATGATCATAATTATCTCTTATTAATGTAAATGTACTTTTCCCATATCGTCTGAATTGCATACATTGTTCTTATCCACTTTCCATTTATGTTTAAACGGCCCCTCTATGTATCCCACTCCTTACTTTAATCACCAATATTCATAAGTTGTTGAACCTGTTTAGGTTTAGCATAATTTCTTAAGCTGCTCTATGCTTTCATCACGTAACTTAATATTTTGGTGCAAAATGAATGTCTTTTAGCGGTGTCCCCTATTTCTTCTCGTGCACGTTGTGTTTTGCGAAGCTTTTCGTATCTTAAAGGTGCCTCTTTGAATCTTATTCAAACCCCTTGTGGGGTTAATAAAATTCCAAAACATATCTATATATGTTTTGGATGATTTAACTAAAAACTTTGTTAGAAAAGTAAAAGAAAATCCTTCTTATCAGCGCCTCAAATCTCTACCAGCTTTGTTTCCAGACCAGAACCTCTTGTCCGAATGCGTTTGACCCTCTTATCACTCGCTAATAACAGCTCTGACTTAAAACAATTAACATCCTAGGGGTTTATTAATAATCTTGATTGCTTTTAATCTGAAAGTTTTCTCCTAAGCGCATCGGCCAATGTGTTTGTTTCTAATGTGTGTTTTGTTTTTTAATTGTGTACAGGAAAATCTGATGTGAAATGCAGAAGGGGTGTCTGCCAACTCATCTTTGTTTCGTGTTGCGGTCCATTGAAGGTTATCTGATGCCTTTGTCTTTGCCCCCGCCATTAGTTGTCAATTTTCAGTCCTCACGTCTCAGTTCAGCAGCACAACATTGTTCCAGGACGAGCATTGTCCATGAATCTTCTTTCTCCAATCGTTGTGTCTGAAACCACAAGGAATTCTGCCAGCATTTTGCCAATTTGGATTTTTTCCCAAAATTAAACCGTCTAATACAAGAATTGTCCATCTTCATCCGTAGTGTAGTGTACATAAGCTGAAAAGAAAAATTTTAAAACAAAAATTACAGTAAAACTGTCTCAAAACAAAATCAACCACAATCCCTCTAAAACGAACTATTCTTAAAGTTCTTCATCATTACCCCAGATCTTGATCCCTTAAAAAATTTATCCAAGCTAAATATTTTTACAGATAGTTCAGCCTCTTTGTATAAGTTCAATAATAAAATAAAAACATATTTCTCTTAACCTTGTAGCATCACATTCCCCATTAAACCTCTATGCAGCTTCTGTAAAAATTACAGATTTTTGTCCAAAATTTGATTAAAAACTGGATTAGGCAGGAGTCAAGTACATCACCTTTTTTCTCCGTCCCTTGGACCACTGTGGCACCACTTGGTACTAACTTGCATCTGAGAATGTCTAAGAAAAAAAAGAGACTAAAATCTCTCCGTTAGCACATTCCAATTATATATATGACCAGGTTTCCTTGCAAGAAAAAAGGCAGAAAACAGGATAGAAATGTTAATGTGAGTCAGTAGAGAGGGGAACAGTGGGAAGGGGTACATGAAAAATTTCTAAAGCCACCTTTCTACCGCTAGAAGGTCTCAATATTACCTGGTGCCTTAGTTTGTTAAAACTTAGCATAATTTAGTCACCTTTGTCAATCCCTGCACGTCCATTTTAGATCATGACTTCTTACCATACGACCTGAAAGAGCTCACTTCCCAGAGTCTTCTGTTGGAACAAAGGTGGCTTTACAGCTTCATCTCTCATCATCTGAAAAGAAGTAACTCAGAGAAAAACGATTCTGTTAGTGTTTTAGGTGACAAAAGAAAACCTGGTCTTTTTAGTGTCTTGGTTCTTAATGTGATGTGTCTAAATTCTTGGTTGGTCCAGGGGAGGTAGGAATCTCTCGTTCCTTTTCTTTCAGCATTTTGTATTAAAACATCTCCTTCTCTTAATTTATCTGCCGAGCAACCTTGAGTGTTGTCACTTTTTTGCCACTGGTGATGCAAAATTAAGGCAAATTAATCATTTAACAAAGAAATAACCAAAATATATAAAACAATAAAAACCCAAAAAATGTCTCCCAAGGAGCTTAATCTGCCTGTTCCAATATCTTATAGCATTTTGATTTCTTTCTAGCCCTTTTGATCATGCAAACTTAATTATTAATGCTTTTCAATCTTAACTGGTCAAGGGTGAAACTTTCTCTCTTTTCTCTTTCAAGTTGTCGAGCTTCCAGTGTTTTTCTATACATGATAAGAGTTTTTCCCGTAATTCAGCACATTGAGAAGGCTACCCAAAAACAAACAGAGATTAGAATTAGAATTTAACCCTTCAGAAGCTCGCCTTTTTTTATTTTTGCTGATATATTTTTCATGCCCCCTCAGGCTAGAACACACTGAACCCAGCCTCGCCATAACCTTTTGAATGTTTACATCATGGTCAGATTCGTTTATCATATCTTTTGTCCTGTTTCAGACTGAACTGACCCTCTGAGGTTCGCCTCAGCTCAGCATAACTAATAACATCAGATGATTTTGTAACTGATTATGCGCTAAGTGTGGCCTTCGTGATATTCTCTAAATGTCTCTTTAGTTACATTCAAATTCCAAGTTAAAAGGAAATAAAATAAATGAATAGAAAGCCCTTAGAAAAGCAACCATATTTAGTTCCAGACAGTTTTCTTCAAACCCAAAGCACAGTTTTTTACATCTATTTAAATCAAAGATCATTTGTATCTAAACTCCTTTCAAATGGACTGGTTTGTGATGAATCATTATTATTACAAGCAATGAGATCTCAGTAATTTTATTGCTGTAGGGCTAAAAACTAGTGATATGATCTAATTTCATACAGTAAACTTCAAGAAGCTTTATGTACGGATTATTACCAGTTTCAATTTTTAACAAAGCTGAAGTGTTTTTCGTTAGTCCATGCTTAAAATGTCATTTGAATTAAGGAGCTGCAGTTCTCCCAAAACAAATGAACATTCTGAAACCATGAACATTAATTTTAACCGAATTAATTCACACAGATGAACGTTTAGCTACATTTGATACATACATACGTACAGTTACATACAAACAATGACATTCAGACAGACGAACACGTGCAGGCCTGCTTTTTTCACCATCTTAAATAGTTCTATGTTTTTCATAATTTTTAAACGTCTATAGCAACGCCGAAAGATGTTTTCAACGTGTTAAGTTCCCACTTAGTTTAAAAATGGAGAGTGTGCGCTGGCTACGACCCCCGAATGTTTCGTCCAAACGCGGTTTTACTCTTCAGCCCCGCAAGGATACAACTCTGTGTCTCGCAGACACCTGGACGCTTACCCATTTTTGAAAGTTATACGTCGCATTTAGTAGTTACGAACAATTTTATCCACAACGGAAGTCCTAGTCGGGCCCCACATAAACGCTTCCCCGGTGCAACGCCCTTTTAGTTCCGTTTCCGTTTCCTTTTTTATTAATTTTATTAAATTTTCACTTCTCTTTTTCTTTTTAATCCAACTGCCCCGACCAACTGGTTGCACTTTGAATACCCTCCTGCGCCAAAAAACACAAATACATCGATCTGTCCACCCATTGATATCCATTTTGCAAAATCCTATTTATTTTCACTAATATTTTGATCAAATGCTTCCTCCGTGATGAACACTTTTTACTTGTTCCTCAAGAGTAACCTCACTTACACACAAAGACCCATTTGGGCAGACACACACTCTCAATATCCGCGGATCCAAGCAGTCTCTCCTCCACTCACTCCGACTCAATGATCTAATTTCAACAGGCACAATATGTTGTACAAGACATGACGAAGACAACAATATCAGACAGACAGCTTGCGTGTAGTCTTCTGCGAGACATCTCTGTTTTTCTTTTTTTATTATTCATTTTATCTTTACTCTTTCTCCGGTCTTGCTGGTTGTGTGTGCGTCCAGCTCACGGGTTTATTCCGGTCTTCCTGTTTCTACAACAGGTCACGGTTTCTTATAAGAGGCCAAGCTTCAGTTAACTCTGTACGTACCTTTTTACTTATCTTTTTCAAATCTATTTGGATTAGCTGCTTTTAAAGTTCTTTAAGAGAACTTTTTGGAACCATCGAAACCAAAAATCCAACTCTTACGCGTTCTATAGGTACATATAATTGGATTAGCTGCTTTTAAAGTTCTTTAAGAGAACTTTTTGGAACCATCGAAACCAAAAATCCAACTCTTACTCGCTCTATAGGTACCTATTTTTAAATATAATTGGATTAGCTGCTTTTAAAGTTCTTTAAGAGAACTTTTGGAACTATCGAAACCAAAAATCCAACGGCTGATTGATCTTTTAGAAGCCACGCGTAATGGCGTGCCTGTCAGAATGGCTGCTTTTATGCTAGACACATGGGAAAACGTTTTTTCCTCTGTGCCTAACAAGGGGACCCTCTAAACCCTAATTCTCAAGGTTCACAGTATTTTCAGAGACCTGGCCAGGGTCTCCCGGACTTTCACCGCTGTGACCGCACGCAAATCCCAAGTTCTTATCGACACGTTTGCAAACAATTATCCTCAAACTTTTCTCTGCCTTTAGGAGTACAAAAAGTCGGAAAAAGACACTGGGAGATAAATGGAATCTCCTTACCTTTTTGTGTGTTTTTCCTCTGGAATGACGTCCTGGCCGGAAAACGGAAGGTGGTACGCCGCCTTTTGGGTCCGGGCGGAGACACCAATTTGTTATTGTTTTCACCGTGCCCCGTCTACGGTGAAACACCCTCGGTGGACCCAGCTCGTTTTACCCAGTCAGGCGACCCCCACTTACTTATTACCTTGAATGTCGGACGCATAAAACAGACAAGTATACTTTTAGTTATATTTTATCTACTTAAAGACAGAGAAACAGTTACAGTCACACCAGCGCTGATGGGCTCCTGATCGGCAGGAAGCCCCGATTGCTCATCACACAAACATTATATAGGTATCTAGGTACACACCCATGCAAGGGCTGTACACATCCAAACTGTGACATCAGCAGAGAAACTGTGTCACCTCCGGGGTGGTATCTGATAGATATGTGCCAATCTTTTGGGTCAGTGCCATCTAAGTGTGCCATGCAGTTCTGGGATAAACAGCTCGTTCCACTTGACCTCGTTGATATCCTAACATGTTAAAACCTTAGTCACTGTTCTGTATTGCGAATCCTGTTTTATTTGCCTCAAGGATTAAATATAATTAATTATTTCTACCGGCCTTTACTTATTACTACCCTTTTAGGTTTACAGTTTTAAATTTTAAAATTTCTTGAGGTATTCTTTAAGTGGGGTTTAAATTTTATAAGCTTGCAAGCATTTTTGAGCAATTGGATTTTTTTTAAAAAGAGCTGGAAAATAATCCCCTTACCGTCTCATGAAAGAAAGGTTCGGATCTTCGCGCCGACGCCCCAGAGACGCTCCGAGACCAGGAGCTCCTCCGCGTCCCTTGAAAATCCATTCGGGGTACCAGAGGCCGGATAACCTCTCTGGGCCGGCCAAAGCAGCTCCTGTCCCCGGACTCCCCGGCTCGTCGGTCGGAGATCTTGTTCGTTGACGCCAAATGTTATAGGAATTCTAAACCATAATAACTGAGTTCCCATCTTTACTGAATAAGGAGACGGCGGTGATGACGTTCCAGCACTTTTATTGAGAAACAGAGCAGAGATCACATAGATGGAAAGTAATTGCAACCCAAAGTCCCGCTGAAGTCTCCGTCTGCCCTGTCTCTGCCAGTCTCACTTTTTCGGCTTCCCCTAATACTGCACCGTGGCCTTGGCTTGAGACATAGCAAAGACAGTCTATCCTAGACAATCACCCTGCTGCACAGTATCTACGCAGCATTCAGCCTTGCACTCAGAAACAGCGGATTACATACACAGACATCTTGTCTCCAGGCCTCCTCTGTCCGAGTGGTGTGAGGCCTTAGTGACTTCAGAATAATAATTCTTATAACACTGATCAAAGGGAATACCTCCTTAAACAATTTAGTTGGGATTGGGTCTAACATACAGGTAGAAGGTTTAGATGAAGCTAATATTTTAGATGGCTCAGAAAGCTCTACTGCTTCTAGACAGTTCAGACACTGCGCAGGTTCTAAAGCAGGGGTCACTAATTAAAAATCAGCGGGGTCCGAATAAAGAAATTCAACAACCAGTAAAGGTCCGGACACATTTTTTATTACAATCTGTTACTTTAAACAGTATTTAACACTGAAATAAAATGTTTATGCATCCACCTTATACATTGACTTTTTAAACAAAAAAATAAAATAAAAATAGAACGTTTTTCTATTTTAAAATCCAAAGTGCTTTTTGAAATAGAGAACCACAATCTTTCACAGTTTGGTATATAGACAATTTCTTGACTTTCACATCTTTTATAAAACAACTGAACTTTTTGTAATTTCTTTTTTATGGCTTAATGATAGAAGTGAGCTTTAGGCTGCCCTGCAAGGATTTTACACCTGAGTTTGATTGGCAACAAAGCCAACCTCAAGCACATATCAAGGTGCTCATTCGTTCTGCGCCTTTAAATCAGCTATTTTCTCCGTATGTATGAGCAAGCGGATATGTTTGGGAACGCTCCGGAGGGCTTTGCCATATTAACAAGAGAAGCGGCGCAAGTGAAGTTAGCACAGGGGTTGAAGCAAAAATAATGTTTGAAAACATTTTCTCGCAAGCCCATATATTCCCGGGGCATGGACATCATGCCGCATTAGTTAGCTCACTTGCTTAGTGTGCAAAGTACGGAGCCCCTAAAGGGACACCGAAGAGAAATAAAAAAAATAATACTTTCTCGTGCGCACCAGATTCTTTCTCGTGCGCACCTATTAGTTTCTCGTGCGCACCAGATTCTTTCTCGTGCGCACCTATTAGTTTCTCGTGCGCACCTATTAGTTTCTCGTGCGCACCTGATACTTTCTTGTGCGCACCAGTTTTAGTTTTTTCGTGCGCACCTGATACTTTCTGGTGCGCACCAGATATTGTCTCTATCTTTCTGTCGATGCTAACGAGATGGCTGGTGAAGAAGATTTAATAAACTTTTTGAAAACCCGAAATATACCCGACAATGTCGCCGAAAAACTGAAGGAAGATAAGGTTAGTTAATCAATATACTGGGTTTGTTAAACCATTAGCATAATATTTCATTACAGTGTTGTTCCATTTCAGTCGGCAAATTAGCAATAGCACAGGACTCGTCATCACGCCTTACCTCTTCAATCAGATACTATTTTACAGCCTTTTTTCAATAATTAATAGTCTGTCTGTGTGATCTCATTTTTAGATTGATATTAACGTCATAAATGTGATGACTGATGAGGAACTGGGACAATATATTGTGAAATATGGAGACCGACTCGCAGTAAAAGCATTTTGTCAGCAAAGAAGTGAGACTTTCCAAACGGCAGGAGTGAAGTCCGCCCTCATGCAGCGAGTACGTCAAAAATTGACAGAACGGAGATATGTTGAAAGCGGTAGACCACGGAGGTTTGGCAATCAACATGCCGCAAAAGATAATCGACGGGTTGAAATGGGATGGCTCCATTTTATCAACGGGGATTTTCACCAGGTTCGAACGAGACATGGAGGTGGAACAAGACATCTGAGTGTCCAGAAAAATATTACAATGGGGGAACTGTTGGAAATGGGAAAAGCCCTGTTCTTTCCAAATGGACAATCTCCCAAAGGATCAGCGGAGGATTTCGTCTTTGACATACGTGATTTTAGTCACGAGAACGTTCCTCTTGAAAGCACAGTAAACCAACTGTATGAGCAGACCAAAATAAAAATGCTGCGAATTTACACCTGCTCTCGAGGAAAGGAAAAAATACCTACTGATGACCAGTTTTCAGATATGTCTTCGGATTTTGAGGACACGGAGGACATGCAAAGAAAGGTAATCCTTCGTTCGCTGTTGTAACGTAGCTAATTCCAAATAAAAATAATGCAGTTGGAACTAACGCATTTAATGATTTATTTTTTCCAACCATTAGCCATATAACTGAATCACAAACCAATGAAAATGTAATTATTGCATCAGTGAAGTACATTTGAAACGTTTTTAAAATGCTTTAGTGGAACAACTGTTCACTTTTTCAGTGCTGTTGCTCCAGCAACATTTTCTGCATACGAAATCTTAAAAACGTGTTAATTAATACACAGTAGGCTATGTATGAACAATAGTGTAAAGCCCGCATTAGCCTGCTGAATAATACAGCTTTCCATAAAAAAATTATACATCACAACTTTTTCATTTAATATAGACCAGGAGAATCCAGAGGCAGTGTGCAAGGAAACGAACAAGAAGATATGAAAGATCAACCAATGATCAAATGAATAACCCAGGGAAATCTACAGAGTCCGATGTGATACCAAATTTTTCAACAAGTGAAGAAGATGGGGAAGTAAGTCCTAATAGTGTTATTAAAATCACACAGTGTGATGTGATGCATATTTAGTTTTCACAAACTCTAGGCCGTGGGCCGGAATCTGTGTGATGACTTTTCGTATGAATTGTCAGCGGGCAACTTTCTTTCACTTGGATCAGTTGCTACACATAACAGTGATCTCAAAACACCAATGCTCCCGTGTTTTCGCTTGCAAGTTAATAAGTAATAGCCGATAGAAAATATAAACCATTGCGCTCAGGTCCAACTGGTCACGTGATTCGAGTTTTGCTGCTCGTTTGTTGATACTTATCTCCAGCTGTCAATGAGCGAGAGGCGGGGTACAACCTGGACAGTTCGCCAGTTCATCGCTGGGCAGAAATAGAACAGACTTTTGCCCAATTTACTGTGATATCCCTATGACCTGCTGCGCTAGGATAGTACAGGTGCCAAACGACTTCTATCCGCCAGAATCTGTATCCCCTGCGTCGGGAGTGTTTGAAATCAATCAAACTTTTAACCTCCAGCGTTGTGAAGTCAAAATATTTTTAAACATCACATTATAAAAAAAATGAAATAGATTTTTTGAAACTCCTCATACTGTTCTATTTTTAGAAGCGATATATCTCGTTTTCTTTATATGGTTAATATCTTCATATGGTTCTTGGTTGAATTAAACTCTTATTAGATCTGATAATTTTGGTTGTCCCTTTATTCGGTGTTCATTTGATCACGTGAAATACGCTTTATATGATCCATTCATGCTGATCTAGCTAGCACAAAAGAAAAAGAAAAAAAATAGGAAAGAAAAGTAGACAGCAGTAGGCCAAATGACAAGTGTATGACAGATTGACTGTATGTGGATTTTAGGTGGCAGCAATCACTTCAGGGTGTCGGGTCAGAACACTGTAGGGATGTTCAGGTGCTCAGAAGAATAAGAGGCGGAGTCCTTTAATGCAGTTCCATTAGTTTATCTGCATTCAAGTATCTGACGATACAAGAGGTGCGCGCGCGCGTGTGTGTGTGTGGTTTGGTTCTATGGACGCACACACCGCAGATCCCCGAGTAATGTCTGCTCCGTATTGAATGCTGCGCATGTGGTGCGTTCAAGGACCGCGGTCAGCGTAGGCATTTGCAATTACGGGGATTATCTTTTGTACAACCAGTGAGCCGTTTACTTTCCAGAACGTGTTATAATGAGTGATAAATTGAATTTTAACCGACATAGCAATCCCCGATGATCGCACTAACAAGTGTTACATTTTCAGTTTTAACCCAATAATTTCCACGCCTAATAGGTTGGAAATGAGGTGGAGTTTACTGGATTAATTCTTCCAGTTGAATGCGCTCCCGACGCAGTGGATGCAAATTCTGGCGGGGATAAGTCGTTTGGCACAACGACACCTGCTATCCTAGCGCAGCAGTCTTGGTGATATCACAGTAAATTGGGCAAAAGTCTGTTCTATTTCTGCCCTGCGATATACTGGCGACCTGTCCAGGTTGTACCCCGCCTCTCGCCCATTGACAACTGGAGATCGGCACTGGCACCCCTCACGAACCCAGCAAGGATAAGCGTGTTAGAAAATGGATGATGGACGGGTGAACTGGGCTATTTCTTTTTCCTTGCCTTTAAGATCTCTGCCAAGTGGCACCAGAAAATGCTATTATTGGGCTTTCTTCGTCTGGAAACATGCAAAAAACACCTTATGGGCGTAGCCATGATTAACTGGTTGAACTCGCACAGCTGACAATACAGCAATCTGATTGGCTGAGCAGAAAAACTGGAATCACGTGACCCCCTTGCACCGGAGCACAACGTTCGTTTTTATTGGCTGTAACTTAATAATGTGCAAGCGAAAACGTGGGAACATTGGTGTTTTGAGATCTCTGCTATGTGTAGCAACTGATCCCAGCAAAAGAAAGTCGCCCCCTGACAGTTCTTTTCAAAGTATATCTATCTATCTATCTATCTATCTATCTATCTATCTATCTATCTAGTAATAAAACATCTTATTTTATAGTTATTATAGCCATAATAACTTATGCCTGAGCACATCTGACATAAACTATGATATATATATATATATATATATATATATATATATATATATATATATATATATATATATATATATATATATATATATACACTTTGTTCAAAGCACAGTGTGAGGTAATACCACTTTATGACAATGTCTTAAATCCGGAGATGTAGAAAGACAACTTAATGTACTTTTTTTCCTTTTAACATTATTTCAGAAATATAATGAAACATTTCACTATAAATCTACAGTATTGATTTTACTGTGTTTATTGACAGGCAGACAAATCAAGCAAGCAATCACAGTCACCTTCTCTTGAAATAATCCACAAAGAAATGCTGGATTCTTCATTTGAAGCTGCTGGAACCCATCCTCATGAAGGTGCAGACAATCCAGAAGCTGAGGATGACTGTTTCATTCTATCCCACAATCAAGATGCCGATGAAGTTCTTCAGTTTACTCCAGTTGTGGCTATTAATGCATCTGCTGAAGATTTTGAAATTCAGTTTGGGCCAGTTTCCAACCATGATGAAGAGAGTTTAGACTCCACCCTTCTGTGGAACCAAGATGACATTAACTCCTCTCAGGTAAATATAAAAAAACTTTCAAAACTATTTTTTGTGTCTGCCTTTCTTTCTAGTATATTTTGTCTCTTTTAGATTAATTCATTAGCTATTTAAAACTAAACAATAATAAAAGTAAAGAATTCTGTTTTTCAATTTGATTTATGTTCAATCATTTTAAAAAAATATTAATTTAGAAAAAAATCCTGATTCAGCAAGTACTTTACATGTTGGATACTTTTTTGTTAAAGTTGACTACTCTTTTTTTATCTTACAGCATTCAACACTGAATGATGGAGCTGCATCATTACACAGTATCTTTGCACAGCCAGGCCAAAATGACAAAGAAATACACTGTGTTCAGATTAGACGAATTAATGTTGTTAGTGATCTCATAAACATTTTTATGGAACCAGCAGTTATGAATGTTCAGCTAAAAATGGAACTCACAAATGAAAAAGCTTTTGACAGTGATGGTGTGTCAAGAGAGGTGTACTCAGCTTTCTGGGAACGTTTCTTAGAGCTGTGTGAGGGGGAGGATGAACGAGTACCCAGGCTTCGACCAGACTTCACTGAAAAGCACTGGGAAGCGGTTGGAAGAATTTGGTTGAAAGGATACTTGGACCACAACATCATACCAATCCAATTGTCTCCAGCTTTTATCCTTGCCTGCTTTCAGGGGGTTAGTTCAGTGGATGAGGAACTGCTGATGATGTGCTTCCATAGGTTCATTTCAGCACATGAAAGGCTGACAGTAGACAAAGCTCTACAAGGAAACTTGGATGAAGATGTTGAGGAAGACTTGCTTGACCTATTTTCAAGGATGGGCTCACACAACTTGCCAACTAAAGAAAATGTGCAGGCTTCCCTTTCCACAATTGCACATAAAGTTCTTGTTCAAGAACCAAAATTTGTAATAGACAGTTTTCACTCCTGTTTTTGCAATGCAGTGCCATCACTAGCCAGCAAAGAAAATATTATTGAACTTTATGAGTCAAAGAGGGCAACAAACAAAAAAGTAGCCCAAATGATAAAACCATCAAATGAAAGCCTAAATTCACAGGAGCAGACAGCTCTAAACCATCTATTGAGGTATGTTCGAAGCATTGACCAAAAAAAGTTAGAAACGTTCTTGCGCTTCTGCACAGGGTCCACAGTGCTATGCAAAGACACCATTGAAATTACATTTAATAGGTTATCTGGCTTAAATCGAAGAGTAGTGGCACACACGTGTGGAGCTGTCCTTGAGCTGCCATGCACCTATGTGTCATACCCCGAATTTAGAACCGAGCTAGACAACATCTTGGCAGGGGACTGTTTTACAATGGACATTCTGTAGCATTATGCCCTTCAGTGTTATTGTCCTTTAACTTTGAGTTTGAAAAAATGTGAGTGGAGAGCCCAGGCAACATTGGAAAGAAACATGTTTTATTTAAAAAATAATTGCCTGTAAAAAACACAATGCTAGACAAAGTTATAGGAGTATTACGTCACACCAACTTAAAATAAAGTAGAAGTAAAAAAAAAAGTTCAGAGTCTGTTTATGTTTATTTTTGACAGCTCTACAATGCAAAGGCTTGATTCAAAACAGTGATTTAGTTAATCACAGTAGTTAATGTTGTGTTTCTGCAGTAAAAAGTTAACTTCTTTTCTTTTCATGATAACTTTAAGTTTTGTTCAGAAGATTTTCATATCCAAAGTAACATTTTGAGTGTTATGTGAACAAATAAACACACATTGTTCAACTTTTCACTGGCTTTCTTTATGAATAAAGGTCAGGTTTCTGAATAAACTGTGGAAAAAAGGAACTGTATTTGCCTTATTTTATAGGCGATGTGTCATGTCAGTCATTTCTAAAAGAAAGAAACACAATCTTCTAAGATAAAAATTATTTACAAAGATACTGAACAAACAGGATGACCATTTGTAAGTCACTACAACTTATAGACTAGTTCTAATACTAGTTCTCAAATGCAAGTACAGATCAATTGCTTGGAAACCATCAGATGGGAGCTGCAAATGTGACTCTGCCATCAGAAAGTTGCAGAGATTGTTGATGTCTGTGTCACATGGTGTTGCTTGTCGAAATGCACAGTTTGTAATGCATAGCTGTACATCATCACTGTTTACTGGTGAAATGCAATCTCTGGTTGAGTAGAGGTCTGGAAACATGTACATAACTTTAGGTCGGCCACTTGGTACTCTGTAATTTTTTGATGGTCGAATAATATGTGAATCCCACACAGAGGTCATCTCATCCAACTCATCCTGACAAAACAATGAACATAGAGTGAAGTCAGTGATGACGTCAGAAAATCTGTCCTTATACATTTCATTTTAGTAAGAGAAATTATACAAGGTTGGTCTTAACTTAGAAAAGAGACGAGAATCATATCATTCCCTAATTTGCAGTATATGGACATCATCAGTCTCAATTTTAAACAAATAGGAATAAAATGCACTATTGCATAACACCAGGCAACCATAAAAACAATAGGGATAGTAAGGCGGTCGTATAAAAAAAGTTTGCTGCAATAATAGGAATAGGCATGAGCGAATGGCTGGAAATTTGTAACACAAACGTGATTATTTGCAGAAACTGCATATCATCTGTGCACCTACACCCAAATTGCAACTTTGCCTAATGCTGCTGTCGGGTTCTGCGGGCTGCGCCGGTCAGGGTGCAGCTGTTTTCCTCCCTCTCTCTCCGCAGGTGGTTTCTGATGAGCGGGGAGGTGCCGAGCAATAGGTGTCCGACCATTCTAATTTTGGTCCCTGTTTTTAATTACTTTGCTTTCTCATCAAATGGGCTGTTCAAAGTTTACCAGCCCGTTCAAATCAGGTTTGTCATTTTTTATCACTCTGGAAATAATGCATACAAAGCTGGAAAGTTTCTTTATATAAAATAACCAAGATAACTCTGAGTCTTACCTGTATGATGCCCAGGAAGCAGAACTGAACAAGGCTTCTGTCCAAATATTCACCGTTGTACAAACCACGATCCTTAAGATCAACCAACAGAGAAATATAGAACTCCATTGACTCCCTCCTGAGGAAACCCCACCAGCTTTCAATTCTCTGGTTTGATGTGCTTGCCCCCTCTATATAGCTGTCAATGTCAGAGTCATCCTGTATATCTCGCCGCAGAAAACGTTGGAAGTCTCTCACTCTGACATTCTCCGTGCCCCTGTCACCTCTGACGATCCTTGGGCAGCCATCTGTTTTCTTAACTGCGTCCATGAAGTAGCCTCCAATAATCTTTGGGTCACTGCTGGTGGTGAACGCATTCATCCATATAATTTTCCTAGAAAATCCATCAATGCAGCCATTGATGCAGATTCCAAATGGTTTCAGTTTGTCATATGAGTCCAAATGCCATATGTAATTCGGCCCCTTTGCAAAGTAGCTGCGGCGATGAAGACGTCTGGTTCTCCTAAGTTCCACACCTCTTGGATCAAGTTCTTTTAATATAATACGGACCTCTTCTTTCTTTACCTTAAGTCCATTTTCCAGACATTTTGTAAACATCCATCTATATCCGTTCAGTTGACCAGTCGTTTGCAGCTGTGTTTGAATGAATCCCACAACATATTCAAGGTTTGTATATCCTTTGCGCCGAAATAGACCACAGGACTTCAGGATACGTTTTATGTGACGTTCAGACACAACATAACTGTGACGTCTTGCAAGCAATGCAGCAATGTCTTTGTATGGTAGCCCAAACTGAAAATATAGCGCAATTAGTTCATCTACATCCATTCTAATGTACACGGTTGTCCGAAATACTCATGCGATCATGCGAGAAAGTAAGTGGTGCGCACGAGAAAGTAAGTGGTGCGCACGAGAAACTAAGTGGTGCGCACGAGAAACTAAGTGGTGCGCACGAGAAACTAAGTGGTGCGCACGAGAAACTAAGTGGTGCGCACGAGAAACAGGGTGTCTACAAGTATAAACAAGTTAAATTTAATACTTTTTAAGACCTTTTAATACCACTTCTAAATGAAATTTAAGACCAAACGTACGATGGAAATACAAATCAAAATGACTGTTGAGTTTAAGAACATCGACTAAATGTGTTTAATGCGAAAAGACAAACATTTCATTACAGTCCCATGAACAAATGCTTATAAAATCAAGTAAATATATAAAATACTGTTCCTTCAGAACAAAAATAAATAAAACAGGGGTTGCGGGGGTTGCTGGAGCCTTTTTCCCGATATAAAATAATTGTAGCCGTCCAGTGGTTTCAGGGGCTTTCGTGCTCTCTCGTCTGTACTGGCCTGCGTGTTTATAAGGCAGCTGTATGTCGCGGTACGGAACACTTGTCAGCATTTCCCAGACTTGCTCCGTCCCTTCAGGCTTTTGCTGTGTGGATCTGGCAATCTGATACCATCAACCATCAACTTACTCTTATAACGATCTTGTGATACGTTATCTGAAGAAGAAAAATACGCGGAGAACTCGTCAGTTTCTCTGTTTGCGTCCGCCATTGTGTTCGCCTTTTGCCAACCAGTCCGGCGTGCATGCGCGAAAAACCCGCATCAAAACAATAACAATGAACTACCCTATAGGCCACCGCTGCGGTGCCGGTGTTATACATTTACATGTACATTTGCCAAAAAACGCACCCCTGCTATTTTACTGAAATATACACTTGTAGCTGATTTAACATTTCCTACATGTTTACAAATGTGTTCTAAGCTACCAGTATGAATTTCATGAGTCTGGGACAATTTTTAGATTAAAAACATAGGGGGTGCATTTTTCGGCAGCCATTTGCCAAAAAACGCACCCCCTGCTATCTATGAGGGGTTGGCACTTGTATGACTTTATTCCTGTATATCCATGTGTAGTTAAAGGATAAGGGTCAGCAAATGCAAATTCTGCCCGTTAAAACAATGACAGGGCAATTGTTGCTGTATGATCTGCAGCTCAATTTGGAACTTTTAAACAGGCTTTTGAAGAACTTTGATAATTTGCTGCTGTAATATTATAGAATTTTCAGAATAAAAAGCTAGCAGATTTGCAGAATCAAAAACAATTTAATAAATACAAGTATAGAGCATTAAGTATTGTTAGAAAGGTCACGCTATTTTCTGGAAAAATACATTATTGTATGAGTTAAGTTCTTTTCCGTTTTATTTCTCTTTCTTTGTAAGTTTGAAATGTCCCATGCCCCTGAAAGCACCATAGCTTTCTAACAGTAGCGAATGCATCAAACTGGTCTATGAACACTGTGCTGTTTACTGTAGATGCAGTCTGATCTTCCGTTTAAGACAAAGCTTTGCAGTTTCAAAACTCACGTCGGTTCTCACGGTTTATTGTTGTATGTGAATGACGAGAGACCACAACAAATAAATCAGCCGTACCTCAGATAAAAACTTTGGATTTAATGGTGTTCATTAAACCCGTACTTTTGTAAACGAATCTGCCAAATAAACACCGCTTTTTTCACACAAGAGGTATATTCAAACGTTTTGATATCACTAATATAAGAACAAGTAACTCCGTTGGTCACATTTTAATCCGTTTTCTTCGTCGATATTCAGCTGTACAGAGCGAGGCGTGCTCCCGCGACACCGGCCGGCCGGCGGGGTTCGCGCACCGCTGCGGTTGCTGTCACGCATTTTCCCGGCCCGTCCACCGGGCGATTCACACGAACGCGTTTGGCGTATGTTGTTCCACAGTTCTACCAGTAAAATGGGCGCCTGGACATCCTCTTGCGATAGTTTAACAGCTGAAAAGTCGGTCATATCGTTGTTTCTGTTGCATGTGTAACGGCTGGTTGCTACGTGCGCTCTCACACCATTTGTCCTACCTTAAAGGCAAGGAGCGTTGCTCATAAGATGGTAACGTCACGTGCGTACCGCGCCAGCAGTGCTCGGTCTGTGGCTGATGACGAGTCACGAGCACACGAGCCTGCTCAAGAACGCATATTGAGAAACGGCCATCGACAACGCAGCGCATAGGCTACCGGAAAAAAATATTCGACCTAGCAGAACAGATTGCCCGTATTTTCACGGTGACGTGACACACCAATATTTAAGACCCATGCAAAATTAATTTAAGACAATTTAATACTTTTCAAGGCCTTATTTTGAGGAAAATTGATTTACGACTTTTTAAGACTTTTTAAGGACCCGCGGCCACCCTGGAGAAAGTAAGTGGTGCGCACGAGAAACTAAGTGGTGCGCACGAGAAACTAAGTGGTGCGCACGAGAAACTAAGTGGTGCGCACGAGAATCTAAGTGGTGCGCACGAGAAACTAAGTGGTGCGCACGAGAAACTAAGTGGTGCGCACGAGAACGTATTATTTTTTTATTTCTCTTCGGTGTCCCTTTAGGGGCTCCGTAGCAAAGTCAACTAAATCTGATACTTTTAAAATATCCATTGAAAATTTCTGTATCTCTGCCACCTTTCAGCTTTAGATCCTTTGCGTCATCCTGGACAGCCTCTCCATCACTTTCCACATCCACATCATCATCTGGGTTACTTTCATCTCTGCAGCATCAAGTTCTTCCCTCACACTTTTGACAAACTGGTCCACAGTCCACTTTAAAATCTCAGCTCCCTTTCCTCCCTGTCCTCCATAAACTCCAGCTAGCACAAAAGACAGCAGCTTGCATCATTACATCATCTACTTCACACCTGTACATCAACTCCACTGGCTCCCTTTCACATTCAATATAAACCAATATTATGATCATACAAGGCCAAACACAGCCTTGGAAATGCAGGACACATCACCAACACTATGATGACATAATACATTTTAATTTGACACAGATTGCACATGACAATAATCAGTCTCTGCTTTGCCCGTTATTGTTCACCAATTAATCATTACAGTTTATAAAAAGGCATTATTTAACTTTTTTGAAGTTTAATAAAATTGTTATATTTTAGCCCAGTGACTGGAGACCTGTCCAGGATGAACCTTGTGTCCGCGCTCAACTTTAACTTAATAAAAAAACTCTCTGAGAATCGCCTTTCTCTGGCCTCACCCAGGTAGAACCCGTTCTCCAGTCCATGTTGTAGCTGCAGTTTATTTGTTTTATCTTTTTGATGTAGTTTTCTTAACAATCTGTAAGCATCAAAATCCTTGTCATTTTATGTAGTGTCCTGGAGCGCAACTGCTCATCAGGTGAACACTGCTGCATACCGACAGCAGATGCAGCTCTGCCTTCTTTGCTTCAGAACAGCGAAGGTTTTTTTTTTTTTTAACTCTTTCCGAATCGAACCCAGTCAAATCCGGCATATTGTTTCACAGTCCGACTCTTCTTCTTCAAGGGTCATGCTAAATTAGCCTGAGCTAGCGCGTTACTCTTCTTTGTGTTTAAATAAAACATAATAGCGAATCACGAGGAGATGCCTGGTTGGTCGCCGCGTTTATCAGCGAGGGAATAAACGCTGACAGACGACATGGCCACAGGTGGAAATAATTCATTAATTAATTGCAGGAGCAGATTGACACTTACCGAGGGAAGTCGTTGTCAGCTGTTCTATCTGCTGAACTTTCTGACCTGCTGGTTTGCATAAATCCAAAGAAAACCTTTGACCACCGCTACTTTCATTCATATCATCTGTGGCCAGTTTAAAATGCTCTCCCAAAAGTTAAAATGATGAACACCGATAAACCTCAGACTGGCAATGTCCGCTTTGGAAAGACTCGCCCTGCTCTCTTTCTGATTGGCTAATGTCCCGCCTCTCTCAGGTTTGATTGGTTGAGAGTAGCTTCAGATTATAACCTTGAATAAAAAGTCTAGACGGGATTTTTTGCGCTCAATTTCCAAATGACGGAAATCCGTCGCAGCGACGGAGAACTTTAACCCCTGAGTTAGACACTGTCGTTGGACAACATGCAGTAATATATAAATGTTTTAAATCAGGTTGGGTCCAGATTAGCCAGCAGGTGGGTCCGGATCCTGGTCCGCTAATCCGTGACCTCTGTTCTAAAGATTCCTCCAACGCTGCCTCACTTACTGAGGACGAGGTAATCATGTTTGGGAGGATGCCAATTATTTTATTTTTAATGGAATCAATTTTATTTATGAAGAATCCCATAAAATCATTACTGCTAAGTGTCAGGGTGCTCTGTTTTCTGTGCTCTAATTCTGCTTCACAGGTGCTTCTAGTTGGCTGGGGGGCGTGACCCACACCTGCGGCGTGTTTGGAGCGGCTTCCTCTGGCTTCTTAAGGAGAGCTCAGACAGATGGAAGACGCCAGAGCCTTAACTCAGTCATGGTACGACGTGGCCTCTGACGAAGATCCTGTACCTGAACCTGTGAGTCCTTTTTTGTACTCCGAACCTTGACTAACGTTGAGTCTCCTCTTTTTCCTAGTTTGTGTTTTTGGATTACTCACCTGCCTCGACGTCTCGCTTGGAGAACCAGCACCTCAAGAATCCTGTCGCTCAGATTTTGCTGTGGCTCTCCACTCATACCCTCTTGGTATTACCAAGCCGGGCCTGAGATCCCTTCCCGGATTCTACTGGTTCACTCTCTCTGGTCATCCATCTGTTTCCTCCTGTCTGCTGGGGCGCGCCCCGGATCCCTCGCCAGTTCACCATCTGTCCGCCCTCCAGCTACTAGCCACCGTTCATCTACTGAGAGCTTCGGTCACAGAGTTTCCCTGCCACTACTTTCCCGGTCAGGTTAGCCCGATTAAATGGTAAGCGGAACAGCTTCTGATTCGATCTCTTGAATTAATTCCCTTTTTCATCTGCAGTAAACTCCAGCTCTGACGTTCAGACCTCGACCAATTCCCTGTAGTCTGTATCTTCAATAAACATCTTAAAAGTGTGCTTGTCTTCCGTTCATATCTGCATGTGGGCTAAACACTTGAAAAACATGGCAGAAGAAGGCTCTGGCCAGAAAAGCGCAGCAGATACTTTCGGACGGCAGTTAGCCGCACAGCAGGAGCAACTACAGGCGCTAGGTCTAGCAGTTAATTCAACACATGAACAACTCCAGCTAGTAGCCGCTCAGCTCAGTCAGCTGACGGCATCATTTACTTCCGCATTAGCTCCGCCAGTCACTCAAGCTTCGGACACTCCGCCCCCCGCACCTCCGGCAGCCGAGGCACCTGCTGAAACTCCTCTCCCAGAGGGTTCGTCCCCGAGTCCTGATAAGTTCTCAGGTGAAAGCGGGGATTGTGGTGGTTTCATTTTCCAGTGTGACCTCGTCTTTAATCGTTCCTCTCGCACATTTTCCACTGACCAGGTTAAGATTTCCTATGTACGTCTTTTAACCGGTCGAGCCCTTAGATGGGCAGAAGCCCGATTTCCAGATTGTGATTCGTTTGGTTGTACCTTTCAGGAATTTATTACCTAGTTTAAGAATGTTTTTTCGGCGGAGATAGATCCGGTACAACAGTCACGGACATTACTCTCGTTGAAGCAACGAGGAAGACGTGTATCTGACTTTTCTGTTGAGTTTCGCACTTTTGCTGCTGCCGCCGCTTGGGAAGACAAGCCGTTAAAGGCAGTATTTGTTCAGGTTTTGGATGAGAGTTTAAAGGATGAGTTAGCCCGAGTTGAGGAACCAAGTACTTTTGAAGGCTTAGTCGCCTTAGCCATTCGTTTGGATTCCCGTTTACGTAGTCGTAACCGGGGCCGATCTGATAGACCCGTACGGTCTAAAGGACCACCGCCACAGTTACCCGGTCCACAACGGTCGGGAATCAGGCCGCCGTCATCCCCCGAACCCATGCAGATCGGCCGTGTTCACTTAACGAGTGAAGAACGCCAGCAACGAGTCTCAGGTAATCAGTGCCTATATTGTGGTGATGACGGTCATTTTGTTAAATCCTGTCCGGTGCGGCCAGAAGACCGGGTCCGTCATCTATAGTGGGGACGGTGGCCGACCGAGACGTTAATCCTTTCCCCAAATCTTGTGTTGGTTCAGCTTCGTCCCATTTCTGCCTGCCGGCAACATTAGTTTTTGACCGGGACAGTTTTAATGTCACAGCCTTACCCTCTTGGTATTACCAAGCCGGGCCTGAGATCCCTTCCCGGATTCTACTGGTTCACTCTCTCTGGTCATCCATCTGTTTCCTCCTGTCTGCTGGGGAGCGCTCCGGATCCCTCGTCAATTCACCATCTGTCCGCCCTCCAGCTACTAGCCACCGTTCATCTACTGAGAGCTTCGGTCACAGAGTTTCCCTGCCACTACTTTCCCGGTCAGGTTAGCCCGATTAAATGGTAAGCGGAACAGCTTCTGGTGTACTTTCCCTGGTTTGATCTCTTGAATTAATTCCCTCTTTCTTCCGCAGTAAACTCCAGCTCTGACGTTCAGACCTCGACCGATCCACCAGCTTGTCGATCCCCTGTAGTCTGTATCTTCAATAAACATCTTAAAAGTGTGCTTGTCTTCCGTTCGTATCTGCATGTGGGCTAACCACTTGAAAAACATGACACTAAGACCTAAGGGAATGGATGGATCAACGGAGCTATGACTCTTTGTAAGTTTGGCAACTGTACTGAAGAGAAATCTAGGATTATTTTTGTTCTCCTCAATTAATGATGAAAAATATGCTGCTCTAACTCTGCGAAGGGTCTTGTTATACAACAATAGACTGTCCCTCCAGATTAGGTAGGATTCCTCTTGGTGTGTAGAGCGCCATTTTCTCTCCAATTTCCTAACATTGTGCTTCAAGGAATGCAGCTCTGAATTAAACCAGGGAGCCAGCTTCCTGTTGTTACGACCCCAAAGGTCTAGGGGTACAGGGGAGGTAACATAAAATTGTCCAGAGAAAAGTAGTATAATAAAAAGGTGATTTATTACAAAAAGAATGGGTTTTAACAAACACAAAACAATACAACCCAGTTTAACACAAAATAAAGGTCACATAATCTTAACAGTGCTTAGGGTAAATTAAATTACTACATGTTTAACCAAACTAGGAAGCACAACTAATTCAAAATGAGGCCAAAACAATTACCATCACCAACACCAACGGTGGGGGAACAGCTTAACAAAAGCCACTTCCTACTAGCTGTCCCCAAAGAAGGAATGAGTGCTGGAGTCTTTTATACTGCTGCAGGTGGGTCTCATCAGCAGTCAGATTGGCATGGTAGTCCTCTGCTTGTCCAATGAGGTTGCAGCTTCTTTGCAGCCTCCTTACAGCCAATCAGGTAGATGTTACGTCACAGTGGATTTGCATAACAAACAAGCCTCCTGCACAGCCTCTATAGGCCAGGGGCCGTAACACTCCCCCCCATAAATTACAAAATCAAAATTTTGTAAATACATAAATCACACACACAAAACGAGTAACACAACCAGCAAAGGTTAGGATCAAACAGAGTGTCACAGCAAGACAGCGAACTAGTGACACATCCTGCCATTGTCAGGTTAAATCGAGTGTTACGGAAAACAGGAAACAAGTAACACAACCAGGAATTGAGAGGCTAGAACAGAGTGCCACGGCAAATTACCAGACGAGTGACACAGCCTTCAATACACAGTTTAACAAAGTGTCACAGAAAACAAGGATCGAGTAACACAACCAGCATTGTCAGGTTCAAACAGAGTGTCACGGCAAATTACCAAACGAGTGACACAACCTGCAATTATCTGGTTAAGCGAGTGTTACAGTAAAACAAAAACGAGTAACACTGCAGCAATGGCTAAGTTTAAACCGAGTGTCACGGCAAAAAAACTAAACGAGTGACACAACCTGCCATTATCTGGTTAACAGAGTGTTACAGCAAAAACATAAACAAAACACACCCGGCAGTGTGTCAAGCTGCTCTAAAACGAAGCTGCCAATCTTTCTTGAGCTTTATCACAAAACTTTGCATTGCAATAAATTAGGCCATGTTTCTCTAGGCCATTGCAATGCACCAGCAATGCTCAAATGCTGCAAAGGATGAGTCTGAAAGGAGGTACTACAGAAATACACTTACAAATTTTGAATGGGATAGCAGACATGGAGGTAGAACCTGGTGTGACAGAGGCAGGGGGCGCACGAGTCTGGGCCTCCAGCTCAAATTTGCGCAGCTGTATAGCTTTCTCTGCCATTTCCAGCCTCCTGATTTCAAGCCGAACTTTTCTGTCCTGGGCTTTTTCCTCAGCCTCCATCTGGAGACGTGCCAACCGCACCTTTAAAGGAACTCCATAGCGTCCTTCTGGGCTCACTGATGTTAGTGGATCATAGCGAGGGAGTGTGCGAGGTGACTTCCCCCAGTCACTCACTGCTGCCTCCACACTAAAACCATTTTTGAGGTCCTCCACAGACAAGGCCTTTAGGCTTGGCACCACAGCAGCCCCAGGCAGATCAAGCTCTTTGATCACACCACTTTCCACCAACCCATCCGCTATCAGAGCCTTCAGGTCACCTTTAAGGACCTGCAGCTGCTCCACAATTTGCAGCACTTGACACTTGCGGCACCTATCAATAAACTCAAGAGAGGGGGCGGCCAAAAAGCACTCCAGACCAAAGGAAACCGACATGGTTTACCTATATGACCAACCCAAAAGTTCCCCTCCTGACTCTGGACACAGGGATCCTCTTAATAGAGCTCCCGGACGAGCCCCCACTTATGTTACGACCCCAAAGGTCTAGGGGTACAGGGGAGGTAACATAAAATTGTCCAGAGAAAAGTAGTATAATAAAAAGGTGATTTATTACAAAAAGAATGGGTTTTAACAAACACAAAACAATACAACCCAGTTTAACACAAAATAAAGGTCACATAATCTTAACAGTGCTTAGGGTAAATTAAATTACTACATGTTTAACCAAACTAGGAAGCACAACTAATTCAAAATGAGGCCAACACCAACACCAACACCAACACCAACACCAACACCAACACCAAAGGTGGGGGAACAGCTTAACAAAAGCCACTTCCTACTAGCTGTCCCCAAAGAAGGAATGAGTGCTGGAGTCTTTTATACTGCTGCAGGTGGGTCTCATCAGCAGTCAGATTGGCATGGTAGTCCTCTGCTTGTCCAATGAGGTTGCAGCTTCTCTGCAGCCTCCTTACAGCCAATCAGGTAGATGTTACGTCACAGTGGATTTGCATAACAAACAAGCCTCCTGCACAGCCTCTATAGGCCAGGGGCCGTAACACTGTGAATAATCACCTTCTTTTTCAAGGGAGCTACATTGTCTAATGCAGAACGCAATGACGGAGTCATACCGTTAACAAAGACATCTATTTGTGAATGGGAAGAAACAACATTGCTGCTATCTGCAGGGTATTTCTGCAATACTGACGATATTAAAAGGGGGACAGACTCTTTAAAGTTTGATGCAGCATTGTCCAATAAAGATCTACTATAATGGAACCCTCTTTTGGGGGTGGAGAACTCAGTTAGATTAAACTCAAACGTTATTAAAAAATTATCAGATAGGACAGGGTTGTGAGGAAATACTGTTAATTCTTCACAATCAATGCCATATGTCAGCACAAGGTCTAAAGTATGGAGCCAAGAGTGTGTCGGTTTATGCACATTTTGAGCAAAACCAGTTGAATCTAGGATAGTTTTAAAGGCTACACTAAGGTTATCACATTCTGTGTCAACATGAATGTTAAAATCACCCACTATAATAACCTTGTCAGTGTTTATCACCAAATCAGATAAGAAGTCTGACAGCTGATCCAAAAACTGAGAGTAAGGGCCTGGTGGGTGATACAAAACAACAAACAGAAGAGGTTTTATTGCTTTGCAATTTGGATAAGGGAAACTGAGGGTTAAATGTTCAAAAGAACTGTAGTTATTAATTGGCCTGGGACTAATTAATAAATCAGACTGAAAGATGGTTGCCACTCCTCCTCCTCTTCCCACAGATCTAGGAATGTGGAAATTTGAATATTTCTCATTTGGAGTTGACTCATTTATACTAACGTAGTCCTCTTGTAGCCAGGTTTCTGTGAGACAAAATAAATCAATCTGTTTATCAGAAATCAATTCATTAACTAACAAAGTCTTTGGAGGGAGAGACCTTATATTTAATTGACCACATTTAATTGTTTTATTTTTTGGTTCAAGGTGAGCCATATTGATTTTTATTAGATTTTTATGATTTGTTCCTTTTAGATCAGTTTTTGATCTGTTAAGTTTTGGCCGTGGGAAAGACACCGTTTCAATGGGGTAATGGGTGGGTAACAGTACAGAAGCTGCAGAGAGGTGTGTTAAACTACGGCTCTGCTTCCTGGTCTGGACCCTGGGTTGTCAGCATTTAGGAGAACTAATAAATCCGGCCAAATTCCTAGAAAGAAGATGCACCATCCAAAGTAGGATGGATGCCGTCTCTCCGGATCAGACCAGGTTTTCCCCAGATAGTTCGCCAGTTATCAATGTAGCCCACGTCGTTTTCAGGACACCACCTAGACAACCAGCGGTTGAATGATGACATGCGGCTAAACATGTCATCACTGGTCAGATCACGCAGGAGACCAGAGAAAATTACGGATTCCGACATTGTTTTAGCAAACTTACACACCAAAGTGTGGTGTGAATGTTATTCTTAAGTCACTATGGCCTCACGCCACTCGGACATGAGAGCACGGGCCCGCTGACTGCAAGGCCAAATGCTGTGTAGTTACTGTGCGGTGACTACACAGCATTTGGCGAAGGTGAAGAGAGAGCTGAGCCAAAAGGCAAAGCTCTCGATTTACCAGTCGATCTACGTTCCTACCCTCATCTATGGTCATGAGCTTTGGGTCATGACCGAAAGAACGAGATCCCGGATACAAGCGGCCCGAAATGAGTTTTCTCCGTAGTGTGTCTGGGCTCTCCCTTAGAGATAGGGTGAGGAGCTCAGTCATCCGGGGAGGACTCAGAGTAGAGCCACTGCTCCTCCACGTCGAGAGGAGCCAGTTGAGGTGGCTCAGGCATCTGGTTAGGATGCCATCTGGACGCCTCCCTAGTGAAGTGTTCCGGGCACATCCCACCGGGAGGAGACCCAGAGGGAGACCCAGGACACGCTGGAGGGACTATGTTTCTCAGCTGGCCTGGGAACGCCTTGGGATTCCCTCGGAGGAGCTGGCCCAAGTGTCTGGGGAGAGGGACGTCTGGGCCTCCCTACTGAAGCTGCTACTCCCGTGCCCCGACCCGCATAAGCGGAAGAAAATGGATGGATGGATGGATGGATGGATGGATGGATGGATGGACCACAAGCTGTGAAAGAAGCTGAAACAGCTCCGCAGAAGGCAGAGTTTTGACTACGTTCTGGATGGACAGACCTTTGAATGGATTCGCAGCCCAGATCAGCTTCGTTATTTTTATGCGTGAGAAAAGCCATGGGTTGCATGTGAGTGTGTGAAGTCAGTGAAATGCATGTGTCACATGGTCAATGCGTGAGAGCAGTCAAACAAACACACATGCAGGCCTGATTTTTCCACATTATTTTTTACACAGATCAGTGGTCTTTAATTTTTGCAAGGTTTCGACGAAATATATATTTTTTAATATGTTAAGTGCCTAGCTTAGTTCAAAAGGGAGGATGGGTGGGCTATAACGACCCCGATTGTCGTAATTTTTAGACAGACACGCAGCTCTACGCTTTGGTTCTGTGAGGATACATCTCTCCATCTCGCAGACACTTGGACCCTTGCTCCTTTTTAATGCTTAACTTTAATTTTACCTAGTGTTTTGTGGTTAGTCAAAACGGAAGTTTAACCGGTCCTATCCTGCGCCTCTTTCATTTACACACACATATATATATATATATATACACACACATACATGCATCCATCCATCCATCCATGGCATATATATACACCTATACATATATACATACATATATACATATATACACATTTATACATATACATATATACACATATTTACATATACATATGTACACATATATACATATATATACATATCTACACAAGAGATCATATGATAAACCTGTCATGGGTCAGCAAGAAATTTGACAGTCTAACTGGAATAGTACTATTCAAATATGTAATAAAAGAAAAAAGTACAACCCTCTGAAACTGAGCTTCAAGATTCGTTACAGAAATATACTCGTATGTCACATCAAGAATATTTAACTTACACAAACATGCTTAAAATAACTTCTGGGTGAGGGTCAGAACAGAAACAGCCACTTAAACTTTGAGCAGTAGAGTATAGATTATGTATGCCTCTATTTAAATGAAAAAAGCATGTACAAATATAGCATTAATATTAAAAGTGCATTTTGTTGTACTGCATTAGAATTTGTACCAGAATTGGTATGACTTGTAAACAACAAATACACAGTATTACATATACACCACATCCAACACAGATCTGGTAATAGTCACTACTCAAATGTGCAATAAAAATCTTACAAACCTACACACTGAAACGGTGCAATTTCAACACTTAAACCAGCCGTCCAGACTAGTTGACTTTTAAGAATGCAGTTACAACATTAATGAAACAAAATCAACACAAAAACAAATTAACAGCTTCAACTGTCTAACCATTCTCTATGAAGAATAAAATCTCCACTAGATATTTGAATAAAGGTATCTGTTATTTGGTTAAAAAAATAACAGATACTTTATTTGGCAAAAAATAAAACATTAATGACAAGGCAAGATGCCACATTTTCCTCCTCTAAGATGGCAAAGTCATAAATGCATGTAGGAAAGCAACTTAAACTTCAAGGTGTTTACTTTTAAGACAGTTTATATCCATCCAGGTTTTTGGAAGACTTCAAAAGTGTAGTGCACAGTTGTTCAGGGATCAGAAGATCACCCCTTGGCTTTATTAGTTACACCACAGGTGGACTTAAAGCATGTTTCAATGACTTAAAAATAAATAAATAAAATAAATAAATAAAAAAGGCGCTCAGATCTGTACACGGTGATAAATGAAATACACGCACAGCTCAAGAGCACGTTGGTATGGTTGTTGTTCACGGTTGGGTACACAAGGCACGGCCTATGGTTTATCCTTTTTCACACTCTCTTACTCTTTGCACTTTTTTATTTCTTTGTGTATTTCTATCTTATTTGTCTGCTTCTTTCCTGATCATCAGTCAATCACAAGCACATCATATGATGCTACCTGGGTCTATGTATGACTATTTTCTCAAGGGCATGCACCTTCTAACTTCTCACTCACATCTATGGCGAATGTAAAGTTTGTGACATGGAATGAGCATGGGGCTGGCACCAGAGAGAAAAAAATGAAGATCATTAACCAGCTTACTAGATTAAAGGCAGATGTTGTCTTATTGCAAGAAACCCACAAATCAGCTACAAATGCAAGTGAGCTTAATTCACCTGAGTTCCCTGATGTGTTTGCGGCCGGCTATAACTCTAGACAGAGAGGTGTAGCAATCTTAATCCACAAAAACGTTAGTTTTAAAATATTAGATAAAACTGTAGATCCTGAAGGTAGATACATAATAATTAAAATAGCTATCCATAACCAGAAGCTATGTATTGTCAGTATACAGGACTGTCTCAGAAAATTAGAATATTGTGATAAAGTTCTTTATTTTCTGTAATGCAATTAAAAAACATGAAATGTCATACATTCTGGATTCATTACAAATCAACTGAAATATCGCAAGCCTTTTATTGTTTTAATATCGCTGATTATGGCGTACAGCTGAAGAAAACTCAAAAATCCTATCTCAAAATATTAGAATATTTCCTCAGACCAAGTAAAAAAAAATTATAACAGCAAAACAAAATCAAACATTTGAAAATGTCCATTAATGCACTCAGTACTTGGTTGGGAATCCTTTTGCACAGATTACTGCATCAATGCGGCGTGGCATGGAGGCAATCAGCCTGTGGCATTGCTGAGGTGTTATGGATGCCCAGGATGCTTCAATAGCGGCCTTTAGCTCATTTGCATTGTTGGGTCTGGTGTCTTTCAGCTTCTTCTTCACAATACCCCACAAATTCTCGATGGGGTTCAGGTCAGGGGAATTGGCAGGCCAATCAAGGACAGTAATGCCATGGTCAGTACACCAGTTACTGGTGGTTTTGGCACTGTGGGCAGGTGCCAGATCTTGGTTGTGCAGCGTTTCCTGCCACATTTCCCCCTTCCAACACACTTTTTGTGAATGTGCTTTGAAACTGCACTCTGTGAACAGCCTGGTCTTTGAGAAATTTCTTTTTGTGTCTTACCCTCCTGATGGAGGGTGTCAATGATGGTCTTCTGGACAACAGTCAGATCAGCAGTCTTCCCCATACTTGTGATTTAGTTTACTGAACCAAGCTGAGTGTTTTTCAAGGCTCAGGAAACCCTTGCAGGTGTTTCGAGTTAATTAGACGATTCAAGGGATTAGTTGAATAGCCTACTAGTATACTTTTTCACGATATTCTAATTTTCTGAGACAGTCCTGTATATGGTCCAAATGTTGATGACCCCTCTTTTTTCCACCAATTCTTCCTTGCACTTTCAAAACACGGGGATTGTTCACTAATTATAGGAGGTGACTTCAACTTTGGTTTAAATAACGATATAGACAGGTTGAATAAAACACGGGCTCAGCGTAGTTGGCAGTCAGTAAGTGTAGTCAAACAATACATGAGTGATTTTGGTCTCTGCGATGCATGGCGTTCTCTTCATCCTAATAGTAAAGAATACACTTTTTTCTCAAATGTTCACCATTCGTACTCTCATCTGGACTACTTTCTAATAAGCAGCTCACTGCTGTCGGTTGTTTCAGAGACGGTAATTCATCCTATTGCTATCAGTGATCACGCTCCTGTTACTCTCACCTTAATTAATAAAAAAATAACCCCACAAAACAAAAGCTGGAGATTTAATTCATCACTGCTTAAAGATGAAGAATTTATAAAATTCATCAAAGAACAGTGGGCTTCATAGTTAGAAAACAATGATCAACCAGGTACATTGGCATCGATATTGTGGGAAGCTGGAAAAGCAGTGATGAGAGGTAAAATAATTTCTTTCTCATCTCATAAAAAGAAAAAAAAAGATTCAGGAATTAGAAGAAAAACTTAAGTTACTAGAATCCTCTCAAGAAGAAGGAAAGTTAGGTAAAATCCGTGAAGTAAAATTAGAACTAAACCACTATATTGAAAAGCAAAATAGATTTCTAATACAAAGACTTCGAATAGAAAATTTTGAACATGGCAATAAGTCAGGAAGCTTCCTAGCTAATCAGCTTAAAATAAATAAGGAGAAAACTACTATATTTGCAGTTACAGATTCAACTGGTAATACAGTAAGTGAACCGGAGTGTATAAATAATACCTTCCGCGATTTCTACAAATCTTTATACACACCACAGATAAATCCATCAGAGAAGGATATTAAGCAATTTCTGGATAAAATTACACTTCCTAAATTATCAGATAACCAAAGAATGACACTGGATTCCCCGCTGACAACAGCTGAAACCCAGGAAGCTCTTAAAAGCATGCCTAATAAAAAGGCTCCAGGTCCAGATGGATTCCCTACTGAGTTTTATAAAGAGTTCTGGAATATTCTAGCTCCAACGTTCCACAGAATGTTGCAGGAAATACAGGAAAAAGGTAGATTTCCAGCTAATATGAATTCTGCCACCATCAGCCTTCTGCTCAAGCCAGACAAAGATCCTGTGTTGCCCACTAGTTATCGTCCCATATCCTTAATTAATGTGGATATTAAGATAATCTGTAAAGCTTTTGCAAAAAGATTAGACAAAGTAACTCCTCTCATAATACATCCAGATCAAACTGGTTTCATCAGAGGAAGGCAGTCATCCACAAATACAAGCCGATTACTTAATTTAATTGATTATTCCTACAATAAAAACATTAAAACCAATATATTGTCTTTAGACGCAGAAAAAGCATTTGATAGAGTAAATTGGAAATTTTTATTCGCTACTCTTCATAAATTCGGTTTTGGCGAATTATTCATAAATTGGTTAAAAATTTTATACAATTCTCCAACAGCCTGTGTCAGGACAAATAATCAAATATCTTCCAGTTTTTGTCTACAGAGGGGCACCAGGCAAGGATGCCCTCTTTCTCCATCACTTTTTGCCATTTTTATAGAACCTCTAGCAGCAACAATCAGACAAACAAAAGCTGTAAAAGGTATAAAATGCATGAAAATAGAGCATAAGATTAGTCTGTATGTGGATGATGTATTACTTTATCTCCAGCATTCAAATAATTCTCTTTTACAAGTAATTAGAATACTAGAATCTTTCTCTAAAGTATCAGATTACTCTTTAAACTGGTCTAAATCTACGGTACTGTCAATTAATTGCTCTCTCGAAAACTCCCTAGATTTACAAATGCAATCAGGAAATATTAAATATTTAGGTATTACTGTGTTGTCTAAATTAACGGATTTACTTAAACTTAACCACGCCCCACTTTTAAACAGGATAGAAGAGGACCTTGAAAGATGGAAATCGCTTCCAATCACACTTATGGGTAGGGTAGCTTCAATAAAAATGATGGTCCTACCTAGAATTAATTATTTATTTTCAATGATCCCCAATAAACCATCATCTGACTGGTTTAAATCTCTAGACTCTGCCATTTCTAAATTTCTTTGGAAAGATAAACCCCCACGTATTAGCTTAAAGACAATACAGAAGACTAAAGACAGGGGAGGATTAGATTTGCCTAACTTCCATAACTATTACTTAGCAAATAGGCTACAATACATCTCTAAATGGATAAAAAATAGTCTTTTAGATGAGGCTTGGTTAGATATAGAACAGGAAATGTGCAATAATATCATGATTTCAGATTTGCCGTTTATTAGCTCAAATATAAAACAGCATACATGCTTCAAAAATATCAACATTAGTTTTACTCTGACAGCATGGTGGGAGTTCCTTAAAATGACAAAGTCATCCCTTATCCCATGCAGTCGTACACCTATCTGGAATAACCCTGATATCCTACAAAATAATAAAATGATAAACTTTACATACTGGAAGAATAAAGGTATTAAATATCTGGAACATCTACTTGACGGAACCGAGTTCATCAATTTTGCTAAACTAAATATGCAATATGGCATTAGTAAAAATAAATTCTTGGAATATGAACAACTTAAATCTATAATTAGAAATAAATATAAGCATATTAATGGTGGTTTACAAATCCCAACTAATATATTAGAGTTCCTAGATTTAACCCCCCCCCCCCCCCCCAAACTACTGTCTAAATCATACAGGACACTGACTAAAATAGATGATTCGATATCTCTTCCTATTATGAAATGGGAAAAGGATTTATCAGGCACCTTTGAACAAAATTTCTGGGCTCGGATATGTCTAAGAACTTTCAAATTGACTAGAAACACCAACTTACAACTAATACAATACAAAATCCTTCACAGAGTACACTACACAGGACAAAGATTGTTCAAGATGGGTTTGGCACAATCTAATATCTGTCCACACTGCATAGGCAATCATCCTGATAATTATTTTCATGCGTTATGGTTATGCACACCAGTCCAGAGGTTCTGGAAACAGATATGTAAGGACTTATCAAAGTGCTTGAGCTGTAAAATTACACCTTCCCCATCAGTTTGCTTGCTCGGTAATTTTGAGGAAAGTCCTCTGAAAAAAGAAATAGTTTACATGGTTTTCACTGCATTATGTATCGCAAAGAAAACTATCCTCATGAATTGGAAAAGTAAAGAAAATCTCAGTATCAATCAGTATAGAGATCTTTTGTTGGATCATATTAATCTAGAGACAGCATCTGCTTCCACATCTGATTGGTCTCTTTGGGCTCCTCTGATCAACACCATCACTTAGTGGAATAGGGGGCGGTGGGTTGCTTCCTGCAGGGCGCAGTGGCTGGATGGAGGGGTTCCTCGGGCTCTGGGGGCACTTGGAGTAGGGCGCCTGGTGGATCCGACTCCAGGGTCTGTTGCCCCCATCTGGGAGGAGCTTGGGAGGCCTACGGGCGGCCTACAGCGCCGCTTGCAGCGCTCTTGGGGAGCTGCGTGGTGACGGACGTGGGTTACTGACCTGGTAGCTGTGCTGCCGCTGGGTGGGGCCAGGGTGGGTCTGGGGTTCTGGGGTCCCTGGGGCGCGCCGCCCTCGGGCGGGGGCCCCGGCGGGGCCCCGGGGGTTCCGGTTCCGGGGGGTGTGCCGCTTTTGGTGTGGGCCGGCGCGCGCCCGGGTGTCCGCCCCTGCACGGGGCCTCTGGTGCGCTGGGGGGCCTCGGGGCCTGTTGAGCTGGTAGGGGGGCATGGTCATTAACATCTCAGGGCAGATGCTCTTCTCCTTCATTGGATAGGCACTCTGCTAGTGGGGGGAGGGGGAAGGAGGGGGAGTAGGGACCTACCCAGCCTGGATGTCTACTGTCGAATGTATGGTGAGTTGTTTGAACGTTAGGGGAGGGATTAAATCTACGGGTGTGGGGGGGGGGGGGGTGGACATTCTGGTGGGCTTGTGTCCGACCCCCTGTCCCGGTCCTGGTCCGTGTCGTCTTCCGGTGCGGGTTTCGCTTGGGGGGTGGGGTTTGCGATGGCTCGTGCGGGCTGGCTGGCCAGGGTCCCCCCCTCTTATTTATTTATTATTATTAGTATTTATTTATTTATTATTATTTTTTATTTTTATTTTTTTTTGGGGGGGGGGGGGTAAAGCCAGTAGGCTTGGTGGGTGGGCTGGGGGGGGTTGAGGTGTTGGTCCTGGTGGGTGGTTGGCTGGTGGGCCCTGTGGCCTCTCCCTGGCCCCCAGGCTAGGGTGGTGCCGCTGGCAAGGCCCCCTTCTCTGGGTGGGGCTTTCGGGGAGCGGGGGTGCCTATTGGAGTCAGTAGGGGAGCTGGCTCCCTGGGATGGCTTCCCAGTCCTTTGCTCCCCATCCCCAGACTCCTCCCTCTGCCTGCTCCATCACGCCGCCACACATGTAGGTCCTGGGGGAGAGGGCGTTACTGGAGGTTGCCACTTTCTGGTGACGCCCCTCTCCCCAATTTTATCATGCATCTTAGACACTTTCACTCCAAACATTTTCACAACGCACACTCATGTAGGCCATGGTATGGGGGGATGGGGGAAGACGTCTGTGGGGGGGGGGCTTATGTTGTGTGAGCCTCACCTCGGACGGCTCCCTTCACCTCCTCTACCACTTAGACATTGAGGGTTATGGGCAGTTGCCCGGAGGGGGTGCGCTGGCACCAGCTTCCTTCCGGAGGGGGGGTGGGCTGTGCCGTGCACCCCCTTCGGCGCTCCCGGTTTTTAAACGCACTTGAGAACAACACGCAACAACACAACATCTGAGCGGGCGTAGGGAGGATCGGGGTCTTCTGCACACCCCCGTTCTCCGATGGCGGCAAGGAGTCTGGGGCCTGGAGGAGGTGCGGGCCACTGTGTCCAGGGTCTTGGCAGGAGGCTGCAATGGGTAGTCAGTGGCTTGCCAGGTCTGGGGCTGACGCCTCTGCTCCCCCCAGGAGGGGTGGGGGGCAGCGGTGGCTAGGGTAAGGTGGGGGAGGGAGGGGGTTTATTAGGTATTTAGGGGGTGAGAGGGGCTCTGGCTGGGTGGCTCGTACGGGTCGTGTTGGCCCGCCCTCTTTGGGGGGCGTCTGGTCCGGGGGCGGGGCCGGGGGTCGGGCACAAGCAGTCGTATAGTCGATTTGGGGTGACCCCCCCCTCTGGTCAGTGTTGGATGCGAGTGTTATGTGGGAATGTGTGTACAGCGTCTTTTTTAAATCTGTGTGTGGTGAGTGGGGCACAAGGGAGGGATGGTGTGAATGAGTTTTCCTTTTTTTTTCAGGTATGGGTGTGGTCCGCTCCCTCTCCCAAGAACATCTCAAGTCTCCGATAGGTGCGGAGCCCATCCCCCCACGTCCTGCCCTCCTCCGCTGCGTTGGCAGGCGCCTTGGCCCTCTGGCGCATTGGTGGGCTTCGGGTTTGGGGCGGGTTCCCGGGCGTGCGCCGGCCCACTCCTGGCGGCTTCTTCGCGGGGCCTGGCCCCCCGGGGGGCGGCCGGGGCCCCCGTCGCGGGGGCGGGGCGCCTCTGGGGCCTCTGGCCGGGACCACTTCAGCAGGGCTAGCTGCCGGCGGAGCCCACGGGCTCGTCCCCGCGGCTCTTGGGGGCGTCGGCATTGCGGTGGCTGGGGGATTTCCTCGGGGTTGTCTCTACTCTTTCCTTGGGGGGGGGGGGGTTGCAGATATCCTGTGTCGGCCCCTCCTGGGCGCCCTGCTTTGGGGGCCCCTTTGGGAGTCCGGGATTATGGGCCCCCTGACTCCTGCCTCTGTGCTCGGGGAAGGCGGGCCTTTGGTTCTCCACAACCACTATCAAGCTATTTCCTTCTGTATAATTTTCACCTAAACTAGTGCACTCTCACAAACTCCCACAGGTGCTGGGTCCCAGGTATTAAATGTTCACTTATAAACAGTAATCTTATAATTTATTTATTTATTTATCTTCTATCTCTTTCTTTTTCCAAGTATCACATTACACATGTCAGCTTACATAATAATATATATGATTTAGCAATGGCATCCAGGTGTTACTCGACTGTATCTGTTGCTTTATGTCTGTTGGTTGTGCTGTTCTTTTTGCATCTCTCTTTCCAGGTGATGGAGCAGACAGAGAAGGTTTTATCATTCTCTCCCTTTTATCTCTTCTTTCACCTCTACTCTTTTTCTTTCTTTCACTTCTTGGTCTTCCTTTACTCTCCCATTGTAATGTCCATATAATTTGAAATTCTCCCTGCAGGAATCACAATAAAGCTATTTACAAGCATAAATCAAGTAGAGCACTATGGCGAAAGCTGTTCGCTCCACTTGTAAAAGCAAAATCTGTCGAGCTCTATCTGGCATTGAGACATCAATTCCTATTGCCACATTGCTAGATAGGTCACTGGGGGAAAAAAAGTGTAGTGCAAAGTGGGAGGGTATCACTGATCTCTATTCACTGGATTGCTGATTTGCCCGAAAAACTGAAGTCACTGGCCGCCATCTTGCTACTCCCTACTCCCACAGGATTTGGTTGCAACAACAAAGCAGTCTTCTGGCTGAGTGAAAACGTTTCACAGGTAATTCTACAGTCAGTGGATGTACTAACACTATCAAGTACTGAGAAAGTCATGTGCTGAAATATATTGCATGTTATTTATACATGTGTGTGTATATATAAATTTAGAACATAACAAAAGTATATGGCATTTGACATTTTAAAAGTTTTAAGCTTCCCCTGAACATGAGAAAATCCTCGTTATTCGATGCTGTAGCGCACATATTTCCTAGTTACTGGAGGAAAATAAGGAGTACCAATATGGCGGCTGGGGCCTGTTTCAATAAGGAGGTTCAACCAACTCTGAGTTAAAACTTGAACTCTGAGTTGACTTAACCTGAGATGGGAAACTCTGAGTTTTGGGTTTCAGAACAGCTGAAATGAGTTAGTTCAATCAACTTTTAGTTGACTGACTCTGAGTTAAGCGTGTGCACCACAACTATAAAAAGCCATTATCAATGGAGCGCAGATATTACAAGTCACCATGGCAACAGCGTCAGACAAAAAAAGGTGTGCATATTTCTCACCAGCAGAACTGGATGTGCTTAGTAAGCAGACCAATACTTTCTAGAGACAGTAATTATTACATTAATCTAATTAGACTTGTTGAAGATAAAATTTGTAGTTAGTAATTAAGAACTATTTTAGAGTAACTTACCCAACTGTTATAATATCAGAGGTGAAACTGGAAGAACAGTATTTTATTAAACCTAATTTAATTTTCATGGATAGGTGCAATCCTGCAGGCATCAAAAGAACATGGCAGCAGCTGAAAATGAAATATAAAAACATACTTCAAGCAGGTAAGCCTTGAGCACATCATAGGAGTAGAGTAGCTACCTGGCTTTACAAAAATTTGACATATTAAATGACTAAATGGCATTCAGTGTCTATTTTCAATTTTTCAATTCAATTTTATTTATATAGCGCCAATTCATGAAACATGTCATCTCAAGGCACTTTACAAGTTAGGTTCAATCATATTATACAGATTGGGTCAGATTATACAGATTGGTCAAAAAAATGTTCCTATATAAGGAAACCAGTTGATTGCATCAAAGTCCCGACAAGCAGCATTCACTCCTGGAGAAGCGTAGAGCCACAGGGAGAGCAGTGCTGCAGCATTTTTGACATAGGTCTAAATGTTCATTCTCATTTGACTTCTACTCAGCCAACAGAAAGAAGGCAGAGGCTCGTAAAACAGGGGGAGGACCTGCACCACCACCCCTGACAAATGCAGAAGAGATGGCCCTGAGCCTAAATGCTGGAAGGCCAATGGCTGAGGGAATTCCAGAAGGGACTTCAGAGCCAGTCACTCCAGAAGATTTAAGTGCCTTCATAAAATGTAAGAGGTCTACCTACAGTGTTATTTTTTTTATATAGACTAAATGTGATATTTCCATTTATATTACTTTGGGTTGGGTTTTTTGTTGGTCCCAACAGATTCGGATGGTAATATCTGCCTCTTGGAGCCTCCTGTCCCAACAGTACCCCATACAGTTATCAGTAGCCTACTCCATACACCATCAATTATGACAAATAGTATTATAAAGTGTACTCTATGCAGTAAAAAAAGAATGCAGATGGAACCGACAAGTTCAAAGCTAGATATGTGGCAAAGGGATTTGGTCAGAAGAGGGGTATTGATAATGAAGAGACTTTCTCTCCTACTGCAAGTCTGACCAGTATTAGAGTTTTGATGCAGAAAGCAGCACAAGAAAACCTTATTTTGCACCAAATGGACGTTAAAACCGCTTATCTTCATGCACCAATAGATTGTGAGATATACATGGAACAACCAGAGGGTTATGAAGAAGAACCAAACGGAAATGAACGGGTTGTGTGCAAATTAAACAAATCATTATATGGTCTTAAACAGACTGGGAGAAACTGGAACAATACTCTGCATGATTATCTTGGTGTAAACAAGTTTGTGCAATCCAGTGTTTACACCAGGCAGACGGAAAAAGATAAAGTCATTCTTATAGTATGGGTGGATGATCTGATCATCGCTGCCACTGATGAGAAAGTACTGAAAAGTGTCAAGGAGGTTCTCATGGCAAGATTTAAAATGAAGGATTTGGGAAAGCTGAAATATTTTCTTGTGATTGATTTTGAACAGGGTGAAAACTGTGTTAAAATGTCTCAGAAAAATTATGTAAAGAGAATACTTCAGAGGTTTGACATGCAGGACAGCAAACCTAGAGCTACTCCTTGTGAACAAAAACTGGACTATAATGATGATGGGAAAAGGATGGACAATGTTACAAAATACAAAGAAGCTGTAGGCAGCCTCATTTATTTGACTTCTTGAACAAGACCTGATTTAAGCTTCATAGTGAGTAAGCTGTCACAGTACTTTGCAGAACCAACAGAGCAACAATGGACTACTGTGAAACATGTGTTAAGATATCTCAAAGGCTCATCTGAAAAAGAACTGTGTTACAAAAAATGTGAAGATGGAAATCTAGGATTACATGCCTACAATGATGCTGACGGGGCAGCTGATGTAAATGATCGCCGTAGCACAACTGGTTATTGTGTAAGTTTGTCTAAATGGGGACCTTTGGTTTCTTGGAAAACGAAAAAGCAGCCCACAGTCGCATTGTCTACCTGTGAAGCTGAATACATGGCTTTAGCCGCAACCATTCAGGAATGTCTATATTTGATACAGTTACTTAAGAGCATTGACTGTTATGAATATGTACCAGCTGAGATTTATGAAGACAACCAGGGGACCATAGCAATAGCCAAAAACCCTGTTAAGAGACAGCGCTGTAAACATGTTGACATAAAGTACCACTTTGTGAGATCAACTGTAAAGGATGGCAAGGTCAGTCTGTATTATTGTCCAACCGAACTGATTGTAGCAGATGTGATGACCAAACCAGTAACGACATTCAAGTTAGTCAAGTTTGACAGTTTTATCTTTGGAATGTAATTTGAAATATTATTGATTGTAAATAGAAATAACAACGTCAGAGCAAGTGGGGGTGTAAAGGTTTATGCTCTGATTTATGTTTTTATTCCACAGGTTTGTAAAAGGAAGTGATGTATGAATTGGTTTTGTCACGTGGTATGGTTAATAAAAAGCCGAGTTCAGGTGGGTCGGGTATGCTCCGCCCCTCCTCTCACAGAGCACAAACGAAATTAGAGTGTGGAGTCCTGTTTCTTCTGCCGAAATATATCTTCTGGGACAACGGGTCTAGCTGCTGTGTAGCCACTTCTGCCAACAGTGCCATTGTATCACTGTTTTACTCATATTGTTTTTTTTTTGTCTGTCCTTTCGGGACTGAGGCTACTGTGGTGGCAGTGGTGGTGCAGACTTGATTGCCAAATTGAAAGCAGAAAACGAACGATTACGACAGGAACAGTCACGCTCTGCCCCAGGTACTTCTTCTGGTCCTTCTACTTCAAACACATCTCAGAGTGCTCTTCCCACTCCGGGCCCCCCTGTGTCAGAAAGGCTGGTGTTTGTGCCTCGTGACAGAAAATGTCCAATGTTCAGGGGAAGATCAGTAATAGGGTTAAATGAGTGGTTGGAGGAGGTGGAGGCCTATATGAAGGCACGTCACTTATCCCTTGCTGATCAGGCTTTTTATTTGTATGATCATCTGGAGGGTGAGGCACGAGAGGAACTTAGATATCGTCCTAGTGCTGAACGAACTGATCCGGCTGGCATTATTAGAGTGTTAAAAGAGGTATATGGTGGTACAGATTCCTATGTCTTGTTGCAAGAGGCTTTCTTTTCTAGAAAGCAGCAGGAGGGCGAAACCCTGCAAGAATTTTCCCTTGCATTAATGGGATTAATGGAGAAGGTTAAAGCTGCCGCACCCACTAGCATGGTTAATGCTGCTGTATTGCTGAGGGATCAGTTTGTGGAGCATGTTTTAGATGGCCCACTGCGGCATGCATTGAAACAGTTTGTACGGGAGAAACCTGGAGCTGTTTTACTTGATGTCAGGGCTGAAGCTATTAGGTGGGAACAGGAGGGCTCATCAGGTGGTAGTAGGGCTCGGAGTCTTTCAGTTCCATCACTTGGATTTCAGTATGCTGTCCATGGCACTTCTCCAAGAATATGTTGGCACGACAACAAGAGCAATTAAATCAACTCACTCAGAGCATTGTCTCTCTTCGTCAAACCCACTAACAAAGTCGCCCCCCCCCCCCCCTGTAATGTCCCTATAGTCTGTAGACGGTGCCAACAGCCAGGTCATTATGCTAGGGAATGTGATGGCGTACGTGTCCCCTCCCGTTTTCACTCTCAAGACCCTCAGCAGCCCTCAAGTCCCCTGCCTCAAAACTCTGTGGTCTCGGAAAACTAGCTCCCACTAAATTGTTGAGCCGCAGTTTGGGTGGGGCCACTATTGGCTCAGTTACAGCATCATATAATGGTAGGGAAACACCAAAGCTTGTGGCATCATGTCCTCATTTAGATGTGTGTTTGGGAGGTGTTCAAGTGCCCTGCCTAATTTAAACTGGCTCTATGGTTTCTACCCTTACCGAAAGTTTCTTTAAGGATCATTTCAAGTCTGGGGGCCCTGATGGTTTACGCCCTTGTCACTGGTTGCAGCTTAAGGCAGCAAATGGGTTAACACCAGGTGTTTTAGGCATGAATGTAATGCAAAAATGCTATCATGAGCTTTTTGTACAGCATGGTGCAGGATTGTTCAGTCTGGACAATGCCCCACAGGCCCCTCTTGAAATCTGGCCCGCATTGCAAAAGTGCCATCAGGCAAGCTTGCAGGGCCCATTAGACTGTATGGGGAAGGTAAAAGTGCGGGGTCGTGCAGCATGCAGCGTTCCAGGTGGGGTTATGAAGCTTGTGGCTGCTACCTGCTCCGATCAGCTGTCACAGGCTGTACTTTTTGAGCCTCCTGTGTCAGGTCTGCCTGGGGGTTTGCTGGCTTCTCCTGCCCTGGTCTGTGTGGTGCGAGGCACAGCCTACATACCAATTGTTAATGTAGGATTCACCGATGTCTTGCTTTACCCACGTACTGTTGTAGGTACTCTGCATCATGTTAATATTATCAGTCTACCTTCTGGTGTTAAAGAAGAGCCCTCATACACAGCTAAGGTGTCCTCTCACGTTGTAGTCCCCGCTGTGCAGGACCAAATCGAGGCCTTTGACCTCTCCCAACTGCCCAGCATACATCAGGGATCATTCATCAATTTTTGCAGAAAATGACAGTGACTTAGGGTGTACAAATATAATTAGTCACAACATACCCCTTATTGATGAGACCCCTGTAAACCAGCGTTACCGGCGTATACCACCGTCAGACTATGAAGCGGTTACTACCATCTAATGTAGAACAGATTACTAGATCAATGTGTGCTTCTGTGCTTTTTTGTCTCTCTTGTTGTGTCTCTGCTCTGTCTTCTGTAACCCCAGTCGGTCGAGGCAGATGACCGTTCATACTGAGCCCGGTTCTGCCGGAGGTTTTTTTTTCCCGTTAATGGGTGGTTTTTCTTCCCACTGTCGCTTCATGCTTGCTCAGTATGAGGGATTGCAGCAAAGCCATGTACAATGCAGACGACTCTCCCTGTGGCTCTACGGTTCCCCAGGAGTGAATGCTGCTTGTCGGGACTTTGATGCAATCAACTGGTTTCCTTATATAGGACATTTTGACCAATCTGTATAATCTGACCCAATCTGTATAATATGATTGAACTTGATTTTGTAAAGTGCCTTGAGATGACATGTTTCATGATTTGGCGCTATATAAATAAAATTGAATTGAATTGAATTAAAGAATCACATCAATCAGCCACTTAGTACCAATGTGATCAGAGAGAGCTGCAGCCCCTATGCCTCTCCCATTGTGTTAGTTAAAAAGAAGGATGGGAGCCTGAGGATGTGTGTGGACTACCGGCAGCTCAACAGTAAAACCTGCAAAGATGCCTTTCCATTACCACGCATTGAGGAGTCTTTGGATGCACTTACAGGTGCTTGCTGGTTCTCTACCCTGGACCTGGCAAGTGGTTACAACCAGGTACCTGTTGCAGAAGCAGATCATCATAAAACGGCGTTCTGTACCCTATTTGGCCTATTTGAGTGGAATAGAATACCATTTGGCCTTTGTAATGCACCCAGTACCTTTCAGAGGCTGATGCAGCGCATTTTCTCTGACAAACAAAATCGATCATTATTGCTGTATCGCGATGACATAGTTGTGTTTTCTTCCACTGTGGAACAGCATGTGGAGCGCCTGGGGATGGTGCTTGGACGCCTGAAGAAAGAGGGTCTCAAGGCAAAGTTGACAAAGTGCACTTTTCTTCAACCAGAAGTTAAATACTTAGGCCATGTCATTTCTAGCAAAGGTGTGGCCACTGATCCATCTAAGATTGAGAGAGTAGTCAACTGGCAGCGCCCCACCACCTCCATAGCGCTGAGATCCTTCCTTGGGTTTGCCAGTTACTATCCGCAGTTTGTTGCCGGCTTTGCCAAGCTGGCTGCACCCCTCCACCAACTAGTGGGACATTTAAGCGGGTCAAAAACAAAGAACAAAAACAAAGAAGCGGCTAAGACAGGACATCGCCGAGGGCTGGACTGCCGAACACCAACAGAGCTTTGAGGAATTGAAAAGGAGGCTGACTACTTCACCTGTGCTAGCCTATGCTGACTTTTCTCAGCCTTTTATCCTGGAGGTTGACGCCATGGTGGTCTGGGGGCTGTCCTCTCTCAACAACAGGATGGGGTGGTGCGTCCTATTGCTTACGCCAGCAGAGGACTAAGACCAGTTGAACATAATATGGATAACTACAGCTCCATGAAACTTGAATTTTTAGCCCTTAAATGGGCCATGACTGAAAAATTCAGAGAATACTTGTTGGGCCATAAGTGTCTTGTATTCACTGATAACAATCCTTTCAGTTATCTTAGTACTGCCAAACTGGGTGCCACTGAACACCGATGGGCTGCACAACTTGCCTCCTTCGACTTCAAGATCCAGTACCGGTCAGGGCGTATGAACAGGAATGCGGATGCCCTTTCCAGAAAACATCCATCCACTGGAGAACAGGTTGGTGCTTATGTTGTGTGAGCCTCACCTCGGACGGCTCCCTTCACCTCCTCTACCACTTAGACATTGAGGGTTATGGGCAGTTGCCCGGAGGGGGTGCGCTGGCACCAGCTTCCTTCCGGAGGGGGGGTGGGCTGTGCCGTGCACCCCCTTCGGCGCTCCCGGTTTTTAAACGCACTTGAGAACAACACGCAACAACACAACATCTGAGCGGGCGTAGGGAGGATCGGGGTCTTCTGCACACCCCCGTTCTCCGATGGCGGCAAGGAGTCTGGGGCCTGGAGGAGGTGCGGGCCACTGTGTCCAGGGTCTTGGCAGGAGGCTGCAATGGGTAGTCAGTGGCTTGCCAGGTCTGGGGCTGACGCCTCTGCTCCCCCCAGGAGGGGTGGGGGGCAGCGGTGGCTAGGGTAAGGTGGGGGAGGGAGGGGGTTTATTAGGTATTTAGGGGGTGAGAGGGGCTCTGGCTGGGTGGCTCGTACGGGTCGTGTTGGCCCGCCCTCTTTGGGGGGCGTCTGGTCCGGGGGCGGGGCCGGGGGTCGGGCACAAGCAGTCGTATAGTCGATTTGGGGTGACCCCCCCCTCTGGTCAGTGTTGGATGCGAGTGTTATGTGGGAATGTGTGTACAGCGTCTTTTTTAAATCTGTGTGTGGTGAGTGGGGCACAAGGGAGGGATGGTGTGAATGAGTTTTCCTTTTTTTTTCAGGTATGGGTGTGGTCCGCTCCCTCTCCCAAGAACATCTCAAGTCTCCGATAGGTGCGGAGCCCATCCCCCCACGTCCTGCCCTCCTCCGCTGCGTTGGCAGGCGCCTTGGCCCTCTGGCGCATTGGTGGGCTTCGGGTTTGGGGCGGGTTCCCGGGCGTGCGCCGGCCCACTCCTGGCGGCTTCTTCGCGGGGCCTGGCCCCCCGGGGGGCGGCCGGGGCCCCCGTCGCGGGGGCGGGGCGCCTCTGGGGCCTCTGGCCGGGACCACTTCAGCAGGGCTAGCTGCCGGCGGAGCCCACGGGCTCGTCCCCGCGGCTCTTGGGGGCGTCGGCATTGCGGTGGCTGGGGGATTTCCTCGGGGTTGTCTCTACTCTTTCCTTGGGGGGGGGGGGGGTTGCAGATATCCTGTGTCGGCCCCTCCTGGGCGCCCTGCTTTGGGGGCCCCTTTGGGAGTCCGGGATTATGGGCCCCCTGACTCCTGCCTCTGTGCTCGGGGAAGGCGGGCCTTTGGTTCTCCACAACCACTATCAAGCTATTTCCTTCTGTATAATTTTCACCTAAACTAGTGCACTCTCACAAACTCCCACAGGTGCTGGGTCCCAGGTATTAAATGTTCACTTATAAACAGTAATCTTATAATTTATTTATTTATTTATCTTCTATCTCTTTCTTTTTCCAAGTATCACATTACACATGTCAGCTTACATAATAATATATATGATTTAGCAATGGCATCCAGGTGTTACTCGACTGTATCTGTTGCTTTATGTCTGTTGGTTGTGCTGTTCTTTTTGCATCTCTCTTTCCAGGTGATGGAGCAGACAGAGAAGGTTTTATCATTCTCTCCCTTTTATCTCTTCTTTCACCTCTACTCTTTTTCTTTCTTTCACTTCTTGGTCTTCCTTTACTCTCCCATTGTAATGTCCATATAATTTGAAATTCTCCCTGCAGGAATCACAATAAAGCTATTTACAAGCATAAATAGGTGGGTCAGGTATGCTCAGGTGGGTCGGGTATGCTCCGCCCCTCAGGTGGGTCGGGTATGCTCCGCCCCTCCTCTCACAGAGCACAAACGAAATTAGAGTGTGGAGTCCTGTTTCTTCTGCCGAAATATATCTTCTGGGACAACGGGTCTAGCTGCTGTGTAGCCACTTCTGCCAACAGTGCCATTGTATCACTGTTTTACTCATATTGTTTTTTTTTTGTCTGTCCTTTCGGGACTGAGGCTACTGTGGTGGCAGTGGTGGTGCAGACTTGATTGCCAAATTGAAAGCAGAAAACGAACGATTACGACAGGAACAGTCACGCTCTGCCCCAGGTACTTCTTCTGGTCCTTCTACTTCAAACACATCTCAGAGTGCTCTTCCCACTCCGGGCCCCCCTGTGTCAGAAAGGCTGGTGTTTGTGCCTCGTGACAGAAAATGTCCAATGTTCAGGGGAAGATCAGTAATAGGGTTAAATGAGTGGTTGGAGGAGGTGGAGGCCTATATGAAGGCACGTCACTTATCCCTTGCTGATCAGGCTTTTTATTTGTATGATCATCTGGAGGGTGAGGCACGAGAGGAACTTAGATATCGTCCTAGTGCTGAACGAACTGATCCGGCTGGCATTATTAGAGTGTTAAAAGAGGTATATGGTGGTACAGATTCCTATGTCTTGTTGCAAGAGGCTTTCTTTTCTAGAAAGCAGCAGGAGGGCGAAACCCTGCAAGAATTTTCCCTTGCATTAATGGGATTAATGGAGAAGGTTAAAGCTGCCGCACCCACTAGCATGGTTAATGCTGCTGTATTGCTGAGGGATCAGTTTGTGGAGCATGTTTTAGATGGCCCACTGCGGCATGCATTGAAACAGTTTGTACGGGAGAAACCTGGAGCTGTTTTACTTGATGTCAGGGCTGAAGCTATTAGGTGGGAACAGGAGGGCTCATCAGGTGGTAGTAGGGCTCGGAGTCTTTCAGTTCCATCACTTGGATTTCAGTATGCTGTCCATGGCACTTCTCCAAGAATATGTTGGCACGACAACAAGAGCAATTAAATCAACTCACTCAGAGCATTGTCTCTCTTCGTCAAACCCACTAACAAAGTCGCCCCCCCCCCCCTGTAATGTCCCTATAGTCTGTAGACGGTGCCAACAGCCAGGTCATTATGCTAGGGAATGTGATGGCGTACGTGTCCCCTCCCGTTTTCACTCTCAAGACCCTCAGCAGCCCTCAAGTCCCCTGCCTCAAAACTCTGTGGTCTCGGAAAACTAGCTCCCACTAAATTGTTGAGCCGCAGTTTGGGTGGGGCCACTATTGGCTCAGTTACAGCATCATATAATGGTAGGGAAACACCAAAGCTTGTGGCATCATGTCCTCATTTAGATGTGTGTTTGGGAGGTGTTCAAGTGCCCTGCCTAATTTAAACTGGCTCTATGGTTTCTACCCTTACCGAAAGTTTCTTTAAGGATCATTTCAAGTCTGGGGGCCCTGATGGTTTACGCCCTTGTCACTGGTTGCAGCTTAAGGCAGCAAATGGGTTAACACCAGGTGTTTTAGGCATGAATGTAATGCAAAAATGCTATCATGAGCTTTTTGTACAGCATGGTGCAGGATTGTTCAGTCTGGACAATGCCCCACAGGCCCCTCTTGAAATCTGGCCCGCATTGCAAAAGTGCCATCAGGCAAGCTTGCAGGGCCCATTAGACTGTATGGGGAAGGTAAAAGTGCGGGGTCGTGCAGCATGCAGCGTTCCAGGTGGGGTTATGAAGCTTGTGGCTGCTACCTGCTCCGATCAGCTGTCACAGGCTGTACTTTTTGAGCCTCCTGTGTCAGGTCTGCCTGGGGGTTTGCTGGCTTCTCCTGCCCTGGTCTGTGTGGTGCGAGGCACAGCCTACATACCAATTGTTAATGTAGGATTCACCGATGTCTTGCTTTACCCACGTACTGTTGTAGGTACTCTGCATCATGTTAATATTATCAGTCTACCTTCTGGTGTTAAAGAAGAGCCCTCATACACAGCTAAGGTGTCCTCTCACGTTGTAGTCCCCGCTGTGCAGGACCAAATCGAGGCCTTTGACCTCTCCCAACTGCCCAGCATACATCAGGGATCATTCATCAATTTTTGCAGAAAATGACAGTGACTTAGGGTGTACAAATATAATTAGTCACAACATACCCCTTATTGATGAGACCCCTGTAAACCAGCGTTACCGGCGTATACCACCGTCAGACTATGAAGCGGTTACTACCATCTAATGTAGAACAGATTACTAGATCAATGTGTGCTTCTGTGCTTTTTTGTCTCTCTTGTTGTGTCTCTGCTCTGTCTTCTGTAACCCCAGTCGGTCGAGGCAGATGACCGTTCATACTGAGCCCGGTTCTGCCGGAGGTTTTTTTTTCCCGTTAATGGGTGGTTTTTCTTCCCACTGTCGCTTCATGCTTGCTCAGTATGAGGGATTGCAGCAAAGCCATGTACAATGCAGACGACTCTCCCTGTGGCTCTACGGTTCCCCAGGAGTGAATGCTGCTTGTCGGGACTTTGATGCAATCAACTGGTTTCCTTATATAGGACATTTTGACCAATCTGTATAATCTGACCCAATCTGTATAATATGATTGAACTTGATTTTGTAAAGTGCCTTGAGATGACATGTTTCATGATTTGGCGCTATATAAATAAAATTGAATTGAATTGAATTAAAGAATCACATCAATCAGCCACTTAGTACCAATGTGATCAGAGAGAGCTGCAGCCCCTATGCCTCTCCCATTGTGTTAGTTAAAAAGAAGGATGGGAGCCTGAGGATGTGTGTGGACTACCGGCAGCTCAACAGTAAAACCTGCAAAGATGCCTTTCCATTACCACGCATTGAGGAGTCTTTGGATGCACTGCACTTACAGGTGCTTGCTGGTTCTCTACCCTGGACCTGGCAAGTGGTTACAACCAGGTACCTGTTGCAGAAGCAGATCATCATAAAACGGCGTTCTGTACCCTATTTGGCCTATTTGAGTGGAATAGAATACCATTTGGCCTTTGTAATGCACCCAGTACCTTTCAGAGGCTGATGCAGCGCATTTTCTCTGACAAACAAAATCGATCATTATTGCTGTATCGCGATGACATAGTTGTGTTTTCTTCCACTGTGGAACAGCATGTGGAGCGCCTGGGGATGGTGCTTGGACGCCTGAAGAAAGAGGGTCTCAAGGCAAAGTTGACAAAGTGCACTTTTCTTCAACCAGAAGTTAAATACTTAGGCCATGTCATTTCTAGCAAAGGTGTGGCCACTGATCCATCTAAGATTGAGAGAGTAGTCAACTGGCAGCGCCCCACCACCTCCATAGCGCTGAGATCCTTCCTTGGGTTTGCCAGTTACTATCGGCAGTTTGTTGCCGGCTTTGCCAAGCTGGCTGCACCCCTCCACCAACTAGTGGGACATTTAAGCGGGTCAAAAACAAAGAACAAAAACAAAGAAGCGGCTAAGACAGGACATCGCCGAGGGCTGGACTGCCGAACACCAACAGAGCTTTGAGGAATTGAAAAGGAGGCTGACTACTTCACCTGTGCTAGCCTATGCTGACTTTTCTCAGCCTTTTATCCTGGAGGTTGACGCCATGGTGGTCTGGGGGCTGTCCTCTCTCAACAACAGGATGGGGTGGTGCGTCCTATTGCTTACGCCAGCAGAGGACTAAGACCAGTTGAACATAATATGGATAACTACAGCTCCATGAAACTTGAATTTTTAGCCCTTAAATGGGCCATGACTGAAAAATTCAGAGAATACTTGTTGGGCCATAAGTGTCTTGTATTCACTGATAACAATCCTTTCAGTTATCTTAGTACTGCCAAACTGGGTGCCACTGAACACCGATGGGCTGCACAACTTGCCTCCTTCGACTTCAAGATCCAGTACCGGTCAGGGCGTATGAACAGGAATGCGGATGCCCTTTCCAGAAAACATCCATCCACTGGAGAACAGGTTGGTGCTCTTGTTCCAGGGAGTAATCTGCCTGAGTCTCTGCAGCTGATGATGGAGAGACAGGATGCTATGCAAGCTACCATCACAGTGCTACCTATACGCACCACAGAGGACATACAAGTATTGCAACATGCTGACCCAGTCTTGCAGGAACTTTGGACCTTCTGGGCTCGCAAGAAATCACCTGAGCGCATAGAGCGAAAGAACTTGCCTTCACCTCTGCTGGCACTCCTGAGGCAGTGGGATCGCCTGGTGGAGAAGGATGGTGTCCTCCACCTCAAGATCTTCCGTCCCGATGGTGCTGAAGAGATGTCACAGTTGTTGCTGCCCACAGCCTTGAGGGAGGAGGTCCTAACTCAGGCTCACCAAGACCATGGCCATCAGGGTGTGGACAGAACTCTCTCGCTCCTGAGGACAAGATGTTACTGGCCAAAAATGTCCTCTGATGTTGTTGATTGGTGCAGGTCGTGTGAGCGATGCCAAGTAGCAAAAGATACTAAACCTCTTGCACGGACCTATATGGGCCATTTGCTAGCGTCACGACCCAATGAGATCCTTGCTATGGACTTCACAATCCTGGAGCCTTCTCAAGATGGGCGAGAGAATGTGCTCATTTTAACTGACGTGTTTAGCAAGTACAAACTGGCCATACCAACTAGAGACCAACACGCCTCTACTGTGGCTCATGTCCTGGTGACAGAGTGGTTTTCAAAGTTTGGTGTACCAGCCCGTGTTCACTCAGACCAGGGGCGTAGTTTTGAAAGTTCCCTCATCCAGCAGCTCTGTCAATTCTATGGCATCAAGAAATCCAGGACCACACCGTACCATCCTGCTGGAAATGGACAATGTGAAAGATTTAATCGTACTCTCCATAACCTGTTGCGTACCCTCCCCACCACCAGTAAGAGAGCATGGACCTCCTATTTGACACAAGTGGTCTTTTGTTATAACACCACACCACATCAGAGTACTGGAGAAAGCCCCTTCTTTCTGATGTTTGGCCAACAACCTAGGCTTACTTTAGACTTTCTGCTTGGCCATGTATCAGAACCGAGTGCTGGCAGTGTCAACAAGTGGGTTGCAGAGCATCAGACACGCTTGCAGCTGGCTTTTGAGGAAGCCAGTGAGAAGCTGAAGACTGCTGCAGATAGAAGAAAGAGAAATAATGACCATCAGGTTCAAGATTCTCCTCTGCACGAAGGCCAACTTGTCCTACTTCAAGACACCAGGCAACAGGGAAGGCAGAAAATTCAGGATCTGTGGCGCTCCAATGTGTATAAGGTCCTAAAAGTACTGGGTGACACAGTGCATTTAAATAATCTTTGTGGGGTTAAAAGTAGTAGAATATTGTGACAGGAATATGTACGTTGCAAAACACAGTTTATATATATATATATATATATATACACATACATATATATATACATACTTCGGACTATATATATATATATATATATATATATATATATATATATATATATATATATATATATATATATATACATTGTGGAGGTTCCCCTATCTTTTCCTCAGTGTTAGTATTTATTTAAATGTCTTCACACAATCTAGTTTTGTTTTTGCATTAGGTTGTTTACTATTATGGGTGCACACATTTAGTAAACACCTTTTTGTTTATTTCAATCATTAATGTCTGTTTGCTGAGTTTGAAGGACTGGCTGGGGGAGAGGACTGGTTGAAAGGCAAACCAGGAAATGGAACAAACCATCAGGCTGCTGGAAGCAGGGGACTTGATGTTAAAGAATCTACCTCTCTCTCTACTAACAGCATAACTGCTAAAACATCTGAGGTGTTAGGTTGTTTGGTTTGATAGTTGTGTTGTAGTCAAAATATGTTGGTTTGAATTAGTTATTTATGTTGATGTATTGTTGTCTTTGTCTCATCTCCCACCCCTCCTTGTTTGTGTAGGCTAGCCTTTGTGTATAAATTCCCCTGTGTGTTCATTGTGGTAGGTCAGTTTTTTCTTGAAATTTGATGTTAGAAGTCTTCTGTCAACAATTTTTGAGAAAATACTTTTTTATATATGCCTTTGTCCTTGTGCCTTACTGGTCGGACCTTCACAGTTGGTGTCAGGAGTGGGACCCTCCAGTTAGTGATGTTACGTGATGTGCCGAGGCTTCGAGGCGTGTGTCGAGTAATGGAGGGGGCGTTTCCGCAATGCGCGTATCGAGGCTTGCTTCATTTAGGGGAGGAGCCGAAAACGATGACGTCCGAAGCCTCGCTGCCCGGCTGTACCACGTGACTGCTTCGGGAAGTGGTTCAGATTTCGGTGCGGGGTTTGACAGCTTTAGAAACCCCACAGGCTCCATTCAAAATGTGGGTTGTTGTAGGCGAGTTGCGGTCAGTTGAGAGAGTGGATAGAGTTTTGATAGTTTGGATAGCAGAGTTTGGATAGTGGTTATTTAGTTTGAGACAGTTAGTTTGGTGTTTGGAGAGTTTAGGAGAGAGATAGATAGATAAGAGATCAGTGCTCTCAACTATCACGCATTGACCATCACTGACTTCACACGGTCACATGTAAACATGGCATTTTTCACGCATAAAAATCCCAACGCCCATCTGGGCAGCGGACGATAAAAACTCCGCCTTCTGCTGAGATGTTTCAGCTTCTTTCACAGCTTGTGGCCATCAGTAATTCCTGCTGCAGTTCATGTTAACAGAGCAGCAGGAAGAGCGATCAGAGTTATGAATAATTTTAGTCTTAACCAGTGGTGAAAGTGAGCCGGTAAGGTGCAGCAGACATTTATATGAGAGGGCAAGGACATGTTTACCTGTTAAATGTTGGTGTTATGGATGAGTTACCTTTTCCTGTTGTCCTGGGAAATGATCTTCCAGTTCTCACTGACCTAATAAATGCTTCTAAAAGGTGCAATGTTGTGCTAACACGGTCCCGGGCAAAGACCTCAGAGGAAGATGAGCCCAGCCTAAGAGCCTTGCCATTTTATGGGGCTGAGATTGGAGAGGGGCAAACCAAAGAACGTAAGTCTCGTGCACAGCGCAGGCGAGAAAAAATCAAACATACCACAGCCTCTTCTGTGTTACCTGAACCTGAGGTACCGCTAGACTTTGAAATTCCTGATAATATTAGTGAGCTGCAGCACCAGGATAGAAGTCTGGCTGACCTTATTAAAGGGGAAGTCCGGTCAACAAGGAAAAATCAGGGTATCATTAGCTATAACTAAAACTAATACATTTGTGGTTATTTAATGAACTTATCTTTAATCAATAAGAAAATAAAAACATAAATTGTCGTCTGAATCACTGTGTATGGGGGCTGACATGACTGCCCAAATATGGGCAGTAAGGGGCGTTTGACATCACATCCTGCGACGTGGAAGAGCGGAAGCGGCGACAGCATTTCTCTCCGCTTTCCATGCAAAGTCAATAGGAGCCGTTCTACACAGGTGCGATCATCAATAATTATTTCAGATTTCCAGAGGACTTCACCGCTGACATTCCCAAGAGCTATTGCTGAAGCAACAATGCCCACGTGCATGGCCATCGGATGTTCCAACACAACTGGTAAAAGTGGAAAAAACATTGCTTATTTCAACACAGTCACTTCAGCGATCTCTCCTCCGCTGTGTGTGTGTGTGTGTGTGTGTGTGTGTGTGTGTGTGTGTGTGTGTGTGTGTGTGTGTGTGTGTGTGTGTGTGTGTGCGCGCTCAGCTGCAGCGCCGGTGCAAAGCCGTGCTCAGCCCAGCATGTGCTGGAATGCTCTTATATTTTAATACTTATACTATAATAATCAGCTAACTTAAGTCACTTCAGCGATCTCTCCTCCGCTGTGTGTCTGTGTGTGTGTGCGCGCGCTCTGCTGCAAACTGAAACTGAAACCCCGTCTGTTAGATGCAAAGCCGTGCTGCGCGGAGCTTGCACACACACACACACACACACACACACACACGCGTGTATAGATATATACTGTAGGACCCGACTGAGTTTGATCTTGGAAAATAGTGCGCCGTGACAAACAGAGCGTTGAAACTTGCTCAACAGCGGGTCCGCCGAGTGACGTCAAAAAATGGGAGGTGACAGTACTATTCTTGACCAAGATGGATTCCTCCACATAAACATGATTAAATGAGAATTATTATTAATTAAAAAACGTATAATTTTTTGCACAGTATGTAGTAGTTTTATATTTAAAGTACTTTCAGCAGTTTGAATTCTGATTTTGACCGGACTTCTCCTTTAAGAGAGGTGAAGAAGGTGGAACTGCAGAGGAATTTCACATGCAAAATGGCAGCCTCTACAGGAGACATGGAGAAGTACAACAGCTTGTGTTACCCAGAAAAGCCAGAAAAATAGTGTTGATGTTGGGCCATTCAATTCCCTGGGCTGGCCACCTGGGGAAACATAAAACCATAGCCCGAATCCAACGGTGTTTCTACTGGCCTGGATTACAAAAGGATGTTGCCAGTTTTTGCAGGAGTTGTCCTCTGTGTCAAAAAACCTCCACCAGATTTGCAGCGAGAGCGCCTCTTCAGCCTCTTCCTATTATAAATACGCCATTTGAACGTTTGGGCATGGATGTTGTGGGTCCAGTGGAGAAGAGCAAATCAGGTAACCGGTTTATGTTGGTTATCACTGATTATGCAACAAAGTATCCAGAAGTGGTCCCCCTAAAATCTGTTAAGGCTAAAACTGTTGCTTCTTGCCTGATTCAGTTTTTTTCACGAGTGGGGTTCCCCAAAGTAATACTGACTGACCAAGGGACAAATTTTATGTCCAAATTACTGAAGGATGTGTATAAACTGGTTGGCATCAAGGGACTGAGAACCACCCCATATCACCCGCAAACTGACGGTCTCACAGAGAGGTTTAATCAAACTCTTAAGAACATGCTTCGGAAATTCATCAATGAAGCTGGGTTTGATTGGGATCAGTGGCCCCCTTACCTCTTGTTTGCATATTGAGAGGTACCCCAAGCCTCTACCGGGTTTTCCCCCTTTGAGTTGCTTTTTGGGCACGAGGTGCGAGGTCCCCTGGCCCTTTTGAAGGAAAGTTGGGAGGGGGAGAAACCTGCAAAAGAGCCTGTTAATACCATTTCTTATGTCCTCCAAATGAGAGAGAAGTTGGAGAAGATGACCTCATTGGCTCAGGAACATATGCGCCTCTCCCAACAGAAGCAAAAAACCTGGTATGATCAAACTGCTCATGTGAGAAGTTTTGAACCAGGTCAAAAGGTATTGGTGCTGCTACCTACCAATGACAGCAAGTTTCTGGCTCAGTGGCAAGGTCCATATGAGGTTGTTCAGAAACTAGGACCTACCACCTACAAGATCTGTACTCTGGATCAGAGACGCAGTACAAGAGTTCTGCACATTAACCTAATCTTCCAAGATGGCGCTGCGCAGGCAGCAGCCAGTCACATCGGCTGTATCCCTTCTTTTCCTACTTTCTCCTTTTTATTGTGCTTTCTGGATTGCTTGTATATTTTTGAATACCGCATCGGGTATTCTGAGCCTAGATGCCCTGAAGAAACCAACGTTTGGGACTCTAGTGATTATATTTTTGTTACTTTCGGCACATTTCGATGCCGCGAGTGGAGATCCCTTTGTCCGCAACTCCGAGCGTCCCTTGATCTACACGAGGAACCAGCTTCTAGGACTACGTGACTCCTCGCGCTGCGGCCCCGTTCATCACCACGCTGAGAAACTATACATCCCCGCAGAAATACGGAGGAGGCGTAGAGGATGTCGGGGCGGGAGAACGAAGCGGAGGAAAGGTTATTTACCATCGGTTGTCACTGGAAACGTTAGATCTTTACGGAACAAGACCGAGGAACTCACAGCACTAACCCGTTTCCAGAGTAAGTACAGAGACGCTAGCATTATGTGCTTCACGGAGACGTGGTTAGATGGATCTGTCCCGGACTCAGTGATCTCCACGGACGGCTTTAAACTTATCTGCGCGGACAGAACTTTTGCGGGGAGCGGAAAAAAGAGAGGGGGAGGGCTGGCGGTGTTTGTGAATGAGAGGTGGTGTAGCGCGGCGCATGTTCACGTGAAGCAGCAGATATGCTGCTCGGATGTTGAACTTCTCGCAGTGAGCTTAAGACCTTATTACTTGCCGAGAGAGTTCGGCCACGTGATCATGCTCTGTGTTTACATCCCTCCCTCCGCGGACGCCGCCGCCGCGTGTGAGCGGATCCACGCCGCTGTAAACAAACTGCAAACACAGCACCCCCGCGCTCTCCTGCTGATCACAGGGGATTTCAACCATGCCTCCCTCCGTTCCACCCTCCCCACGCTCACCCAGTACGTCACGTGTAAAACAAGGGACAATAAAACGCTGGACCTTTTTTATGCTAACGTTAAGGACGCTTACACCTCCGCCCCCCTCCCCCCTCTGGGACGCTCAGACCACAACCTCGTCTATCTGCTCCCCCATTACATTCCACTGGTGAGGAGACAAAAGGCACAGAAGAAGTCAGTGAAAGTTTGGTCAGACGAAGCCAGTGAGAAGCTGAGGGACTGTTTCAGAACCACAGACTGGAGCGTGTTCCAAAGCTCTCATGGAGATGACATCAACAGCCTGACTGAATGCATCACTGACTACATGAACTTCTGTGTGGAGAGCATTGTGCCAACACGATGGCTACGATGCTTTCCAAACAACCCCCGCTGGGTGACCCCTGAGCTGAAAGTCCTCCTGAACCAGAAGACAGGGTTTCCCGCAGCGCTATCTTGGCGAGGCGGCCGCCTCGCCAAACTCACGCTACCGCCTCGCCAACATTCCCCAAAAAAAAAAAAAAAAAAGTGACGTTAACACGCGGTTTGTTGTTGTTGCTTTCGCGCGTGCGTGAATGGCAGGGAAAAAACACATGGATACCCCCCGCTCCGCGGACAACGTGTCGTCGCCCCCCCCCCCCCCCCCCCCCGCGGACAACGTGTCGTCCAACACCCCCCCCCCCCCCCCGCTCCGCCAGTCGGTCCGCGGACAACGTGTCGTCGTCGTCCCCCATCCCCCCCCCCCCCCCGCTCCGCGAGTCGGTCCGCGGACAACGTGTCGTCCAACAACCCCCCCCCCCCCCCCCCCCCCCCGCTCCGCGAGTCGGTCCAACAACCCCCCGCCTCGCATAACCAAATTCCTGCGGGAAACACTGCAGAAGAGGAGGGCTTTCTACTCAGGGGGCAGAGAGGAGCAACGTAGAGTCCAGCGGGAGCTCCAGTGGAAGATCAGGGCAGCAAAGAAGGACTATGGGAAGAAGATGGAGGAGCAGCTGGCACAGAACAACGTCAGAGATGTGTGGAGAGGTCTGAAGAACATCTCCGGCTTCGGGCAGAGGACCAGCAGGGCTGCAGACGGAGACACCAAGTCTGCAGATGAGTTGAACACATTCTTCACTCGGTTCGACTCCCCCCACACTGGCCCCCTCCTTGCCCTCAACTCTCCACATGTCTCCAACCACCAGCGCTCCAGAGACCTACCATCCCCCCCACCGCCACTCCGATCAACGACTGACCCATCCACACCTTCAGTCCTGCCTTCCTCCCCCCTCACAGTCACACCAATGCAGGTGAGAGGACAGCTGACGAGGCTGAAACAAAGGAAAGCCTCAGGACCGGACGGCATCCCCCCCAGGCTACTGAGGACCTGTGCAGATGAGCTCTGTGAGGTCCTCAGCTACATCTACAACCTGAGCCTCAGCCTGGGGGTGGTGCCCACCCTGTGGAAGACCTCCTGTGTGGTACCGGTTCCCAAAACACCGCACGCCAGGGAACCGGCCGACTTCAGACCAGTCTCCCTGACCTCCCACCTGATGAAGACCATGGAGCGCCTCATCCTAGCTCACCTGCGCACTGTGGTGAGCCCCACCCTGGACCCGCTGCAGTTTGCCTACCAGCCCAACATCGGAGTAGAGGATGCCATCATCTACCTGCTGCAGCGGGCGCTAACCCACCTGGAGACCACCGGGAGCGCTGTGAGAGTCATGTTCTTTGACTTCTCCAGCGCTTTCAACACCATCAGACCGGTGCTGCTGAGGGAGAAGCTGGAGGACGCTGGGGTGGACAAACATCTGGCTGACTGGACCATGGACTACCTCACTGACCGCCCTCAATACGTGCGGCTGCACGGCTATTGGTCAGAGGTGGCACTTTGCAGCACCGGGGCCCCCCAGGGCACCGTTCTATCTCCGTTTCTCTTCACCCTCTACACCTCGGACTTCACCTACAACACGGACAGCTGCCACCTTCAGAAGTTCTCTGACGACTCGGCCATTGTGGGCTGTGTGTCTGAGGGGAACGAGCTGGAGTACCGGTCGGTCATCATGGACTTTGTGGACTGGTGTGAGAAGAACGATCTGTGCTTAAACACCAGTAAGACCAAGGAGATGGTGATCGACTTCAGGAGAAGACACCCACCTCACTCCCCCGTGAACATCCAGGGGCAGGACATAGAAATTGTGGAGAGTTTCAAATACCTGGGTGTTCACGTCAACAATAAGCTGGACTGGACACATAACACCGACGCCCTGTATAAGAAGGGCCAGAGCCGGCTCCACCTCCTGAGGAGGCTGAGGTCCTTTGGAGTGAGCAGGCCTCTGCTAAAAACTCTCTATGACTCTGTGGTGGCCTCTACGCTGTTGTCTGCTGGGCTCCTGGCAGTGCAGAGCGGGACAGAAAGAGGCTGAACAAGCTGGTGAGGAAGGCCACTTCTGTCCTGGGCTGCTCTCTGGACTCTGTGGAGGAAGTAGCTGAGAGGAGGGTGTTGTCCAAGTTCACATCCATCATGGACAACACCTTCCACCCCCTGCACCAGACTGTAGAGGAGCTGAGTAGCTCCTTCAGTGCAAGACTTAGACATCCTGTCTGTAAGAAGGAGCGCTACCGCAGGTCACTCATCCCTACTGCCATCAGATTATACAATGCTGCACTGTAACTGCAACTGTGACCATAACTGTAATATTTAATGTGCAATAACCAAGGTGCAATAATCTATTTAATACACTGTCCTACAACCCGTGCAATAATCCTGATGTAATGACTTCTGCTGCTATCAACACTTGAACATAAGTCAGTACACATGTATGTATGTATGTATGTACAAATGTATACAATGCATATGCACGTACATGCGCGTAGGTGCGTATGTAAGTAGGCGCATAGATATATGTATATATTTAAGTATATAGATATGTTTATATCTATATATACATATAGACCACTAAGAATGTAAATGAGACATTTACATTCCTATTTCCTTTTTTGTATTTTTTCTTTTTTGGTATTCTTTTGATCCATCAAATCACTGTATATAACTGAATGCACCTTCCCTACTCTGCACCTTCTTGTATGAGCCGATGTGACGAGTGAATTTCTCCATTGTGAGATCAATAAAGACCATCTTATCTTATCTTATCTGCTAAAGGAGTGGGTCTCCAGGCCGGAGGGGAAACAAGATGTATTTTTCATCAGAAGTGTATCAGATGAGGAGGTGGAGGAACAATACCTGCCTCTACCATCAGCTTCTGTTCTTGACCTGAGTCATCTTTCCCAAGAGCAGCAGTTGCAAGTGAGAGCCCTTTGTAACATCAATGTGTTTCTTTAAGTTAAATATTTAAGTGAGTCCATCACACTAAAAAACTAACACACTAAACAAAACATACATTTCTTCCGGGGATATTACTTTCTAGACAGTTCATTAATTTCATTATTATGGCCACATGGTCATAACTTCACCTGTCGGTCCAGGAACACCTGCTTTCGCTTCTGTGATCAATGGTGCTGACTGTTCCTGCCCTGATGCTCTCTGATGTTTTTCCTCATCTCTGTCCTCTGATAATCCTGGCTCTGTGTCCTCATCATGCTCCTCTGTCTGTTCCTCTCCTCCATACACCTCTTTCTCCTCCTCCTCCCTCGTTCTCTGTTGCTCCCCTGTCATCTCTTTATCTCCTTCTGCTGTTATTTTCTTCTTAAAACAAGAAGAGATGTCTGTGGAGTTTCTCTACTTTGTCTGGAAATTGACAAACCATACAGAAGCACCAGCTAACAACAGTAGCTACGTAACTCTGAAAACTTGTCAGAAAGACACCAAAAGCTGCTGTAACAGGAGCTGATACAGTTCATATATCCCCCTTTTCTTTTACAAACAAATGATTTGACTTACTTACTTACCGTTAATCTTATTGGCTTTCTCTATTAATTCCTTTTATCACCGTTGAAGGCGGGCACGCGCTGAGCCGTAGTTGTCTGAGAACGCAGCAGCGGCTAGAAGGGAGGGGGGAGAGGGGACGGGCGGGGGAGGGGGGAGCAGCAGAGTGAGCTACGGTGCGCGAGAAGGTCAAGAAGAGCGGCGGTGCTGCTGGCTGTGCATAATAGGATGAAATGCTAAACTGACGCTACTACCATTTACACTGGCGAGTGGGGTGGACAGGACATCGCCAGGGGTGGCCCCTGGCCACCCCCTGGTGGCGCCACTGGGCTGCGCACGACAAAACTCCGCCTTCTGCTGAGCTGTTTCAGCTTCTTTCACAGCTTTTGGCCATCAGTAATTCCCGCTGCAGTTCGTGTTAACAGAGCAGCAGGAAGAGCGATCAGAGTTATGAATAATTTTTGTCTTAACCATTGGTGAAAGTGAGCTGGTATGGTCCTGTACTGCGTAAGCAGGAGTAGAGGAGGGGGCGGGGGGAGAGAGCTGCTCTCAGATAAATCCTTCATTCAGAACCAGCCATGGCTGCACTCTGGATCATAAAATAGTTCTGCTAACCAGATGCAGTTTAAAACGCCACTTAGTCTGTTTATAAGTTTCGTTTTTATTAATTCTGCATTTTTTAACTACATGCACCGTATTTCTGTGCCTCAGCGCTTGCTCCTCCCCCCCCCCCCCCTCCTTTCCCTCGGACCCAGGTGCTTTTATCACCCTTCACCATTCAAAACGTGAATCACTATGTTTAATGTCCTCACATCCGTAGCAAAGTGTGCCAGTTAAAGTCAATAGGAGAGTTAGTAGCTGTGTTTAATGCTCTTTTGAATTTAACAAAATAGAACCAGTGGCGCTTCGGTGAGCTGCTGCCTTGCGCTTTAATTCAGGTGCGCAAAATTACGTTACATGTAATTTGGGTGCGCACTTTAAAGACCTTGTAACATCAGGGGCTTCATCTCAGACCTGTCAGCCCCCCGTTCCCTCTATAGGAGCCCTTTACAGTCTTTATTTATGCATTTTCCCCATTATCCCTGGCACGCAGCGCACCAACGGGGGTAAAATCCGCGCACCTCACCCGCCCAGAGTGCACTGACGAGCAATAGAAATTTGTCTGGTCAGCGCGGCGACTGAGATGAGAAACCTATCGCTGTGAAAGGTGATGATAATGTTTATAAACTGTAACAGTCTAGAAGTGCATAGAGCTGAAAAGAGGGAGACATCAGAAGGGGGATCATGCGTAAAGACGCAGCGGGAACCTCTGTGTGCTTCAGTGTTGCTGCTGAAGGGAAAATGTCAGACTGTATAGGCTTGATGAAACTCAGCCTGATTCACCAATCAGGTTATAGATCTACAATGATAAACAAACCCATAGATGAATGTGCAACTGTGTTATAATACGGTCAATAACTTAAAACTACTTTATTTTATTCAGTATTATTTGAACAATTGTGTGTTTTTATGTTTTAATCCACTAACTGAACAATAAAGTATTAACACGTCTCTTTCTGTTTTTAACAAAAGTAATACATGTCTACTTCAATGTCTGTTGGGATAAAAATGAGATGGATTGACTCCACCGGCTCTTCTATGGGGTAAGATCACTTCCTAAATAGACTTGTACATAAAAGGATAGTTGTGTCCATATTAGTCAGAAGTTGTGCATAACAAACATTTGTAAACTCATAATAATTTAAATCGCATTCAAAAGATACAACATACAGTTTAAATAGTTACAACTTCAATAACTAATAAATACAAATTTCAAGTTTAAATTTGTGCTTTACTTTTTATGAACACAAACAGCAGCGGCTGCTTGAGAATACGGATTTTTTCTTTGAGAATACGAATTCACAACAGTGGTCTGACGTCACGGTTTCCAAGGCTGGTTAATGGAGCACAGAGTGCGAAGATAGGAGCCGCGCATGCGCTCTTCAGACTGACCGTCTCTGAATGAACCGCGGCCGCAGCTTCATTCCAGACAGCGCAGAGATCACAGTGGTAAGTTAAACATTCCCTTTTCTGCTGCTGTTCTTCAAAAGTACGTTTTCAGATCGTTTGAGGTGAGAACATTATACTTTTAAGCTTCCCTATGTCGCCTGTTTACAGAGTTGGTGCGTAATTTAGAAAAAGAGTCTGATTTATTTGTTTTGTGTTTATCAGGCTGCACGTGTTGCTTTATTAAATCAATAATTGCTGGAATAAATTGTAAATGTCTCCCAAGGATGACAGCAGCATATAAAATGGAGCTGGACGATAATTTAATAACAATATATATCAGTCGAAAGACGTGTGGCACAATAAGGGGAAAAAAAGGGTCGATAAAAGTTGGTTATAGAGACAGTTTTCCTTCCTTCCTCTTAGCCTATTATATTAGTTGATGCTGCAGTCACTGCTTCCTCTCAACCAATCGTAATCGCGGACCCAGGCACACCGTCACAAAGGCCGCCCTCTCAAACCACAACACAGAGCACGTGAATATGTCGCAGCAAGGAGCGGCGGGGGAAATTGTCCCAAAACGGGGTTTTACTCGTTCGCCAGCCTGACAGAAATAAACCACAGTGATTTGTAAAATTTGCAAGGAACCGGTAAAAACAAAGTCTGGTAACGCAACCAACTTGTTTCATCACGTAAGCCGCTCAAACCCGCAGCAGCGCGAGCCGTTTTAGCCCTGCGCGACTCCGTGTCATCTTCTTAGGAATCTTATGGAACTTCTTCCAAAACAAAGCAGGTATAGCAGCTAAACTGGGCTTCCTTCTTTGTGATAAAATGACAAAGCGTCCTGGCGGCATAAGGACATCAGGCATGCAGTAACGTGCTTCATAGTGATGGACATGCTGCTGTTGTCTGCAGTTGAAAAACCTGGCTTTAAACAATTACTCGCCACTCTTGATCCGCGATATAAAGTTCCGGGCTGCAAGTTTTTCTCTAACAGCGCTGGTCACTTTAGTATATTCTTTGTCAGTATTTAATAACATCACCCAGGTCTCTTAAGTTAAGTCATTTTTCATAAAAAAAAATCAGTTATGGTTAAAAATGTTGGTTAAATAAGAATTTAATTGGGATTGAGTGTTTGTGTGTGATATATTAAAAGTAAGTCATTTAGCAATATTATAAGAGCCAGGTTTTAAATCTTTTTGATAATTATCGATCAATATGCATTTTTTTATCAATATGCTTTTTTCTATATCGTCCAGCCCTAATATAAAATCTATAAATAAATAAATAAATTCTATAAATGTTTTTCCTATCTAAGTGAGTTTCCTCTGAGTGAGGACACGAAGAATTGAGAGAAGAGGGAAAGAAAACAATAGTAACAATATATGAAAAAAATACAGATATTTATTTTAGACAAATGTTTTAACTTTGGAACAGAATGAAGGTGTTCCATATTTAACAAATTAAGTTACTAATGTGGTTTAAAACAAAGAAATAACTTCTATTAACATCTTATACAAATAGACAACGCCTACAAACATACAATTAAAAATAGTTGGAATGGAAATTAATTTACTGATTATTTTATGTATTTTTACAGGTAGTGAAAAAAATGAAATGAAGCAGCATGTGTACATGACTACTACAACTGATCTAGGTTAGGTCACATGTAGTCATGTCAACTTAAACATGCAGCAGCTGGAGCAGCTCCCTGTCTTCAGATGGTCGTCCTCCTCTGGGTCCACCTCCTCATCCTCCACGTCTAGCTGGTCCCCTACCTCTATACTAATATTGTGGAAGATGCAGCAGGCGGCGATTACTTTTGGGGCAAACGTCAGGCAGACCTCCAGCGCCCTTAAGAAGATGGAACGCGACCGTGTCTTCAGACCACCAAAGGCACGCTCAATGATGTTTCTCGCCCTGGCGTGGTGTCTGTTGTAGCGTGCCTCCACTTGACCTGCACCAAATATAAAATTAACTTGTAATTTAGGTAATATGCTGATATGTCTTAATCTTCTATCCAATTAATATAATATATGTATCAATTGTGTGTCATTGTTGGCTCTATTTAAGGACAAGAAGGTAAGAGATCTTACTGGCAAGCTGTTTCCCTATAGGATGCACCGCAGGCCAGCCAGTGGCCATCCATGCCTTCTAGATGGGCAGCAGCTGAAGGAGGAGGACGATGGTGGCCCTTCTTAGCCTGGCGGCTGGTTTCAGGTCCCCTTCATTAAAAAATATTCCGAGGATCGGCACAGAAGTGTTTATCCTCACATTTTTTGTTTCTGTTTCTTCCTGTAAATAAAAAAGGCCAAATGTTACCATAATTGTTTTTTCAATTCTCACCTTTTCACACCATAAAACTATATGTGGTTAACATGCAGATTATTATAGTTCTCAAGAAAGAAAGGGTCAAATGTATAGTAGTAAATGTAACAAATGGCTTCCCTTCTCTGGTATTTCTACCATTTCACTGAAATAATTAACCGAACTAACTGCACACAATTTATAGATTAATCATTGTAAAGGTGGGCAGACAGAAATAACTTTTCCTTAATGATCAATGCTGTGAAGGTTAGTAGGTGCAACAAAGTAGCTTAACCCTAATCCCTTTACTGTTAATAATATATACAATTATGTTTTCATTTTAATTATTTACAGATAGTCACAATTTCAATGTGATCACATGTTTAATACCATCCTCAATGTTGTTGTTTTTTTATGATAAAAGTAGGAAATAGGCTGTCAATGTTAAAAAAAAACTACCAGTTGGCACAGACGCTCAACGTCGGACTTTTTATTAAAATTACGCACTAACTCTGTAAACAGGCCATATAGGGAAGCTTAAAAGTATAATGTTCTCACCTCAAACGATCTGAAAACGTACTTTTGAAGAACAGCAGCAGAAAAGGAAATGTTTAACTTACCACTGTGATCTCTGCGCTGTCTGGAATGAAGCTGCAGCCGCGGTGCATTCAGAGACGGTCAGTCTGAAGAGCGCATGCGCGGCTCCTATCTTCGCACTCTGTGCTCCATTAACCAGCCTTGGAAACCGTGACGTCAGACCACTGTTGTGAATTCGTATTCTCAAAGAAAAAATCTGTATTCTCAAGCAGTCGCTGCTGTTTGTGTTCATAAAGAGTAAAGCACAAATTTAAACTTGAAATTTGTATGTATTAGTTATTGAAGTTGTAACTATTTAAACTGTATGTTGTATCTTTTGAATGCAATTTAAATTATGAGTTTACAAATGTTTGTTATGCACAACTTCTGACTAATATGGACACAACTATCCTTTTATGTACAAGACTATTTAGGAAGTGATCTTACCCCATACTCTTCCAGGGTCCAGTTAGCCCCACCCCAAACAAGCCCCGCCCCCAAAATTAGCATAATCTCACTCTTACCTCTTGATAAAAGTTGAGAGGTCTGCCCAGCCCTAATATATATATACACAGGCTGAGGCATCATTCGTCTGTTCAGCTTGAATCAACAGGATAGGTTAGCAGGTCGACCGCCCCAAGATGGCGGCCGTAATTCCTGCGCCGCGACAGTCAATGCGGGGTCTACTCTTATAGAATGTCTATGGCCCGGAAGGTATTCTGTTTGCGCATGCGCACATGACCTGATGGTCGACTCGTGCCACCGGTACAGATTGGGTATTCATGTCTGTGGTAGTGACACCCATAGACAATTATATACGTATATGATGTCTATGATGACGCCTACACCGGAAACAGCGGCTCCGTTCAAAAGTTTTTCTCGCCAGTTTATCTGGAATCCAATTGATCACGAACAGTGTATACTTCTTACGTGAATTTCTAATGCGTTTTTAAAACGCCTTTAATTTGTCAGGCCTGCTGTCTTTAAGTGAATATAGTGCCGCAGCAGATGAGGTCAGTTTTGTGGACTTAAGATTTTTTGGCCTGTCTATTTGAGAAGGCTGCTATATGCTAGCCCAGTGTTAGCACGTCCAGAGTCTGCCGTATTTCATTGCCTAAGGTCTGAGCAGAAACAACACACGGTGTCTGATGGTTCGGGTGCCCATCCACTAACCAAGCCAAAAAGAGATCTGGTCGGTGTGAAGAACAGATATTTTATATCTGTTATACACCTAGCAGTGCTCAGCAACAGGCGGTTGATCGCCTGTGTTTTACTCAGGCGATCACGATGGGGGCCACCAGTCTGGATGAGATCAAAGCCCTGCAAAGAAACCCTGCTAACATCAGAAACTTGTGCATTCTGGCACATGTTGATCACGGTGAGTGCAAAACCCGGTTTCTATACCGCGCTGTCTCTTAAAGCTAGTCTAACTTTACATTGTATTCATGGCTTCGAGCTGACAGATGACAGGTTTTAGTTGGTTAGTTTTCCACAGCAGTAGACAGTGAAATGGATCTAGTGTCAGCAGCGTTGAACAGAAACGTTGGAAGATTGTGACACAATACTTTAAAATGTTAGGCCGGTGTTCGGACTATCCCTTCCTACCTCGTCAGATTTTCCTACCATATTGCGCCTAGATAGCTACAGGTGCTGGTCATATAATTAGAACATCATAAAAAAGTTTTTTTTTCTGTAATTCCATTTGAAAAGGGAAATTTGGATATTATATTCAGTTATTACACACAGACTAATATATTTTAGGTGTTTTTTTTTCTTTTAATATTGATGATTATAACTGACAACTAATGAAAGCAACAAATTCAGTATCTCAGAAAATTTGAATATTAAGACAAAAAAAGGATTTCCAGAAATGTTGGCCAACTGTGAAGTACGAATATGAAAAGTATGAGCATGTACAGCCCTCGATATTTAGTTGGGGCTCCGTTTCTCTGGATTACTGCGGCAGTGCTATATGACATTGAGTAAGTCAGTATGTGGCACTGCTCAGGGGTCCGTTCTTCGTACGTGGCTAACTCAGTTAGCAGGATTTAATTGTTGACGATTTGACATGATCTTGGATCGTTTGGTTCTTCGAAAGACATCCTGCACTTGTCATAGCAACATGTGCGCCATCTTAAGCCTGCTCGAGAGCAGGCTTATTTCATGTAAACAAGATTAGATCACGGCTGTATAAGCGGAGGAGATAGGGAAGTCTGCCGTAGCCATGTCCGTTTTTACGACTGCAACCTGTTGCGGAAGGTGCAAGAATAATTTGCAGAGTTTTTCGAATTAATCGCGTATTCAATTGCGCAATAGACAGGGTCCTTGAGCGCAGCGTGACAGTGTAATTGTAGAGAGATTTTCTTGGTGGCTGTTATAAACAGACAAACACATCATTTAACAGTGGCTTTTAAAGAGGAAAAAGTGGTGTTGGAGCCATAAATCTAAAAGATTTAAGTTATTTGTATGATGGTTTGCTTTTTATTTTTATCCTATTCAGTAAGAAGATTTGTTCGGGCCATTTTATTGTGAAGTTTAGTTTACTTTCAAAGGCTTGCTTCCTGTCGAGCCGTATATTGTATTAGAAAAAACTATGGATGGATTATCTAGCCACGGAGCAATACAGTTTTACCGTGTAAACTGTGGATGACTTGGAAAAGGAAGAACTTCATTTTTTTATAGATAAATAATATTTTGTTAAAAATCCCAGTTTGCATGCGTCCTTTACTTCCCGTGTCTAAGGGATGACACTGAAATTTGGATCTCTTGACATAACAAGTGCCTTTTTAAAAGTATAATAATTAAAGGCTACCATTTTGTAGAATATTCTTGTATTTCACTTTTACTTGTCCCCATGTTCTAGTGGGTCCTGTGGAGGCTCTGATATAAAAGAACAAAGTAAATATAAGATTATTAAAATGCAAAAAGTCATACTGTAGAAAGTGATAGAAACATCTACCATGGACAGTATTTACGCATTAATTTGTCTGCTGCTTTTTGCCAGCCCTCTCTCCTGGCTTTAACAGATTTTGAGGTGTTTTAATTAATGACTCAAATTCGGCATAACCTTCCATTAAAAGCTCTTGTTCTGCTTGGGAGAAAAACTGTGGGCGTTCTTTGGCCATGCTCAACAGCCAATAGCAGCGTTGCTGATCAATGTTTCTACTATCGATACATTTCCCCTTTTAAACAAACGCATGAACGCGCAGTTGTCTCAGATAACTCAATCCAGCCATACTAATCGTAAACAATAGGTGTGTTCGAAGAACCCAATTAGCCAGATCATTATTAGCCGGATGAAATCATCTTGGATGTGTCATTTGATCTTGGATGTTTTAAGCAACGTACGAAGAACGGACCCCAGGTGTTATGAGAGCTCAGGTTACTCTGATAGTGGCCTTTAACTCTTCTGCATTGTTTTATCCGGCATTTTGCATATTCCTCCACACAATACCCCTTAGATTTTCTATGGGGTTAAGGTCAAGCGAATTTGCTAGCTGAACAAGAGCAGTAATACCATGGTCCTTAAACCAGGTGCTGGTAGCTTTGACACTGTGTGCAGGTGCATGTTGGAAAATTAAAATCTGCATCTCCATAAAGTTGGTCAGCAGCAGGGAGCCTGAAATGCTCTAAAACGTCCTGACAACGGCTGTGTTGACCTTGGACCTCAGAAAACACAGTGGACAATCACTGACTGTGGAAACTATATGTTGGACCTCAGGCACCGTGGATTCTGTACCTCTCCTCTATTTGTCCAGACTCTGGGACCTTGATTTCCAAGAAAATGCAAAACTTACTTTCATCAGAGAACATAACTTTGGACCACTCTTCAGCAGTCCAGTCCTTTTTTTTCTTTAGCCCAGGCGAGACGCTTCTGACGCTGTCTCTTTTTCAAAATTGGCTTGACATGAGGAATACGACAGCTGAAACCCATGTCTTGCATACGTCTGTGCGTGGTGGTTCTTGAAGCATAGACTCCAGCTGCAGTCCACTCTTTGTGAATTTCCCCCACATGGGTTTGTTTCACAGTCCTCTACGGGGTGCAGTCATCCCTATTACTTGTGCACTTTTTTTTTCTTCCCTTTACCTTTGTATTAATGTGCTTGGACACAGAGCTCTGTGAACAGCCAGCCTCTTTAGCAATGACCTTTTTGTGTCTTGCCCTCGTTGTGCAAGGTGTCAATGGTTGGCATTTGGACAACTGAGCTTTGGGTTGTCAACATGACTGGAAAAGCGCTATATAAGTTCAGTCCATTTACCATTTAACTGTCATGTCAGCAGTCTTCCCCATGATTGTGTAGCCTACAGAACTTGACTGAGAGACCATTTAAAAGCTTTTGCAGATGTTTCAAATTAATTAGCTGATTACACCAGGTGTCTTCAATATTGGACCTTTTCACAATATTCAAATTTTCTGAGATATTGAATTTAGGGTTTTCGTTGGTTGTCAGTTATAATCATCAAAATTAAAAGATATAAACACTTGAAATATACCAGTCTGTGTGTAACAAATTAATATAATATACAAGTTTGATTTTTTTTAATGGAATTACTGAAAAGTTAAACTTTTTCATGATTATATGACCAGCACCCGTATCTGTCGGTGCTACCTTTCGAAAACTGCTTTGGTCAAGTTTACATGCTGAAAACCGTGTTGATGTTCAATATAATTACCAGAAAACATTTATGAAGTGTAGGCTTTTATGAATCTGTAGGCTGAGTGACTTTTTGGGGGGTTGCAAAGATTTTTCTTACACAACTTCTGTCTATCTCCGAACTTTCTCTTATTCATTCATCTTTGTCACTCTTTTTATGTCTCTCTCTATAATGTATCTTTTATACATGGTTATATTTTTAAAGATTACCTGCCTTTCTTCTTTTCTACTTCTTGATTTGAATGAAAATGTCAATTAAATCTAGATCTGCCAGAGTTTAGTGTAGCCTTTGAGCTTGAAGAACATTTCCACCATGGCGGAATAAAAGGAGGCAGATGTAGGGGGGTTTAGACATAATTTACTTTAACTTAATTTTAAAATCATATCGATCCTGAGATTTGAAAACCTAACAGCATGCTATTATTGTCATGACTTGTAGTTGTTGTAGAACCCAAATGCAGGGGCAGGGAGTAGTTATGGGTGGATTTAATGAAAATCATAACTCAAAAACATTGGAGGATGCAGGAGCCAGAGCAAAAACAAAACGTAGATCCGGGAAGCAAAAGAGGAAGGGATCAGGCAAAGTGACATGAAGCAAATAGTAGAAACCAGTGGAAAATGAGAGGAGCTTAAATACTGGAAGGATGAAAGCTGGAACAATGGCAGGGGTTGATTGACTAATTGATGGCAGGTGTAAAGAAGGAGCTGGAGGAAAAACTGAGGAGAGGGAGTAAGTCGCAACAGGCGAAGGAAGAGAGTAAATGTAACTGAGGATACCTGGACACAGGGAATAAACTACACTGTACAGAAAAGACCTGAAACAAGGCTGATCTAATAAATATAAGAAACACAGGAACGACCAGGGAAAAACTTGATGTAAGGAAAATAACTTGGATAGCTAAGAAAAAGAGATCAAACAAGGAATAAAACATAATGTAAAGATAGTGAAATGCTTGGACAAAAACTAAAAACTGTGCAGACCGTGACAATAAATTAATTGAGATGACTGTCTCCTTTGTGATTAAATGCACACTAATTATTCAGTAAAACCTTAGTACTTCACAATACAGGATATTTAATAAGTCTGCAGTTACTCAAATTATGTAGATATTGATCTGATATGTGAGGCCCCATTAATAACAAGTGAGTTATATATCAAGTGTAAAATTGTTTTGTCCAATTTGTATTAAGTAAAAAACCACTCATCCACTGAATCAGATCTTTCCACAACTTTACATTGACCTACTTTTAAAACTGTATGTTTATCATCCCCCTTGTCCTCCTCAGCTTTATGGGAAGCAGAAAGGTGCGCTGGCTGCCGTAGTTATGCCAGACATACTGTATTTTTTTCACAAAGGGATGCTTTATATCTATAAGAAACATAGCTACTCTATTATGAGTGCATATGTGTGTGTATGAACAGAGTATTACAAGTCTGGCGGGCTGCCAAGTTGCACTGAACTGTTCATCGCATTTTTTTTAGAAATGTATTTCACAAAATTTAAGACTAAAAGCTACCATTTCAGGGTTTCCCCCAGAAAATTGGGTAATCCTGGCGGTAGTTATGGCAGAAGGTGGGAACCGAGGGGTTGACGCAGCTCGGAGGAGGGGCGCAGCTGGTTACCGTACCATGCATGTAGCTAATAACAGCTAGTGCGTTAGTTTATGGAGGTTTTCTGTCAGACATAAACTTTACTGAATGTTTTATGTTGCTGTCAAACATCAAGCATTTCAAGTAAAAAAACGACACTTAGCCTGCCGAGGAGGGGGGGGGTTGATTCAGGGGCGACCTTTAGGGGTACTCAGCCCCCAGTGTTGATTGTGATTCCTGGCATGAACAGCAGGCTTTCCATTTTTAGTCCAGATGTAAGATTCTTAGAGTTGACACATTTTTTAGCTAAAGCTCGTCAAACAAGCTACAATATAGGCCCATCCAAAACCAGTGACAAACAGATTGAAATGTTTTCACTCGAAACTGTGCATTTGTAAAACCTGCATTTGTAAAACCTGCATGATGGCAATAGTTAGACTAGCTATATTGATAAAAGTGAGGAATAATTTTCCTAAAGACACAAAACTATGGTTAGGGCACTGCTGCACAGTGTTGTCAGCTGGCTGAAAAAAAGGCTGCTATTACTACACTTTCCTTATTGTCGTATTGCTTTGCTTACAAGAGAGACAAATTTAGCAGTTTGGATATATACCCAGTTGTGGAGAAGCATATATATATATATATATATATATATATATATATATATATATATACATATACATATACATATACATATACAGGGGATGGACAATGAAACTGAAACACCTCTCATTTTAGTGTGGGAGGTTTCATGGCAAAATTGAACCAGCCTGGTGACCAATCTTCATTAATTGCACATTGAACCAATAAGAGCAGAGTGTGAAGGTCCAATTAGCAGGGTAAGAGCACAGTTTTGCTCAAATTATTGCAATGCACACAACATTATGGGTGACATACCAGAGTTCAAAAGAGGACAAATTGTTGGTGCACATCTTGCTGGTGCATCTGTGACCAAGACAGCAAGTCTTTGTGATGTATCAAGAGCCACGGTATCCAGGGTAATGTCAGCATACAACCGAGAAGGACGAACCACATCCAACAGGATTAACTGTGGACGCAAGACGAAGCTGTCTGAAAGGGATGCTCGGGTGCTAACCCGGATTGTATCCAAAGAACATAAAACCACGGCTCCCCAAATCACGGCAGAATTAAATTTGCACCTCAACTTTCCTGTTTCCACCAAAACTGTCCGTCGGGAGCTCCACAGGGTCAATATCCACGGCCGGGCTGCTATAGCCAAACCTTTGGTCACTCGTGCCAATGCCAAACGTCGGTTTCAATGGTGCAAGGAGCGCAAATCTTGGGCCGTGGACAATTTGAAACATGTATTGTTCTCTGATGAGTCCACCTTTACTGTTTTCCCCACATCCGGGAGAGTTACGGTGTGGAGAAGCCCCAAAGAAGCGTACCACCCAGACTGTTGCATGCCCAGAGTGAAGCATGGGGGTGGCTCAGTGATGGTTTGGGCTGCCATATCATGGCATTCCCTTGGCCCCATACTTGTGCTAGATGGGTGCGTCACTGCCAAGGACTACCGAACCATTCTGGAGGACCATGTGCATCCAATGGTTCAAACATTGTATCCTGAAGGAGGTGCCGTGTATCAGGAT